>CM064513.1:10306207-10351207 GCA_032716605.1 Paralithodes platypus
GAGGCTATCAACCCTTCTGGATTATTAAGCCAGCACACTGTAAGTCAAGAATAGCGTCAGGGCTGGAGCCCCTTTTCGCGTTACTAAGCATTACTTATATCTACATAAGGGTGACTGAAATAGGTTGTAATAAATTCATCTTTATTCAAATGCATAAACTTTATACAATAAATAAATCATGAGGCATATTACACAAATAAAATACAGTTGGAATACAAGAAATATAATTAAAACACGAATAAATTAGAGCAGTATGTGAAATTGGGAGTACATTCCCCGTAGACTAAATCGAGTTTCCTTTCTGACCTCTGTAGACTACTTTGTTGATATGCCGAAGAGTTGCCAATGCATACAATATAATGAGTAATTATATATCTCCCATTTGGAACTATTTATTACTTGTTTTACTTAACAATACACTACATCATATTAAAAGCATATTAGTGATGCTGACATTGGTCTAATAAAACCCTGTGCCTTGCAAAATTCAATTATGGTTGCAAAATTATCATATCGTCTGGCCCCGCCCACCAAGACTAGGGTACCTTGATAAAACATAGTAAAAAAAAAAAAAATTGGCCGCCATCTTGTCTCCAGTTCGCTTTGTTAATTTTACATCGTCATTCATTATTAGGCTACTAAGCTTCAGTACCTAGCCTAAGCTGATCATATAATTTTATTATATACTTAAATCTTTAACAACCCATCAATAATTATATCTATCAAAGTACCCTGACTGCCATAAGTGCTTGACCGGAAGTGACTATGGAAACAAGATGGCCGCCAGTGGCTTGACTCCGGAATCATCTGCGTACTTTGTTAATGTAGAGACTCATCTAAGAACACAAGCTCGGCTTCGAAACACACGAATCTGAGTCTTTGAGTTTAATTGACTACTTGCGACTTTCAGTCTTTAAGGAAGTTGGAGCCGTAAACATCGATTATATATGGAAATGCAATACTAATGTAGGTTTATGATTGATAGCAAGTATGTTGAATTACATTTTATGTGTTTATGAAGGCACTACGACCGTATTTTAGCTGGTAATTCTGCTAACTACTGATGTCTACAGCTCCAACTTCCTTATAGCTCCAAATCTCGCAAGTGATCAATTGAAGCTCCGAACACATTACAGTATTTCCAAAGACATATACTGTACAGTCGCGCTAATAAGTGATGTCTCGGCACCAAGTATATTTTGATAAATAATTGGTATTAGAAATATCTAGCTTCATTTCTTAATATCAAGTGAAATATACAAACATGTTCCTATACTTACCCACCCTATTCAACATCTGACAGACATTAATACAGCACAGAGCAAGCCAAACGTAATGACAGCTGGGACATGACTTATTAGCGCGACTGTACATATAAATAGATATATTTCACATATAATATAATATTTTTTTAACATTGTCCTTAACACCAATAACCCACAAGTGAAATTAATGAAGACATGTGATTCTCCCGGGATTCGAACCTAGGTTACCACATAACAGATCCTAAACACTTTAACCATTACACCATCAAGACAGTTACATAATATACAGTAATCACAATAATTGATTAGACAATATCATTTAGACCTACATTTAATGACAAATAATACATTGAATTAATTAAATAACACCACAATGATACTGCTTCGTAAGTAAGCGAAGCATCAATACATTATCTGGACACTATTAGGACAGCTTAGGAAGGACCTCTAGCAATAATAAGGCTTCAAGCTGTCGCAACAAACCCCTTTAGCTACCACAGATCCTTCCTAAGCTGCATAATATCATCTAAATATAGCTATAATATAATATAACACACGTCGCTGGTACTCAAAGGGTTAAATCATTCTGAACCGGCGACGTCTTTTCCATTATATTCTGGCAACTATTAAACGATTTTATTAAGCTTAGGAACGACGTCCACCCATTAACAGGCTACACACCATTTCAATTAATCCTTTTAGCTACCATATATATTTCCTAAGCTTCATAAAATCGTCTAAATGTAGCTCAAATCAAATACAAAATACGTCACTGGTACTCAAAGGGTTAAACCCAAACTGTGAAGCATTTGGGATGGTATAGCTCATATTTCTTAGCTCGGTTGGTTTCGATACAGATCCGATAGTTAAGAGAGAGTGGACATTATTTTCTTAGGACGCCATTTTATTATCGATTTTAACACATTCGCCCCATTAGTTTGCCAGTTGTAAGACCTTTCGTGCCATTTAGGTGTCGATTTTTGTTTTTGGCGAGCGAAAGCTAGCCTGCAATTTGGGAGGAAGCATTTTTCTACCGAAAAATGTACACATTTATTTCAAAGGAGTGGTCTTGGGAGATAGAAAATAGAACAAAATATAATTCAATGACAATAACAATTCTTAATTATAAAATATAAGATGCTGCCATACACATTTTAATATCGAATCCCCTTTAAACCCCTTCTGTACCGGTGACGTTCTTTTAACTTTGTTCTGAATACTGTTAGGCGATTTTATTCAGTTTAAAAAGGGCCTTCAGTAATTAACAGGTTTCGAACTATATCACCGAACCCTTCTCAACCCCTTCTGTACCGGCAACATATTTTTAATTTTATTCTAGCTATATTTAGACGATTTCACGCAGTTTAAGAAGGATATGTAACAGTAAAATGGTTAAGGGAGATAGTTCGAAGCCTGTTAATTGCTGGAGACCCGTTTCAAACTAAATCAAATCGTCTAATAGTAGCCAGAGTAATGTTAAAAGGACGTTACCGGTACAAAAGGGGTTAATATCTAAAATGCCCCAGAACGAGAAGCCCACCACAGAAGCCACGAACGAACACCACACAGAAACACCCAAAGGAAAGGTCCACAGAACGAAAGGACCAGCTGACCGAGCCAGCCATTTCAGACAGGCCCAAGCCCGCAGGGCTAAGCAGCTCCAGACCGCACCCATTTACCTTTTCTAAACTGACCATTTTCCACACCTCACGTACACTAACCCCCTCCTGTCCTACACTCCTAACTACAAAGATGATGAACAGGAATATACATTCATATTAAAAACACCCATGCCTGTCCCGACGTTGAGCCAATGCCAACACATCAGACAGCCATAATTATATCTATGTATGTTCTTACATCCGAGAAGTAGATGTTATATATCTTAGAAGTTGAAACACCCACGCTTGTCCCTAGACCTCGTATATCATTTCCCATGACGAGTATAGATATATGTAACCCGTGCTCAGTCGCCCCTTGCATTGTTCCTCTAGTAACTAAGTCTATAATATTAAACTGCCACCAGCATTGATACGACATAGCGGCACTGTCCTTGTGTCGTATTGTGCCAAGTACAGATCAACCAGGTTTCATCACCTTATTAGGACGACGACTATAATGTCATCGTTCATCGATGTATGCAATCCTTAGTTTAAGTATTAATATTAACATTCCCTAACATCTTGTCTTGCCAGACTAAGCTTCTGAAGACCCATCGCCCCATAAATCTATGTATTCAATCCTTAGGTTAAGTATTTTTATCTGCCATTGTGTTCACCTTTTTCCATTTACTTTTCCACAATTGTCATACGTCTTCCCCTTGCCTCCTTCGTATCCACAGTCCACACTACGCCAATTTACTTCGTGTCATACACCTCTTACCCCAACCAGAGATTGTATAAGATAACCTGGTTACCAGTATCTGTCATAAGTACCCCGAAACAATAACTAAGTACCCCTACGAACTGCCGCTGTTGTTGGTATATTTATATTAATAGAAAACGCAGTTCCCAGGGCCAACTAATAGTATCCATAACCCCTCGGACTGATCACATAACTCTATCTTTTCCAGACTCATATACCACCCCATAGTTGCATTCCCCGGTAGCATTTGGCTAACGTATTCTACTGCCTTTTCAAACTTCCATATCAATTGTAGCCTAATGCCACCCCCACGCCCAGGGACCGTAGGGGCAAAATTTCCCTGTAGCCCTTGAACTCCCCCCCCCCCCCCCTCTTATTAAGACACCCGTGCTTCTCGACTCTTGTCCGACCTAGCCTCTCTCTCATACCTCTTGAAGATCCTTGAATTGTCCTTTGCTAACGCTCTCCAACCTTTTATATATATACTCCTATCCAGCCTACCTTCACTTAGTAGGCTAGAAGAACATTAGAACTTTACTAGCCCCTTGCATGCCATCTATTCTCTTACAACCCATTCACAACCCTGCACCCAATGGTCGTCGGTGCGAGGCTAGCCGCCTCGCCAGTAACTAACTTCTATTGCCATACTTCCAGATAAATGTGGCAGAGTTAGCAACCCAGTCTCCACCACATCCAGCAAACCCTACAATTAACAACCAGCCGAGTAAAACCAGCTAGCCAAGGCACCTTCGGTTTTGGTATTAAGGACACCCACATCTGTCTCATACACAGAGGGTTATTACAAACACTGGTGATATGGCAAGCCCCTAGCCACAGCCGCCGGCCGACTATCACAGAGAGAGGGCGCCCAGCTCCCCCTTTTTGCCCACCCGAGGAGGGAGACCCCCACCCCCGCGGAGGTATACCTGGCCCCTGTTTTGACTTCTGAGTCATTGCCAGGTAGCACAGGAATTCTTCCTATCAATGAACTAACCATGCATGACTAACACCTTTACTAACCTCTATTAACTCACAATAAACCATTTACCTTTCTTGCATGCTCTGATCACTAAATTAGCACCTCAGCTATACCATAGAATGAAGATTGAACAATCTAGAGAGACGCTCCTATCACAGCTGTCCCCATCCTCCTCGCAAAGTAGATCCAGTCTCTCCTCCCCTAAATACTTCCAGTATAGCCAAAATAGTACCTCTTACTAAGGCTCAGTTATATGAAAATATAAAGGCTTCCTATAGCCATGTGCCACAACAGTAAATACCATCTTACCTAGTCCCCATATCTATTGAGAGCTCAAATAAGTCCATAAGACTCGAGATCCCTACTGTCTACAGGGCCCAGAACCGAGCCTATAAATCTAGCTCCCGCCCCCAGTCAAATAAGTTGAAAGCTAGACACCAACCAGGGGTCACTACCCTGCAGTTAACTTCTAGCTCTGCCCTTGTGTTGTTCCGGAGTGAGATTCCAGAGCCGGCAGACTCCGTGGCAGATTTGGATAGAAGGACCTGCCCACGTATTTGAGAACTTCACACATATGGGCCCCCTGGACGGCCGCGGACTGGGTTCCCACAGTTTACCACGAGCTCTCTGGTGTAAGACCTTGAATACTATACTGTATACTATAGACTGCGGCCTTCGTACAATAGAATCGAGTTAACGCAGGAGAGAACTCCTGTCTACTCTGGTCTTATAAGAACTTTAATGCAGAACTTTACAGAACTGAGGGTGGATGGGTATTTTAAGCTTTTGGGTCTATGTCATATAAAACTAATTGCCCAGTGGGGTAGCGTATTTTATCCACAATAGCATGCACCAGCTGGGGTAAGGGAAAGATATTAGTTAGCCTTTGTGAAGGAGTCTAATAACTAGCCTTGTTGATACCCACTCAAAATAATTAATAGGGTTTGCCTCAATATTAGAACAGTCTCACGTCTGTGGGTAGCGAGAACAATTTGTCATATCGAGCCCTCAGGTTTCGAAACTGCCTGTGGATAGCAAGGACAGCTCTCTGGCTGTATCAATCTTAGAATTTCCTGCTGAGGTCACCTCTTTTCTCAGCGTCTTGGCGGTGGTGTGGCTGAGCATTAGAAGGGCGCCTAGGGGTAGGGTATTGTAGGGCGGTTAGCTCCTTGTGGCTTGGAGATGGGTGATATACTTACTTACTTTATAGTGCCATTTTCTTGATTGATTTCTCTTCTTCGCTTTTCTTCTTCTGTTGGTCTTTGAAATTGGTTATGTTGATGAATAAGTTTTTCCCTGGTGATGGAGAGCGTGTCATCTCGATGGTAGTAACTCGTGTTGGCTGGGGGCGGTTGTGTCCTTTTTAACTCTGGGGTGGGGTGATATACAGTAGTTACATTTGTCTTCTGGTTTGATCTGGGGCTGCTCATGTGTTTTACAGGCTGGAGGTAGATGGAGTGGACAGTGTCTGCAAGTTTGTAGGTTTGGGATATTGCAGGAGAAGTGTAGGCTAATATCGGCGAGAACTGATCACATGTTTTCCTTTGTCTGTGGAGGTATATATAATTGTCTACCCTTGCTCGTTTTCTTTGATGTAGGATATGAGAGAGAAAACGGCTTGGTGGTGGAGAATGCTTGGGTAACTGTTTCTCTGTTATTTCACTTGGTATGTTGGCTGTGGTGGTGGTGTGGCAACATTGTTGGTGGTGGTGGTGGTGAAGGTAAAGGTGGAGGTCTCGGTATGGTGGCTGTGGTGGTGGTGTTGGTGATGGTGGTGGAGATGGTGGAGGTAGGGGTGGGGATCTCGGTATGTTGGCTGTGGTGGTGAGAATGCTTTTCTGTTATTTCAACAAGTAACTATTTTCAGGACTCTGTTACTTATTCGAATAAGTAACTGTTACCTTTTGGAATAAGTAACAAGTAACAAGTAACTGTTTTCAGGACTCTGTTACTTATTCGAATAAGTAACTGTTACCTATTGGAATAAGTAACAAGTAACAAGTAACTGTTTTCAGGACTCTGTTACTTATTCGAATAAGTAACTGTTTCTTATTGGAATAAGTAACAAGTAACTGTTTTCAGGACTCTGTTACTTATTCGAATAAGTAACAAGTAACTGTTTTCAGGACTCTGTTACTTATTCGAATAAGTAACTGTTACCTATTGGAACAAGTAAGTAACAAGTAACTGTTTTCAGGACTCTGTTACTTATTCGAATAAGTAATTGTTTCTTATTGGAATAAGTAAAAGTAACAAGTAACAAGTAACTGTTTTCAGGACTCTGTTACTTATTCGAGTAAGTAACTACGTTACCTATTGGAATAAGTAACAAGTAACAAGTAACTGTTTTCAGGACTCGGTTACTTATTGGAATAAGTAACAAGTAACAAGTAACTGTTTTCAGGACTCTTGTTACTTATTCGAATAAGTAACTGTTACCTATTGGAATAAGTAACAAGTAACTGTTTTCAGGACTCTGTTACTTATTCGAATAAGTAACAAGTAACAAGTAACTGTTTTCAGGACTCTGTTACTTATTTGAATAAGTAACTGTTACCTATTGGAATAAGTAACAAGTAACTATTTTCAACACTGTTACCTATTGGAATAAGTAACAAGTAACTGTTTTCAGGACTGTTACTTATTCGAATAAGTAATTGTTTCTTATTGTAATAAGTAACAAGTAACTGTTTTTAGGACTCTCTTACTTATTCGAATAAGTAACTGTTTCTTATTGGAAGAAGTAACAAGTAACAAGTAACTGTTTTCAGGACTGTTACTTATTCGAATAAGCAACTGTTACCTATTGGAATAAGTAACAAGGAACAAGTAACTGTTTTCAGGACTCTATTACTTATTGGAATAAGTAACTGTTACCTATTGGAATAAGTAACAAGTAACAAGTAACTGTTTTCAGGACTCTGTTACTTATTGGAATAAGTAACAAGTAACAAGTACATTTTTTCAATGTTCTGTTACTTATTCAATAGGTAATAAGTAACAAGTAACAAGTAACTGTTTTCAGTCGGCTATACTCACTCACTTGTTTGTCAAGGGGAATCCACGCAATGCGAGCTAAGCTCATTATTATCGCGCCTCCTTAACTGGGAATGTATTGCGTGAAATGCATTTTATGTATCGTTGGAATGGCTGTGGATGTGTGTGTAGTCTGTATTTTAGCCAATTGGCGACATCTGGAAACGAAGGCTTAGGGTTAATCTGTACGGTACCATTCTCACTACGGTACCAGTCTCACCCGAAGGCTTAGGTTGACCAGTAGCTTAGGTTGACCAGTACGATACCCATCTCACCTTGTAACCGATCACCAACCCCAGATGGGACGTCACAATTTCGTTCACTTACACCAGGTTCCTATTTATACTGCTAGGTGAACAGAGGCTACACCGTTAGGAGACTTGCCCAAATGTCTCTTCCCCGCCCGGGTCTTGAACCCGGGACCTTCTGGTTGTGAGCCAGACGCGCTATCAGTTACGCCACGGGGAGCTTGGTGTCAGCTACTAGTAACACAAACTTAAATGGTTTGACACCCTGCAGCTGTAAAGTGCGCGCCCCTAAAGTAAAATTGCACCACGATGTAGCCTATAATAACCGTATTTGGGCGTATCGCCCGCCTTGTTTACACTACAGTACTAATTAACATGCTGGCAATCACATTCCCGTCTATTTTGACTGCCGTGGGATACAATAATATGTTGAGGGGGGGGGGGGGGAGCGCATGACTCATGTAAACATGACGACC
Organism: Paralithodes platypus; assembly: GCA_032716605.1. Classification (NCBI taxonomy): domain Eukaryota; kingdom Metazoa; phylum Arthropoda; class Malacostraca; order Decapoda; family Lithodidae; genus Paralithodes; species Paralithodes platypus. The sequence goes on from CM064513.1 coordinate 10,314,576, forward strand.
ATACGCCTGGTCCCCGGATACTATAATAGGCCTAGCCTACATCCTTAATTCCCAATTTTTTTTGGTAACTTATGCCTATAACACACCCAAGTAATTTACCTTGGTAGAGGTTTCCATCTTCAGGTCACACCACAAACGAAGATGCAGATGGATTCCTAGCTTCGTGAAATATTCAGAATGCAATAACACTAAGTCAGTCAATGTTGATTAATTAGGCCTACGTACTTTGAGATCATCCACTTCCGTAAAAATAGCAGGTACGATTTTAGTTACTGGACACCTATTTGACAGGTACCGCCAACGATTTAATACATATTTTTTTCGGTTTCCACGCATCCAACACCAAGCTACACCCTTTTCTGGTGTACGGAACACTAAAAAAGCAATGGGCACACTTTAATAATGATAATATGAGACGAAATATAAAGACAACTTTTGCGTTCGTGGAAGTAGCGTCGCTTTGTTTACTTTACGCTCGGAGTGACTTCCTGGTCCCGCCTTGGCGGTCGACTTAAAATGGCTAAGCTTATAACCAGTTGTTGGGGCACCAAGTCCTGCAAGAGGGCTTGGACGTTTGTCAGGAGGATGAATGGTCAGCGAGTGGACCCCTCGTTCCCTCTCAGTATTGCAGGCTCCTTGGTCAGTGATCCCCAGGAGCAGGCAGAACATTTGGCCGGCCATTTCCAGGGAGTGTTTGGGGAACCAGCCCCCCTACCAGATGCCGACATATGGGACTCGGATATCTTGTCTCGGTTGGGATCCCCCGCCCCGGCAGGTCTGGCCGGCCCGCTGACCTACCATGAACTCCACAGTACGATACGCTCGCTTCCCAGAGGCAAGGCAATGGGCCACGATGACATTGCGTATGAGATGATGGTCCATTTACCGCTGTCAGCCCTGGATTCACTATTGGCCATCTACAACAGCGCCTGGTGTGCCGGGGTCTATCCTGCTGCATGGAAGCATGCTCTATTGCTGCCGTTCCCGAAGCCGTGGAAAGACCCCACGCTCCCCACTTCTCGGAGAGGAATCTGCCTACTCTCAGTGGTGGGTAAGGTCATGGAGAGGATGGTGACCTCCCGACTCATGTGGTGGCTGGAATCGAGGGCTCTACTACCTGCGGACATGTACGGATTCCGTCCCGGCCGGGGTTCGATAGATGTGCTGCTGAGATTGGAGTACCTGATACAGGATGCTTATCGGGGCAAGCGGGTCCTGCTGGCCGCCTTCATTGACATCGCTGGCGCTTTTGATTCTGCATCCCATACCGGTATTCTCTATAAGCTGGGGAAGATGGGGATGGGTGGTACAGTCCTGTCATGGTTCCGCAGCTTTCTCCAGGACAGGACTATCAGCGTATCAATCGGAACATCGGAGTCGAGACCCTTCCGTGTCCGCCGGGGGGTCATCCAGGGTTCGAGCCTCAGCCCTCCCCTGTTTAATGCCCTGCTGTCTGATATGCCTCGCTCCCGGTCTGCTACCACGCTGGCCTACGCAGATGATATCACGATAGTGAGCTCCGCCGATTCCCTACAGGAGGCGCAAGAATCCCTACAGGCGGCGGTTGAGGAGTTTTGTAATACCCTCGAAAATGTCCCGCACCCACAATAATACTAACCCGAGTTGACGTCAGGTATAGCGTAAAATAGTCGTAGATGGTAAGTCCAATAAACTCATCTCGAGAGACTATCACCGTGGTTCTTAAAAATCGGACTAAGGTTGCTATACTTTTGTACGTCCGTGGTAGTACAGTGGGTTAGCGCGCGGGCCTGGTGGTGATGGTGGTGCGTCACTAACCAGGGTTCGAACCCCACCCAAGGCATCTCAAAACCTGTGGGTTTTTAGGGGGGTTAAATTCCCTTCAGAGGTTCGTACCCCGCGCCAGGTACCAGGAAAGGTTGATCCTAAAGGTAGCCTGGGGATAATTCCCATTCCTATTTAACCCTGGTAAAACCTAGCATAACATTGGCGGCAGCGGTGGTTCTTGATTCGGATAAAAGGTTGCATTACACTGCAAGTTTGGAACAGTAGAAGCATGGCAACATCGCAAAATTTTCAGCCACTCGCACACATTCCCAAGTATGATGTAAACACGTATGATATCACCACTTACTTCTATCTATCTATCTATATGCTCAGGCCCAATCCCCATTTTGGGGGTAGCCGACTCAAGACAGAGCAAGAACAGGGAAAACACAAAAACAACATAAAACAAAAAATAAACACAGATAAAAAACACAAACTCACACACATCCAGGTCACCCAGGAGAAGACCCAGAGACCAGGGTTACCAAGGTCGCTCCAGCACTCCCCCGGCCCCTGACCACCCGGAGAGGTTCCGATCTCGGCAGGCAGACATGCAGCGGAGCCAAAGCCACAAGCCCTCCCACCACACTTCCAGGCACACCCTTCATATTAATCATCCCCCCGGGCCAGGCGCCTGATGGACTATTATCTGTCGAACTTGCGCCCGACCCCTTACTCCAAATGACCACGTGTTCACTCAACTATTCACAAGCATTCTCCATTCACTCCTGTCCATCACCACTTCCCCTGCCTGATCTATAGTCATTCCTCTATCATCCAAAGCCTTTCTTACACAGTCTCTCCATCTCAATGGGGGTCTTCCTGCCCTTCTATCTCCCCTTGTACCTGACTCACATATTCTCTTTGTAAGCCTTTCATCTCCCATTCGTTCAACATGACCATACCAGCTCAGCACCCTTCTGTCCACTCTGGCTGACAACTTACTTAGACATAATAAAGCCAGTGTACGATGTGGTACTTCAAAATGACCGCGAAAAAATCGCCGTTGCAATTTCGGATATTATACAGTTGAGAGAAGCCGTTTCCCAACTTGTTGATCAGCCTACCTGGAAAGAATTTATTTGCCAAACTGTGAAACAGTGTACGCCAGAGTTTACCTGGAAGCTCACAGTTAGGATTTGACACGCGTATATTGTAGAACACGGAAATCTCTAGTAACCTCATGGGGGTACTGATCTAAGTTTTATATTCTTATGGCAGAAATACGTAGAATACAAATCAGTGGGCGAACGTTAGATATCACTAGAGTTTTAATATCTGAATAAGGTAATTACGGGTCAATGTCGCCTGTTAATTAATGAGCACTGATCGCTTAGTACGTCCCAAATGGAATGGTTAAATATGAGTTACACTGGGCAAGGTTTTAGCCACTTTATAGAAAGTTAATAAGTGAGTGTCAAACTAGTACTATAACACTTAGTACTAGCAACATGAATCTTGAATAGTATTTGTAGATCTGGTCCTAGTTATCTTGCTTCCGGTGATGTTGGGGGCTAACGACTGGTTCCGCGGCCGTCCAGGGGGCCCATATGTGTGAAGTTCTCAAATACGTGGGCAGGTCCTTCTATCCAAATCTGCCACGGAGTCTGCCGGCTCTGGAATCTTTCAACTCCGGAACAACACAAGGTGACAAGGGCAGAGCTAGAGTTTAACTGCAGGGTAGTGACCACTGGTTGGTGTCTAGCTTTCAACTGATTTGACTGGGGGCGGGAGCTAGATTTATAGGCTCGGTTCTGGACCCTGTAGACAGTAGGGAGCTCGAGTCTTATGGACTTATTTGAGCTCTCAATATGGTTTTTCCAGGTTAAATAGGAATGGGAATTATCCCCAGGCTACCTTTAGGATCAACCTTTCCTGGTACCTGGCGCGGGGTACGAACCTCTGAAGGGAATTTAACCCTCCTAAAAACCCACAGGTTTTGAGATGCTTTGGGTGGGGTTCGAACCCTGGTTAGTGACGCACCACCATCACCACCAGGCCCGCGCGCTAACCCACTGTACTACCACGGACGTACTAAAAGTATAGCAACCTTAGTTCGATTTTTAAGAACCAGGTGATAGTCTCGTGGTGTTATCACGTGATGAGTTTATTGGACTTACCATCCACGACTATTTTACGCTATACCTGACGTCAACTCGGGTAGTACATTATTGTGGTTGCGGGACATTTTCGAGGGCATTACACCACATTCCTTTTTTGAAATGCTAGGTTTTACCAGGGTTAAATAGGAATGGGAATTATCCCCAGGCTACCTTTAGGATCAACCTTTCCTGGTACCTGGCGCGGGGTACGAACCTCTGAAGGGAATTTAACCCCCCTAAAAACCCACAGGTTTTGAGATGCCTTGGGTGGGGTTCGAACCCTGGTTAGTGACGCACCACCATCACCACCAGGCCCGCGCGCTAACCCACTGTACTACCACGGACGTACAAAAGTATAGCAACCTTAGTCCGATTTTTAAGAACCACGGTGATAGTCTCTCGAGATGAGTTTATTGGACTTACCATCTACGACTATTTTACGCTATACCTGACGTCAACTCGGGTTAGTATTATTGTGGGTGCGATTCTATAAATTTACATGTTTTCCATATACTGTATATATTATATTTTTTTCCCTTAGTCATACTACTTTTCTTGTTAACCTACACTTTTCTGAATATCTTTTAAATTTGTTCTATACATTGTTAAACACTTTACCTTCACCTGTAAAACGTTCTTCCCCTCAAAATAAAACATCGTCAAGCGACTCAAGTCCCACGACAAACATCTACCTTCCCACCATGACTATGCTTCTTTTTACTTCACCCTTGAGGCTCGAGGACGAGCCTATAATGAAGGAGAGGGAAGTAAAATGCCCCAGAACGAGAAGCCCACCACAGAAGCCACGAACGAACACCACACAGAAACACCCAAAGGAAAGGTCCACAGAACGAAAGGACCAGCTGACCGAGCCAGCCAATTCAGACAGGCCCAAGCCCGCAGGGCTAAGCAGCTCCAGGCCGCACCTAGATACCCCTTCTAAACTGACCATTTTTCCACACCTCATGTACACTACCCCCTCGTGTCCTACACTCCTAATTACAAAGATGATGAACAGGAATATACATTCATATTAAAAACACCCATGCCCTGTCCCGACGTTGAGCCAATGCCAACACATCAGACAACCATAATTATATCTATGTATGTTCTTACATCCAAGAAGTAGATGTTATATATCTTAGAAGTTAAAACACCCACGCCTGTCCCTAGACCTTGTATATCATTTCCCATGACGAGTATAGATATATGTAACCCGTGCTCAGTCGCCCCCTTGCATTGTTCCTCTAGTAACTAAGTGTCTCTATAATATTAACTGCCACCAGTATGGATACGACATAGCGGCACTGTTCTTGTGTCGTATTGTGCCAAGTACAGATCAACCAGGTTTCATCACCTTATTAGGACGACGACTATAATGTCGTCGTTCATCGATGTATGCAATCCTTAGTTTAAGTATTAATATTAACATTCCCTAACATCTTGTCTTGCCAGACTAAGCTTCTGAAGACCCATTGCCCCATAAATCTATGTATTCAATCCTTAGGTTAAGTATTTTTATCCGCCATTGTGTTCACCTTTTTCCATTTACTTTTCCACAATTGTCATACGTCTTCCCCTTGCCTCCTTCGTATCCACAGTCCACACTACGCCAATTAACTTCGTGTCATACACCTCTTACCCCAACCAGAGATTGTATAAGATAACCTGGTTACCAGTATCTGTCATAAGTACCCCGAAACAATAACTAAGTACCCCTACGAACTGCCGCTGTTGTTGGTATATATATATTTCATAGAAAACGCAGTTCCCAGGGCCAACTAATAGTATCCATAACCCCTCGGACTGATCACATAACTCTATCTTTTCCAGACTCATATACCACCCCATAGTTGCATTCCCCGGTAGCATTTGGCTAACGTATTCTACTGCCTTTTCAAACTTCCATATCAACTGCAGCCTAATGCCACCCCCACGCCCAGAGACCTTAGGGTCAAATTCCCCTATAGCCCCCCTGCACTCCTCCCCTCTCATTATAAGACCCCGCGCTTCTTTACTCTTGTCCGACCTAGCCTCTCTCTCATACCTCTTGAAGATCCTTGAATTGCCCGTTGCTAACGCTCTCCAACCTTTTATATATACTCCTATCCAGCCTACCTTCACTTAGTAGGCCAGAACAACATTAGAACTTTACTAGCCCCTTGCATGACATCTATTCTCTTACAACCCATTCACAACCCTGCACCCAATGGTCGTCGGTGCGAGGCTAGCTGCCTCGCCAGTAACTAACTTCTATTGCCATACTTCCAGATAAATGTGGCAGAGTTAGCAACCCAGTCTCCACCACATCCAGCAAACCCTACAATTAACAACCAGCCGAGTAAAACCAGCTAGCCAAGGCACCTTCGGTTTTGGTATTAAGGACACCCACATCTGTCTCATACACAGAGGGTTATTACAAACACTGGTGATATGGCAAGCCCCTAGCCACAGCCGCCGGACGACTATCACAGAGAGAGGGTGCCCAGCTCCCCCTTTTTGCCCACCCGAGGAGGGAGACCCCCACCCCCGCGGAGGTATACCTGGCCCCTGTTTTGACTTCTGAGTCATTGCCAGGTAGCACAGGAATTCTTCCTATCAATGAACTAACCATGCATGACTAACACCTTTACTAACCTCTATTAACTCACAATAAACCATTTACCTTTCTTGCATACTCTGATCACTAAATTAGCACCTCAGCTATACCAAAGAATGAAGATTGAACAATCTAAGAGAGACGCTCCTATCACAGCTGTCCCCATCCTCCTCGCAAAGTAGATCCAGTCTCTCTCCCCTAAATACTTCCAGTATAGCCAAAATAGTACCTCTTACTAAGGCTCAGTTATATGAAAATATAAAGGCTTCCTATAGCCATGTGCCACAACAGTAAATACCATCTTACCTAGTCCCCATATCTATTGAGAGCTCAAATAAGTCCATAAGACTCGAGATCCCTACTGTCTACAGGGTCCAGAACCGAGCCTATAAATCTAGCTCCCGCCCCCAGTCAAATCAGTTGAAAGCTAGACACCAACCAGTGGTCACTACCCTGCAGTTAACCTCTAGCTCTGCCCTTGTCACCTTGTGTTGTTCCGGAGTTGAAAGATTCCAGAGCCGGCAGACTCCGTGGCAGATTTGGATAGAAGGACCTGCCCACGTATTTGAGAACTTCACACATAGGGACCCCCTGGACGGCCGCGGAACCAGTCGTTAGCCCCCAACATCATGGACGCAAGATAACCAGGACCAGACCCATCAGATACTACCCAAGATTCCCTTTATCAGTACTACATATGACTGTGCTGTTTAGAGATTCACTAATTAATATTTCTACGAAGTGGCTATCTCTTTGCCCCAGTATAATTCATATAACCATTCAATTAGGAAGTGCTAAGCGTATCAGTGTTCAATAATTAACAGGCGATACTAACTCTCGTAATCAACCATATATCCAGATATTATTACCTAGAAGGAAACCCTAGTGATATCTGAATGTTCGCCCACTGATTTGCGTTCTATGTATTTCTGAGACAAGAATATAAAACTTAGATCAGTACCCCCTGAGGTTACTAGAATTCCCGTGCTCTAAAATACGCGTGTCTAATCTAGTCTATGAACTACTACTTGTGCACCAGAGCTACCAGTAATAAATCTAACAGTGAATATGATTCTATAAGTAACATTGATGGTCTTCGGTATATAAACCTGTTGAATTAAAGCCAGTGATCAGAAGATTAATACCTGAACGTTGGAAGTGGGAGACTAGGCTCCATCCAGATCCACTTATGCTAGTGTTGTTCGATTCTATTATATTGTCTTGCACGAGTATTCTGCAGTGGTATATAAATAAACGTGATCGTGTAACTTGCTACCATGTGTTTCTTTGTGTTCTCTATTCCTCATATCTTGTATTGTGCATGCAGCCTTATATACCCAGTCATTTAGAACTCACATTACCCAAGTTAAACCTGTAGAAAAACAGGGCATAACAAGTTTTACTAAATGGGCGTCGGCGTGGGGTCTGCGGCTGAATACCCAGAAGAGTGCCTTGATGTGCTTCACTCTGAAGACCAAGCTCCCGGGAATACCACGTTTGGTGATGGGGGGCGACTCGCTCCCATATCGGAACCGTCATACCTTCTTGGGCCTACGCTTGGATGGGCCTATCCTGACGTGGCGGGCCCATATCGACTATCTGAGGTCAGCGTGTGTGAAACGTCTAGGCCTCATGAAGTGTATAGCCGGTTCCAAGTGGGGGGCAGCGAGGGACGACCTCCTCCGGTTCTACATGGCTTTCATACAGGGCAAGTTGGCGTATGGAAGTGCAGTGTATGGGTCTGCATCGGCCTCTGTCCTGCGGAAACTGGACTCCATCCACAATGCGGCCATGCGGATCGCCATGGGTGCTTTCTGCTCTTCGCCAACAACATCCCTCATGGCGGAAACTGGGCTGTTGCCACTATCCTGGGTCAGGGTAATGGCAGACTGTATGACGGGTGACGGCCTTCCCCAGTATACATCCGCTGGCGGCGTCACATGCCTCCTCTGGGGTATCGGTGGTGGCCCCGTCGTGGCCCTTGAAGAGCCGTAGACCCTTCCTCGTGAGAAGCCTCCTTCACTATCGCAATCTGGGGGTAGGACCACCGTCTCCCTCGCCTGTCCCGTCAGAGTCGCCAGTACCGCCCTGGAGGGATATCTCCTCTGTAGTCAGGACCACATTCCACAGGGGTTTCAAGAAGAATACAGATGCGGGGCAAGCCAGGGTTTACTTTGCGGAGCTGACGGCAACCCGTTATGTGGGATCCTTCAGTATCTTCACGGACGGTTCGGTACTACCACCATCCTCGGCCACAGCAGCGGTCTACTATGAGGACCTTTCCCTCTGTCAGACGTAGCAACTCGCCGGTCACCCGGTCATAACGGTGGAGCTCTACGCCATCCATCGGGCACTGATCTTCATACGGGCCAATCTCCAGCCGCAGAGGGTGGTCATCTACACGGATTCCCTCTCATCCCTCCATCTCCTCCGGTCGGGCACCCCGTCATCCAATATAGTGTTGGTCTATGAAATTTTGGGTCTTCTACTACGATGTCAGGCCCCCCCTTGGTTGGTTGTGCTCCAGTGGGTTCCGTCACATACCGGTATCCGAGGCAACGAGGTGGCTGACAGGGCGGCGGCGATGGCACACTCTTCGGTGCCCCTGGAGCATCTGGACTGGGATCAGCGTACCCATGACGCCATTGTCAGGAGGGCATGTCGAAGCCAGTGGGATCGGGAGCTGCGTCCCCTGCTGCGATTCACTATACTGGGCCGATACCGGGACACCTCGTGCCTGCAGTCTTGGAGTCGCCACCCCCTCCGCAGGCTGCACGTGGCTCTAGCGAGGCTGCGCATCGGCCACTCGGCACTGTCCCATCATCTCCATCGCCTGCGTATGGTTGCCAGCTCATCCTGCCGATGGTGTAACCTTCCTGAGACCCCAGAACATCTAGTGGAAGAGTGCCCCAGGTTCTACAGCTATCGGGTGACGTTGCGTGAACGGGTCCGGAGGCTGGATACAGGTGGGGTTGGATTGAGATTGCTCCTGGGTGGTACGGATATCGATGAGGTCAGGAAGCTTGGGCTCTCAAGATGTTTATGCACATATCTCCTGACCACGGGAATTGTACATATCCTGTAGTATGAGATCCCACTGACGACTTGTCTTACAGGGCCAAGCGAGTGTCTACCACCCGAGCGCCCTTCCAACCCCACAAGAACAAGAACCAGTTGTTGGGTAAATTTTTTGATGAAGACTTGCGTTATAGGCCGTGGGATACAGGACAGGGTTGAGGGGGGGGGCTCTGCCCCTCCTCACCCCCCCTGTGAATTATAATAATCGTCATCTATGTGGCCAGCAGGGGGCAAGTAAAACAGCTGGCCGTAACCTCGAGCGTCCTGGGTAAACAAACCGCGACGATCTGAAGCGACGACGGACTCCCCCGCCGCCGATTTTCGGCACAAACGCCCCGTTTTATTCTCGTCGAAAACCACATTTAAAAAGTTATTATATCGTTTTCAATACTATTACCGGACCAGAAAAAGGTGTAGCTTGGTGTTGGATGTGTGGAAACCGAAAAAAAATATGTATTAAATCCTTGGTGGTACCTGTCAAATTTTTTTTTTTTTTTTTTTTTTTTCTATATTCCAACTACTCCCTCTCGGGCATAGGCTGAGAGCCTGTATATTCCACCGCCCAACACGGTGAAGCCCGTGAGGTCTTGTTCCAGTCTGGGGAGTGAGACATGCGAAGCATCCATCATGGCTCGAAGCAGCTCCATCTCTGAAGCGGCCGGTTGCTTCGCTCAAGTGCTTCACCGTCTCACCCTCCAGACTCAGACCCTCACTCTCAGAACGCCACCTATTGAGCAGTGAACTCACTAGGCATTGTCCCCCTGTAACATATTTTGAATATGGGAATATTCATACAGTGTTATTTAATCAGGGAACAACGAGGGTATTTTTTTGGCATTTCGGTGGGCTTTGTGGTAATGCACTGATACTAGGTACAGCACAAATTCAATCCCAATAATATCTTCCCATTGACATATCGGGATTTGAACCCGGGTCCATTGGATTAAATAACTAAATAACTCCTAAATAACTCAACCAGTGAGTTGACCATTACAACCAGTAATTCTCAACCAGTGCCAATTTAACTAGCCTAACTAGGGTCACACACACACACACACACAATATATATATATATACATATACAGTATATATATATATATATATATATATATATATATATATATATATATATATATATATATATATATACCCAACCAGACATTATTGGTTGAGTTGACACTGGTGGAGAGCTACTGGTTGAAATGGTCCACTGGTTGAGTTATTCGGTGTCACACGAACTAACTATTTCTATCTATCTATCTATCTATCTACAGTATAGGCTATGCTCAGGCCCAATCCCCACTTTTCCTATTTTTTTATTTTTATTTTCCTCCATTTTATTATAATTATTATTTTGTTCTTGGGGGTGGCCGACTCAAGACAGAGCAAGAACAGGAAAACACAAAACACAAGACAAAACAACGAACAAACACAGACAAAACACAAAATTCACACACATCTAGGTCACCCAGGAGAATACCCAGAGACCAGGGTCACCAAGGTCGCTCCAGCACTCCCCCGGCCCCCGACCACCCGGAGAAGCTCCGATCTCGGCAGGCAGACATGCAGCGGAGCCAAATACACAAGCCCGCCCACCACACTTCCAGGCGCACCCTTCATATTAATCGTCTCCGTCTCCCCGGGCCAGGCACCTGATGGACTATTATCTAGTCCAACTTGCACCCGACCCCTTCCCCCAAATGACCACGTGTTCACTCAACTATTCACAAGCATTCTCCATTCAGTCCTGTTTATTGCCACTTCCTTTGCCTGATCTATAGTCATTCCTCTATCATCCAAACCTTGTCTTACACAGTCTCTCTATTTCAACTATTTCAACGGAGGATATTTATATATTAAAACAGTCTATTATTCGCTTAGGACATACAGTATTAGGATGGATTTGTGTTCATTATGATTCCTTTAAGGAGGGATGGGCATATATTTGTATCTTTTTACTATATTTTTTTGTTTCCTCCTTAGACCTTCATCAAGCTTAAAAAACACCCAAAAGAATACCCCCTTCAAGATAAATTTGTACTTTAGACCGGAGGTCGATTACTATTATATTACAGGTTTGCTCAGTTAGTGTTTTTGTTTTTTCTTCTATATTCCAACTACTCCCTCTCGGGCATAGGCTGAGAGCCTTTATACCTCACCGCTGAACACGGTGAGGCCCGTGAGGTCTTGTTCCAGTCTAGGCAGTGAGACATGCGAAGCACCCCGGCTCGAAGCAACTCCATCTCTGAAGCCGCTTCGCCTCTGCATTTCACCGTCTTATCCCCCACACTCGGACCCTCACTCTCAGAACGCCACCTATTGAGCAATTAACTCACTAGGCATTGCCCCCCTGTAACATATTTTTAATATGGGAATATTCATACAATGCTATTTAATCAGGGAACAATGAGGGTATTTTTGGGGCATTTCGGTGTGCTGTGGTAATGCACTGAAACTAGGTACAGCACAAATTCCATCCCACTAATATCTTCCCATTGACATATTGGGATTCAAACCCGGGTCCATTGGATTACCAGTCCAGTGGCAAGACCACTCTGCCACACCTCCCCTCATAGTGTGATGGTCTTGGGCTTGCTATCGCTCGCGAGTCGCCAGGAAGAATATCGACACCTAATTTGTACGAAAGGTCTCTAAATACTGACAAAGAAATGGGTGAAAGGTCCTAAAATCACCAAACTAATGGGCCAAATGTCTTAAAATCTCAAAACTAATGGGGCTAAACATGAGGGAGAAAGGGGGCCAGAAAACCCAACCATCCCCCCTTAAAAATAAGTTCTGAAGCATTTCGGATATATTGAAGCAAAGTATTGTCTCGTTTGTGTTCAATAAAAGATTCAAACGGGTGAGTCGCTATTAATACTCACAACTGTCCATTAAAAACTTCATTACTTTTTTCGAAACTATCTATAGATACACTATTCTCTCTTTCTATTGAAGGGACTGGAGTTCTCGAAAAGGAGCTTCACAAGTCCTGACGATATTCTTGACTTACAGTGTGCTGGCTTAATAATCCAGAAGGGCTGATAGCCTCTGAAGTCCTATTTTAACTAACTAATCTATAGATACACTACTTACCTCTTTCTATTAAAGGAACTGAATTTCTCGAAAAGGGGCTCCAGTCCCGACGCTCTTCTTGACTTACAGTGTGCTGGCTTAATAATCCAAAAGGGTTGTTAGCCTCTGAAGTCCTATTTTAACTAACTAACTTTCTACTGACACATCACAATCGTCAAATAGTAATCAATAATCACATACCTTATAAATACATGGAAATATACGAAGCCTCTTACTGAAATGAATTTATTGTACTAAAGAACAAAATATAAATATGTTTCATAAATAGTTAGCACTCAACAGATAATATGGACCGCCAGCAGCCCATGTGCGTAGCCGAGTCAGGTCGTTGGGGTCAGGTCACGGTCAAATCAGGTCAGACATAACCGTGTTCATGTTAGTTCACTAGTCAACGGGTCTTCGTCAATTCAGATGAAGTCAGGTCGAAGTGGTGTAGTTGGTTAGTTATCGTAGTTTATATAATTAAGTCAGGTACGAGTCAGGTCACTTACAGTAGGCAGTCAGGTCAATAATCTGGTCATTAACCCCTTCTGTACCGGTGACGTCCTTTTCATTATATTCCGGCAACTATTGGACAATTGTATTCACTTTAAAAAGGGCCTCCAGCAATTGACAGGCTTCGAACTATCTCGCTTAACCCTTTTTACTTTGACAGATCCTTCTTAAACTGCACAGAATCCTCTAAATACAGCTAGAATCAATTTAATAAGACGTCCCCGGTACAGAAGGGATTAAATAATATCTGAAAGCTATACAGGGATTAAAATATACAACCGAGGGAAACGGGAACAGTAGGTTATGTCAGCTCGGGATGAGAGCGGGTTAGTTGAGAGTCACTTAACAGTAAACAGTCAGGTCAAATCTAGTATAATACCAGATCAAGTTGGAGTAACAAGCAAAGTCAGGTCACTTGTTAACTCAGTCTTGTTACAGTTGGTAACATGGTAGTCTTAAGTTGTAGTAAAAAAAGAAAAAAAAAAAGAGGTCAATTTAATAGTTCAGTGTGGTCCTAGTCAGTCAACATCGTCAAATTTACTAATAAAGAGTCACAGGTTGTTGTTGTTGTTGTTGTTCCCCAAGCTGCCTGGCCGAACAGCCCCAAGGCCCTGAGCAAGGCCAAGGCCATAACCGAGCGCCCCCACAGAACCCTCCCCGCCGACCACAATAAAGCCTGGGTGACCGAAGCCACTCCATGGCGGGGAGCTGAGGAGGGTGCGGAAATGTCACAAAAAGAGTCACAGGTTAAGTACAGTTGCTCACATAAGTTCTGTTCCTCTCTGTGATCTTGTACAGTACAGGTACATGGAAATATAATGCGTATGATTGCATTACGAGTGTAGTTTCTTACACAGTGGTTAACTCATCTGATTAGTCAACTGCTAAAAGAAACCACACTCACAATCCATACATACTAACTTTACTTTCATGCATAAGATCACGATGAGGAAATAACTTAATGTGGGCAACTGTACATGAGGGGGTCATTAGGGTCAACGTCCAGGGTCAGGAAAGGTCATATTGCTTGTACTGTATTGGTCAACGAAATTGCTGGTCGGGTCAGAAGTGTAAAATAAATATCTCTCTACCAAAATGGAGCACTCTATACATTTTGGACTCGGCTACTGTGAAATGTGGGGAAAATGTGTTAACTTTGATAGAACAGTGAAAACAGTGCGAGTGCTCGGTGTAACAAACAGAAAACAAAACAATAATAACAATAAAAAACGTCAAGGGAGTTCCACAGATGATAACAGAACTATTTAATGACTACACACAGAAACAACAAATATATTTAAAATACAAACGTCAAGGGAGTTTCACAGATTATAACAAAAACTATTTAATGACTACAAACAGAAACAAAACAATATATATAAAATACAAACGTCAAGGGAGTTCCACAGATTATAACAGAACAACTTTGATAACTTTGCCTTAAATGTATAACACAGTCTTTGGTCACTTGTCAAGGTATTTTTTGTAACGATACTACAAAAGAGTCCGTCTCTATAGTAACATCAGCTAAGTCTCTATGTTAGACTAGAGTCCAGAGTCACGGGGGGATACTATAAACACAGTCTGTAACTCGGTAATTAATTTGGAATGTCTATAACTAAAAGATAAGGAATTGGATTGAAAGATGGACTGATAAGAGATATGACAGTAAATAGTTACATGCATGGGATGGGAAGATTAACGAAGAGATGGATTAATAGCTATGCTGACGAGCAGTGAAATTGGGCACCAAAATGATCAGCACTTACCAAATCAGATATAATGAAACATAATTGATGAACATTATAAATGTCAGGATAAGAACTATCTGCTTATTAGGTAAAGAATCTAAAATATGCATTGTTGGTAGTTGGTATTTGAAGGTATTAAAGTAAGAATGTTGTCAGTCAGTATAAAATGGTACTGTACACAATCAAAATTATGTCAGTCGGATTTTAAAGTTAGAGAAACTAGAGTAAGGTTGCGTCAGTCAGCGTTAGAACGTAAAAAGTCTAAAACAAGGTTGCATTCAGTTGGCATTAGAGGATAGGAAATAAGACTAAGATCTTTTATTAGAAATAGAGTATCTAAAATAATATTGCTGTCAGTCTGCGTTAGAAAGTAAACAATCTAAAATAAAGTTTTTGTCATGTACAGTATATTTGAGTCAGTTGAACTAGAGAGAGTCTTTGGCGGCGCGTCTACCCGTAGCAGCGGTCGAGTGGTCTTGGACGAGCGTGGAGGGAGAGATGGGAAGTATGGTACAAGTCTCGCACAATAAATACAAATATATTAAATTGATGTTGGTAATAAATACAGTGATTCATATAAAGCAAATAACATCAGGAATTAAATGCATCCATTTAATATAGGATGCAATGAAATTCAAATTCAGCACAAACTTCGAGGTTAAACAATATTGATACACGTGTATTACATGACTCATGACCAGCATGAATCTGATGTAGGTTTCCATATACATTTCTTGTACTTTCTCTTGTAAATTTATGTAATTCATAGTGCATTTAAAAACAATCAAATGTAGGCTACAAGTCTTAAGGGCCATCTTTAACAATGGGAGTGGGCAAAGTGAGCCCTATCTCATGTTAAAGACTATGCCTCATAATTCTCTTACTCCCATCGTCTAACCTCCACGACGCCACTCGTAAGCGTCTCTGGTTTCATGTGTCATTGAGCAAACTTACTTACTAACAAGTTATGAGAAATATAGCCTGAGTTGAAATATACTGAGGATGTGCCTGCATCTAAACATCAAAATAAACCTGGACAATTAATCTAATGGATACAACAAGTGGTTTTTGTAACTATAATACATGTAATTGTTGTGGTGTTATTATTCTGACCTAGCACATGTTTTTGCATAAACTATAAATCAATAACCTACATGTGTTCATAATATGCTATGAAACTGCAGAAATTCATGTGTAACAAAATTATAGTGGCTTCAACATTCACTAGGGCTAGAATTCGTATTGGTAACTGGAATAATGGTATAGCACGGATCAAACTCCTGTAGGCCTATATAAACTACAAATTGTTTCACCCCTAAAGGATGAGTGGAACGGATCTGCCCCACTAGCTATATATAGATTTGTGTACCTAAGGGGTTAAGCAAGGTAGCCTCAGTAATGAAGTAAGTTTAAAATGTCAGTATCACAGTCATTTGTCTTGCCACCCCCGCCCTGCAGTGAGGGGGCAGAAGGCCGGTATGGCACGGTGAGAACCTAGAGTCAGTCTGGTGGTCGGTCCTGCGGTGTACAGTATGTCTCCGGTCAGTACCACGGCGCCACCTACACAACATACATACCAGGGCCCAGAGTCACTAAAGCTTTCCTTACACAGCATGCATAGTCCTTATATTCAACACCCTTCTTTCAGGGTACTTGAGTCATTATATGAAAGGCTATGTTCATCATGCCTAATAAACCCTGTTACAGATTTGAAGGGCTGTGTATGAGATGTCCAATAAACTCTAGCAAAGACTCTTTTAGGACAAGTGCAGGAATCTGTGGAACTCGATGAGGCTCCGTCAAGTTTCACCCTACTCTTGTACCACAGACTCTAGTGAATCTGGGCCCAACACTTAGCATTCTATTCACTGCTCCTCAACCTCCGTCACCTCCTGCTCAGGGCTAGCGGAAACCTCGCTGATATGATTGGTATCGGGCGGGGTGTGGATCAGGGGGGGAGGGGTGGGACCTGAGGTGGCGGAACAGTGGAACATGTTGCAGGCTCCAGCACGGGATGCTCGGAACAGTCGAGCTAGGCCCACACGTCTCGCCATAAAGTCTGGCGTCCTGGTGGGTAGAGATCAATATTATGGGATTATTATGGGAGGAAGACTCACTTCCAATACGGAAGTTCATGGAACAGTATTATCAGGACAAAAGATGAAAACTAGCAATGTGTAAATATAAAATTAAAAAACATGAAAACATTGATTTATGCACCATTCAAGAAGCACTTTCTTTTCAGCTTACAGCTTCTTCAGATCAATAGCATGCATGCAGTAGAACATAGGAAGCAATGATCGATACTAATGAGCTCCTTAAGTTGTAGTGTATGTTACCTAAAGTAGCTGTAACAGTAATCTTTTCAATATAGTGCAATTCCTTAAAAATAATGCTTATATCCAACTTACAGTGTGGCCACGTAATAGATGGCTTTCTGCAAGGGGGAAGCGCTCTCCAGCTCCCCAATGCGGGATATTTCACAGAAGAGTTTGCGTTGACAGTGCGGGGAGATGAGAGCCAAGACGTCCTCGCTCTCCATGAGGGCGTGGAGCAGGGGCAGCTGTGAGGGCTCCAGGTCCTCCTCCAGAAGGTTGTTGTCCAAGCTACGTCTGAGGGGGGGACAACGGATCTGTTATTATACCTCATTCAACGTAATGTAGTTAGTTGATATATTCACAAAAAATAGATTATGTCTGTTTCAAAATCGCTGAAAGTCTTGTTCATAAACTGTGTAATTCCCAGTTACTATCACTTTTTTTCTTTTCTTTTTTGACAGTCCTCACATGTTTTTAATAACCAGTGAATAGTACTTCTAGCTTCAAGTCAAATAAATATGGAATATATATTCCTCTCTTCAAATTTCACACAATTTAGTATTAACCCTTAATTGGCTGCGCGCAACTTATGTCATGTGAAATAAATTTGGACTAAATGGCGGTTCACAACTTATGTCGTGCGCCATTTTCAGCACGTAATGTTGCTGAGAGAGAGAGCTGAGCGGTGTGAGAAGCCTAGCAACTCTATGACCGCTCACGACCACCGCGGTGGACCAACTGAGGTAACTCCCACCCTTCCCTCCTCTCTCTCGCTCGCTACACAGGGAATTATGTAGGGAAATTACCTAATTACAGGGTTTTTGCACTCGTGTTGCACGATCGTTGCAAGAGAACCAGCGGTCGTACAAGGATGGTTCGGGTGTCATTGGAAAGCTCTGTTTATGCCCTTTCAGAGATAGATACTTGTTTTACGCTCTGGGTCTTATTTAGGCATGAAAATGATCACGTAAACAACCCTATTTAGGGTAAAAACACCCCGCTGGGCGCTACGGTCCGCTAGACCGCCTAGCCCGCTAATAAGGTGTTAAAGTTACTGTATGGGGGAACTATTGATTTTGATAGTAACTTATTTATATATATATTTCTTACCTCCAGAGAGTAAAGTAATATATACATCTATCTTACCTCCTGAGAGCAAATGTCCATAGTCCTGAGGGCATAGCGGTGAGGAGGAGACCCATGGGCACCACAGCCATACCCAGGTTGTAGAGGATGTCTGTCATGCCCCAATCGTCGTCATCCACGTGCCTGGTTAACAAACACAAAACATTCATGATAAACAACAATACAGTATACAAACAAGGGTAAACAACTATAATAATCTTCAGGCCTTTTGTTAAGCGTCATTTCTGTCTAACCCTCGCCCCGAGATTCAATAGCGCTCGCCACACTGACATATAGTCGACTATATTACTGAAAGACTATTATCGATTTCCTTGCTCAAGGGGTACTGGCTATAAGTGTATGCAAAATACTTCATGCCTGAGCGGGGGATTGAACTTGGGTCTCACAGGTGGAAGACTGAGACGCTCTCCACTACACTACCGACAATGATAAGCAACACTAGTTCATAAATGGGTCTTGCCGTACTTTCATACTAATAATGATGATAAACTACACTAAATATATGACAAACAATGAGGAACAACTATAACACTACTCAAACAATGCTAAACAGGGATAAACAATATTAATATAACTCTAAACACTATACAAATAATTATAGCTGAAAGGGCCAATAATATTGACACTTAAACAAATAAGAACAAACCATGTAAGCACCTATCGCACACTATGGAATTAGCTTTACCATCCACGAGATCACCTAGAGGCGGTGACATACAAGCGAATCTCCAGCAATTTTCGATCGGTAGTATAATTGACCACTTGCAAGTTTCTGGCTAAAAGGAATTTGGAGCCGTAAACATCGATAGTAAATAGAAATTAAATAATAATGCAAGGTAAATGTGGAAGGATAGACCTAGAAAACGTAAAATCAGATTCTACGCTCTGGTCTAAAATGTATAAACCTGACGAGTTATGCATATAGCGCCATATATGAGCCTGAAAATGTACCTCTTATTCAGTCTTTCAAGTGTACTGTACAGATATACAAAGGAGTTATTTAAGGTTGCTTTAAACTCCATTACTACGAGATGTTTTCCCTGTAAACTTGTACATTAATTTAAACTCTTGACTGTACATATTATACAATTTTTTTTTTTATCGAGACTACAGTGCAACTTTCATGACAACGAGATATTACGGTCAATGCGTTTCACAATATATATTCATCATAAACAATAGACATGCATAACTACTAAACACACACACACTACTGTACAATAACACGAGAACGCTACAATGTTACGACCCATGCAATCCACCCTACACATCCATCGCAGACAATAACAAGGAGGAAAAATGGTAAAAACAAGCACACTAAAACCATCGACCATAAAAAACGCTTTCTCTAACGGTAAACTCGTGTACACCGGCCGGTTATATGTCAACACTAGAAACTCCACTCCCTTTACCACACACACACACACACACAGACACAGTCACACACACACACAGACACAGTCACACACACACACACACATACACACACACACACACACACCACCCGCGGCCATTTCCACACCCTGCAGAATAAGGTGAGATTTGTTTTTGCTTGCTTCCTAGACCCCCATCAATCTTTTAACAAATACCTCTAAGACCCCCCTTCGATATATATTTGTGCATTTTTCGGTAGGAAAATGTCCCGGCCGAAGGCCGATTCCTCCTAAATTACAGACTCGCTGTCGCTCGCCAGGAAAAAATCGACACCTAAATAGCACGAAAGGTTTTTAAATTAACAGAAATTGGGCGAAATGTCTTAAAATCGCCAAACTAACGGGGAGAACGTCTTAAAATCTCAAAACTAAATGGGGCTAAACATGAGGGAGAAGGAGGTTCGAAAAATAATCCCTTAAGCGCAAATCTTCCCTGAAATAATCTAACCGAGTCCCTCATGACCTATCATTATATTGTAGCAAACCTTGTTACTATATTTAGAACATTGTTGATCATGATCGAGCTATACCCTTTCCAAATTGGTAGTCCAGACATCGTGGCCGAAGGTCTTAACATCTGAATACGAATAAGGCTAAACACAAGGGGGAGCCCTTCCCCAGACAAAAATACATAACTAAAATAATAATAATAACTTTCTTTAACCGTGAACTTACGTATCATGACGTGCGGGGTGGTGACTGCCTCTGAAGTGCTGTTGTAGGTGCTGCGGGTGAGGGGCGGACACCGTGAGGGGCTGGTAGCTACTGTAGGAGGACTGGTGACCGCCCGAAGCTGCCGGCACGTAACCCACCGAAGGCAGACCGTATCCGATCTGCGAGTTGCCGGAAGAACCGCTCTGGGGGTAGAAGAACTGGTAGTCGTAGTATTCGTCGTCCTCATAATAGTCTTCATCGTAGTCGTAGCCAAATAAACTCATGATAGATTGGCCCATGGATTGGCCCCACTCGTAGAAGGTGCGGCCTGGGGAAGAAAGAGGGGGGGGGGGGTTATATACATGGAGCTATTATACTATACACATGGAACTTTTATACCTCCATGATTTTACACTGTTAAGAAATGGGGTATAAGGGGGTTTCTGGACCCCCTTCTCTCTCATGTTTAGCTTTGAGATTTTAAGATGGTCTACCAATTATGCCAAACTAATAAAGGGGGGATGGGCGTATTTGTTTGCTAATGCATTTATCTTTTTAATATTGTTTTAGTTTTCTCCCTAGACCTACATCAAGCTTAAACAAAAAAAAACTCAAAGACTCCCCTTCAAGATAAATTTGTACAGTTTTCGATAGAAACATTTCCCGTTACTGGCTCGCTGTCGCTCGCCAAGAAAGAATATCGGCACTTAAACGGCAGGGGTTCTATATATTGACAAAGGAATGGGTTACAAATTCTTAAAATCACCAAACTTATGGGGCGAATGTCTTTGAATATCATAACTAATGGGGCTAAACATGAGGAAGAAGGGGGGTTCAGAAAAAGCAACTACCTCCCCTTTAAACATAAGCCATCTACCTGTAGCTTGCCTTCGTACCTCAAAGGAAATCAAACAACAGCAGGTCTATATAAAGATGAGTATGTGGAGCTGCCTTAACCCATTCAGTACCAGGGACGCCCTTTTTATAATATACTGGTAACTATTAGACGATTTTATACACTTTAGGAAGGACCTTTAGCAATAATATGGCTTCAGATTATCTCAACCAGCCCATTTAACTACCACATATCCTTTCTAAGCTGCATATCGTCAAAATATAGCTAGAACAAAATATAACACACGTCGCTGGTACTCAAAAGGTTAACCTAACCACTAGTATAGGTTAATGTAAAGTATTAACACATTCAGTACCAGTGACGTCCTTTTCACTACATTCCGGCAACTATAATATGATATTGTTAAGTTTAGGAAGGACCTCTAACCATTAGAAGGCTACAAACTATCTCAAGTACTCCTTTAAGCTACCACACATTCTTCCTAAGCTGAACAAAATCGTTTAATAGTAGTTGCCAGAATAGGACGAATATTACGTCACCGGTATGGAACGAGTTAATGTGAAGTAGCCTAATGATCTGGTCTTACCCCCTTTAAACTCCATTATTACTAAAGGGTACACTTATATCACCCGCAAACTATACTGTATTTACGTAATCCTGACAGCTCTAGTTCCAGATTCACGTCTCGACCACTGTGTTTAACTCATGCAGTACCGTTGACGTCCTTTACGTTATATTCTGGCGACTGTTCGACGATTTTATTCAGCTTTGGAAGGCCATCTACCAATTCAAAATTAAAGGCATACAGACTATCTCAACCAAACTAATATATCTTCCAGAATAAATAATAATAATAAACATAATATACGGCTTATTACGAAATCTTACCTTCTGCCTGTGATCTAGCCTCCTCAGCCGGTACAGTATCCACCACATCCTCATCGAACTCCTCCGGGACCTGCAGCGCCCTCGCCTCCTTCACCAGGCCTTCTACGGGTAGATGTTCATCCTCCTCCTCTTTCGCACTGTCTAGGGAAGCCGTCGCCACCACCACCAGCACCGCTACCGCTGCTGCCGCCCGCCACACGCACCTCATCTGTTAAAGGAAAGATTCGTAGTCTTAAACATATGCTGGGAGTAAGGATACTGTTTGAGGTTATGTTTTCCCCTCCGTTTGCTTGTCTGTCTGTCTGTAAACAAGATATCTCACAAATTTATGAACTGAAGGTCACAAGATGTAATGGGCAGATAGGATATGCGCCAAAGAAGAAGTGATTCAATTTAGGTGATCCGAATTATATCCTGCAACCGAGATCCAGAAGAAATTTTAGGCCTATGATATTAAACCCCTGAGGCGCAGAACGCGATTTTAATGATTTGTAGCATATTTTAAACCTCGAAATATCTCAAATGTACCTTGAAAATGTACATTTAGTTACCCCTAACTTCTTCAGTTTTCTTTCAATGGTGGTTTAAAGAAAACTATTTGTAGAGGACTAACGAATAAATTTTCCCAAATGCACATTAATACAAAAATAAATAAAACTGGCATCTATGCGCCTCAAGGGGTTAATAGTGTAGAATCAGCCAGCGTAGGCAGAGGTATGCGTTCCACCGAGTGCCCCTCTAGTTGAACAATGCTTCTATGATGATAGTAAATGGTGCCTTGTGAAAATGTGCGTAGTAAGTGCTCATAACAATCTCAAATGTTTTCCTGTATTTGTTCTATGGTTGCCTAGGCTAATTACTGACTAACTTTCAATATTTTCTTGTAGCAATATTGTTGCTCATTCCATATAAGAAGGTGAGTCACGCAAGTTCATTTTCTGACCATTTATATTTGACAACTTTTGGTCTTTGTACATTTTGGGGCTCGTTCACAAAGAAATCTGCAATTACACAGTGGAATGTTTAAGGGGCAGGTAGTAGCTTTTTCTGGAACTCCTTCTCCCCCATGTTTATCATATTACTTTTGAGATTTTAAGACGTTCGTTCCATTAGTTTGTCGATTTTAAGACCTTTCACCCCCTTTCTTTGTCAATATTATGATCTTAAGTACCATTTAGGTGTCAATTATTTCCTGGCGAGCGATAGCGAGACTGTAAATTTAGAAGGAACTGGCCTTGGGCCGGAAATCTTTTCTGTCGAAAAATGTCTAAATTTATCTTGAAAGGGGGTCTAGGGGAGGTTATTTTAAGTTTGATGGAGGTCTAGCGATGAAACTAAAAAATAAGTTAATATATACATACATAGACCAAAAAGCAAGCACTACCCCCTTATGGTTAATGACTTCGAATTTGTAAACTTAAGTATCTCGCTGAACACATAATCGACTAGTAAAGTAAACTAAATATAAGAATAAACAAGCAACATTAATAAGAAACAAAAAGATCGAAACACAATAGTTATCCATGTTAATAAACTCCTCTTCGAAACTCAAAATAGATAAAACAGAAAATAGAAAATAAGGAAATTGAATCCTAAAACCTATAAAATGAAGAAGCAAGAGATGACAAAAAAACAAACAAACATCAAACTCTCGAATATGGTTGTTTGTGGGATTTTTTTTCCAGCAATCTTTATGGGTTATCAGATTCTCATGAAGCGTAAAGAGAACAAGTTATGGGGGGGATGGGCGTATTTATTTGCTCATATATTTGTTTTTTTAATATATTTTTATTTTCTCCCTAGACCTCCATCAAGCTTAAAAAATAACACCCCTCAAGACCCTCCTTCAAGATAAACTTTTAGATTTTTGTTGATATAATAAGGTTCCTCTTAAATTACAGGCTCGATATCGTTCGCCAGAAAAAATCGACACCTAAATGACACGAAAAGTCTTAATATTGACAACAAAATGAGGCGAAAGGTCTTAAAATCGCCAAACTAATGGGCCTGACGTCTTACAATCTGAAAACGAATGGGGCTAAACATGAGGAAGAAGGGGGAGCAGAAAAACGACCCATCTCCCCTTAATCAGTCAAGTAATGCCACTAATACGCCTGGTTGACATATTTGGGTTAGCCAAGCGTCCTGGACAAATTGTTGAATATTTTCGATTGAGGGGATTAAAACAAAAATAAACAAAAATAAAAATAAATCCTCTCTATGTTAAAATATATACCTCAAATAGACATATTCAATACCGGTGTCTTTTTCAGGTTGTACATTTACTCGTAAAAGTCGAGTTGTTTCTCTGCAGTTACAGCTTAAGGTATATCTAGTAAAAAGAAAACGACTCCTTCTGTACCGGCGACGTCTTCATTTTTAACTTTATTCTGGCTACTATTAGACGATTTTATTCAGTTTATAAAGGGTCTCCAGCAGTTAAGGGACTTCGAACTATCTCACTTAACCCTTTTAACTACCACAGATCCTTCTTAAACTGCACCAAAGCGTATAAATATAGCTATAGAAAAATAAAAAAAAATAAAAAGACGTCGCCGTACAGAAGGGGTTAATTCTACAAACTTGATAAAATTACGAAGCAAAAACATAATAGTTCCACATTTTATCAGTAAAGGGGAGAGTTTTTCCTAACCCCTTCTGTACCGGCGATGTCCTTTTCACTTCTTTCTGGCTACCATTAGAGGATTTTATTCAGCTTAAAAAGGGCCTCCCAAAATAAACAGGCTTCGAAATGTCTCGCTTAACACTTTTTACTACCACAAATTCTTCTTAAACTGCACAAAATCGTCTAAATATAGCTAGAATAAAACTAAAAAGACGTCGCCGGTAAAGAAGGGGTTAAGCAAGTGGGGTTTTTTCCGGACACCCTTCTCCTTCGTAGAGATAAATGCTCCACTAGTTTTGACATTTTAAGACGTTTGTCCCATTACTTTGGCGATTTTTTTACTTTTCGTCCCATTTCTTTGTCAATTTTTGTCGGGAGCCTGCAATTTAGGAAGAATCGGCCTTTGACCGACTCATTTTTCGTCCAAAAAGTGTATCTCTTGAGGGTATTGTTATATGCTTAATAGAGATCTAGGGAGCAAACTAAAATGTTCCCCTTAAGTATCGTAAATTATGACGCTAAAGGGTTGCATTGTTCACAAGGTTAAAACAAATAGACTATAAGCCGTTCAGTGGCCAGGTCGGTAGTGCGAGGGTGTGGAGGTCACGGGGGTCAGGGTTCGAATCCTTACATGGGTTAATATAATCTTGAACCACAGTGTTATTATATATTTAAGAGAACAGGGAGAGCAACCCCTTTCCCACTGAGAGAGAGAGAGAGAGAGAGAGAGAGAGAGAGAGAGAGAGAGAGAGAGAGAGAGAGAGAGAGAGAGAGAGAGAGAGAGAGAGAATGAACAAAACGAAACGCGAGGAAGGAAATGCTAATATGACAATGAGATTCTGTGCCGCACGCAAGTTACGATATGACCGGAAATAATTAACATGTTGACGATGACACTTTTCGAAATTTGACCTCCATTGTTTCTTGCGTGTACGTTCGAGAAGAAGAAAAAGAAGCACATATATATATATATATATATATATATTTTTTTTTTTATGGTGTCAGTATGAGGTGTAATTGTAATCTTATTCTGGCTAAAGTTAGAAAATCTTATGTAACTCAGGTTATGTAAGTACCGAAGGAGTAAAAATGGCCTCAATCCTTAATGATTCCTGGTCCTTTGTAAATTG
The DNA here is from genome assembly GCA_032716605.1 of Paralithodes platypus. Classification (NCBI taxonomy): domain Eukaryota; kingdom Metazoa; phylum Arthropoda; class Malacostraca; order Decapoda; family Lithodidae; genus Paralithodes; species Paralithodes platypus. The sequence goes on from CM064513.1 coordinate 10,340,554, forward strand.
AATAAAATAGGCTGCAATCGGCTAATGATAAAAACACTTATAACAGACGAAATCGTATTTAATACTTAAAACTTAAGATATCCTAGAGCGGCTGTTGCGATTCCCTTTTCCCGGCATTTTCGATATTATCAGCAATTCTATAGTAAAGTTGAATACGATGCCAGCTAAATATTATAGGCCTACTCTACAATCTACATGGTAAAAATTGGAGCACTCCATTGTAACGAAGTATGGTACACATAAAGAGTGTTCTTCGGTATATCTATTCATATTAGAACATATAAACCATTAGAACACTGATTATGTGTACCCCTTTTTGTTTATTATGTGTACCCCTTTTTGTTTATTATGTGTACCCCTTTTTGTTTATTATGTGTACCCCTTTTTGTTTATTATGTGTACCCCTTTTTGTTTATTATGTGTACCCTTTTTGTTTATTATGTGTACCCCTTTTTGTTTATTATGTGTACCCCTTTTTGTTTATTATGTGTACCCCTGTTTGTTTATTATGTGTACCCCTGTTTGTTTATTATGTGTACCCCTTTTTGTTTATTATGTGTACCCCTTTTTGTTTATTATGTGTACCCCTTTTTGTTTATTATGTGTACCCCTTTTTGTTTATTATGTGTACCCCTTTTTGTTTATTTTTAAAGTGTGAATTCACAGGAAGAGCTGATATCAATGTCAAGAGATCCCAAGATAATATTGCTCATCGAAAATTGGCTTGCGTCGAGGTGCACTGATTCCGACGATGTGGGATATGATTTTTGTTTTTATGGGCCATGATCACACGCGTCGTAGAGCGTTCCATGACGTGACTCAGGTGCGTCCGTGCAGGTATGATACGCCGGTTTATATTATGACGGGAAAAAACCCTGACTTGAAACAAAACAAATATACTGTATACATATAAAACACTTTGGTAGGCGTCATCACCAGACAACACGCAGAAAACATAATTAGTCAAGCAATGTCATTAACTCGTCTGACTGATTAATTTTGGTTAGTCTAATTTAAATAACCATCAATTTAGCTGGACGAATCCGTGCAGATTGAAAGTAGTCAAACTACTTATGGCTGTTCAGTAGTTAGTCCAATTTTTCGAAAGATGGAATATTTTTCAACATTCCTGAAAATACGAAATTAATCAAGATCGGCAGAGGTGGACTAACTTCGAGGCAAAGCTAGACTAATTATCGTTTTCTGTATTGCACTTGTTAAACTTACTTTTGACACAATTTAAAGCTTCTTGTGTGGGGCGCCCAACCGATCCTGTCAGCACTTAACACTATGAGATTATATTCACAAGTGAGGCTCCTCAGGTGAGCCCGGCTCTTTTAAGACCTCGTCATGCTCGGACCGGGGCGCTTTCTCTCCACGTGCACATGACGCTCACTGCCGGGCCCCTACAAAAACAAACCCGAGACCAATGTTGCCAATCTAGCTACTTTCTCGCTAGATTTAGAGGTACTGTATTTACTTCGATCTCGAGGCCAATTTTAATATCTAGCAACATGAATTCTATGAATATTCTGGAGATTTGAGCCATTTTAAAGCGATATTGTACAGCTTGTGACATTATTCTAGCGATTTTGGACATTTATCTATTCTGGAGATTTGAGCCATTTTAGAGCGATATTGTACAAATTGTGACATTATTCTAGCGAGTTTCGGCATTTATCTACTATCTAGCGAACTTGAATTGGTAACCCTGCCAGAGACGCTCCAGGAAGAAACTGTGCTTTTGTGTCAGCCACCGCGGGCGCTACGCAGGTGAAAATCATATACCATCTTTGGGAAATAAGCCTTGTTATCACATCGAGTCTGGGGTCTATTTGTACTTGGTTGTGAGTGACGGCAAACGGTATTGCATGTAGGTTTCATGTCTCCAGGTTATGTAGAGAAAGTTTATAGCGTTTTGGTTCCCGCGTTGCTTGCGTTGGTCATTGTCGCTTGTTTAGAGGTTTGTGTCGATCCAGGTCACGGGGTTAGTGTGCTCCGGCCGGCTGGTGTGTGTGTGTGTGTGTGTGTGTGTGTGTGTGTGTGTGTGTGTGTGTGTGTGTGTGTGTGTGTGTGTGTGTGTGTGTGTGTGTGTGTGTGTCTGTCATGTGGCCGGGCTAGTTTTTCTATTCTTTCTTTTAAGCCGGAGTCACACGGACACATTTTTTCTTTCGTGTTTTTGTATATATTAGTTATTATTATTATTATTATTATTATTATTATTATATTTTTTTTTTCGTCGGCAAGTCTAATAAATTAATTGGCAATAATGTAACTACTATGTTGGCACTATTAATTGGCACTACTAATTGGCACTAACTTGATGCAGAAACATCAAACTCACCTTCATAGGTGAGTTTGATGTGTCTGCATCACGTTAGTGCCAATTTTTCACAATTGACATATTTCTCCCTACAATCTTCGTAATTGATGGGGGCTTAACAATTTACCGTCAGATAAGAAATCATATATATATAAGTACTGACACCAATGCAAAATCGCCCCGGCTTAATAATTTACCGTCAGCTAAGAAATAATATATATATGTAGCCTACTGACACCAATGCAAAATCGCCCCGGCTTAATAATTTACTGTCAGCTAAGAAATAATATATATAATTATGTAGCCTACTGACACCAATGCAAAATCGCCCCTAACTGATATACCGGTACTATAAACCAAAAGGTTGGCATTAAAAACAAATTACCAGAAAATAAGCTCATCTGCCTCCGCGTATAGAATTTTTTTTTAACTTTTTGTGGATTCACGCCGAAAGCCCCCCCCCCCCCTTGCAGCGTTGTCATCTCCACCAGTATAAAACCCGCCCAATAGCCAGTAAAAAATATAGCTCAAAATAGCTCAAACTCTCTTACCTGCTAATGTTGTCAGTATCTACTCTTGATAACATGGAAATTTAGGATCACACTGTTTCGCTCCTTTAGTTTGACGGTGTTTTAAAGTTTGGTCTCATTTAGGAGTCCTTATTTTTCTCTTGGCAAGCGATAGCGAGCCTGCAGTATAGAAGATGCCTATCTTTGGCCAGGAAATGTTTCTATCGAAACAAATTAAAAATTTAGCTTGAAAGGGGGGTTTGGGGGCATAATTATAGTTTGATTATAGTATAAAAAAAAGCAACCTAAAACATTTGTCTTCCGAAACAAATTACACAATTAGCTTGAGAGGGGGGGGGGGGGGGGAATCTGGGGGTATAATTTTTGCAATTATATCCTAAAACCTGGAACCTTTCGAATTTTTCCGCCACTGGTTCCAACAAATCTAGCCCAATTGTGCATGACCTTTTTTATTACCTTGGCAACGCTGCCAACCTGTGCCAGGACCCGCCATTTTGGACCTTCTATTCTATGCTTGGGTTCATCTGGAATTTTTCTGGTTCGGTAAAAAAAATGCGGTGTAAAAACTATGTGATGGACTCTTTGGTGAAGAACGGATCCGGCCCCGAGTTAGTTATTGTAGCAGAGTGGTGTCCATTTATAATTACGAGTTTTGTCAGCTAAGAAAAGGGTATGTAGGCTACACTGTAAAATATAATAGTATAACAAATGTATATATAATCAAGTTGGGTGTATGTTGCGAGAGATTTACCATTTATAATTTTTACCATTCTAATCGTCTATGGGTTTACCTTTAGATGTAAAGTATTATGAATACATAAATTACCCTTTTTATGCCTTCATTAAACCTGATTTTAATGCATTGTAGGGGCCAGAACAGTTGCAAAGTTAACAAGGAAATCACACTTATATAAATTACACCTATCTAAATCACACTTATCTAAATCACACTTATCTAAATCACACTTATCTAAATCACACTTATCTAAATTAACCCACGAACTCTTACAATACCTTTCTATACTTATTAAAATCGCTTACTGATAGCCAGAATAAAATGAAGCAAGGCAGTAAACTATCTCAATCAAGCCTCCGTCTTGAATAGAAACTTCCTAACCTGAATAACATCGCTTATTGATAGCCAAACTACTGTATAATGAAGGAATGGGGTACCTAAATCAACACTTGGACTCCCATAGATCCATCCAAAACTGAATAAAATCGGTTAATGGTAGCCAGAATTTAATTAACCATTTCAGTATTCGAGGAAGCTTTTTCACTATATTCTGGCTATCTTTGGACACTTTTAGGTAGTTATTCAAATTCTATTCGAGTTGAAGGTATAATATTATGTTCTCTCCACTAACCAACTTTACTCCTAAACTCGATTAATGAAATTAACAAACACATGTGGCAGTCCGGGGATTCGAACCCAGGACGCTCACACCGAAAATCAACAAACTTATGCATTGCACCACGAAGACAGTTATGATAGTTTGCATCCCAATGATTTCAAGACACTCGGTAAACTCCATATAATTGTCTATTGATAGACAGAATATACTAAACAAGTAATATCATGACGCAAGGGTTAAGAAGGAGGGGGGAGGGGGTATAGAGGACGGAAGCAGGGCGTTGAGAGATAAATATCAAGCACACCGGTGGAGAAACTTACGCATATGGTCGTGAGAAGAGAAACTGCTGAGAGGAAGAGGAAGAGGAGGAAGGGAGTGGGAGAGGTATGTGGCGAGTATGCGTAATATATATATATATATATATATATATATATATATATATATATATATATATGACAGGGAGACAGAGAGGATTGGGACGGAAAGGGGGGTCCAAATTATGTGAGGAGAGAGAATTAAGGAGTTAGATGGTGAGTCCAAAGGGGGGAGAGAGAGAGAAAGAGAGGTGAGATATAAGGGGTCGAAATTATCTGAGGAGAGAGGAGGGGCAGGATGGTAAGTCCAAAGAAGGAGAGAAAGTAAGGAGTTCCAAGGAATTGTTAGTATCACGGAGACCTTGCAGTCTATTCCGGGGAGATACTCGAAGTGGAAGGAGTGAGTTTGTTTAGTGCACTACACTCATTACAATGTAATGCACACCATGTAATGATTACATGGTGTGCATAATACTATTTACTGCTCTACTGAAGAACTGTTTACAACTTCTGAGGGAAGTTTGTTCCAGGTAGAACAGATAGTATATGTGAAAAAGTTTCCACAAAAACTAGTGCTGAACCTGTTCAATTCTAACTTCCAGTCATGGTTGCGTTTTGTATTTATATTGAGGCTAAACATTTTGCTATAATCCACACTGTCAAACCCATTAAGTACCGTAATGTAAAACCCTCAATGAGCTGACCTTGTAGTCAGCGTGCTTCCAACGGAAAGAGATCAAGAACTCTCAACCGGTTCTCATAGCTCAGTCTTCTAATTGATGGAATAAGCTTTGTAGCCCGAGCTTGTACTCTTTCCAGTCGCTCTATCTTTCATGAGTGCTGGAGACAAGAACTGTACAGTAGACTCCAGGAGAGTCTGTATTAGAGAGTTGTAAAGTGCGAGGACTATTTCCTTATTTCTATACTTAAATTACCTCTTAATATAGTCCAATAATTTCTGAGCTTTCTTCTCTACTTCAATGCACTACTTGGAAAACTTTGTCAATCTGATCAGAACACCCAAATCCTTTTCCAAGTCAGTCACCCAAGAGGTATTCCCATAGCGAGTACCCTGACTTGGGGTTTGCTTGGCCGATATGCATCACCTTGCACATTTCCAAATTTAGTGGCATCTGCCACTAAATCAGTCTTTCCCTCATCCTATGACTTACATTGCTTCAAACTCCTCCGTGTGTCCAGGCATTTTGGCTTGACCGTCCCTTGAATTTGGCCCTGTCACTCGTATAAATCTGGGGGAGGCACTCGCCACAGGCAGTTCTGCCTATTGCCTCCCTCACTCAAATAAAAAAAATAAATAAATAAATACAAAAAAAACAAAAAAAAATAACAAATACCTGTACATAAGTAAATAAATAAATAATATATATATATAATACAGTATATAGGGGGAGAGAGAGAGAGAGAGAGAGAGAGAGAGAGAGAGAGAGAGAGAGAGAGAGAGAGAGAGAGAGAGAGTGTGTGTGTGTGTGTGAGGGTAGGCAAAGAGGTCATACCGATAGAAATGCATGGCGAGACGAACAAAGAAGGGACACCGAAAAAATCCAAAGACAAAAACACACAGCAAGAAAGAAAACAAAACACCCCTCAAGAAAACGAAAAACACAAAAAAACACACAAAACAATACGAAGAAACGAGAAGAACCCCCGTCCCCCCAAAAATCAAACAAAACAAAAACAAACAAACAAAACAATACGAGTAAAACGAGAAGCTCCAACAAAAAACGGAACTCGCGATCGACAATAAGCAGCGACCTGACCTAGAGAAGCAAACCATATGCGCTACCGATAAGCACAAAAAACAAAAGAATGAGAGTTTCCGTTCGCTCGCCACGCCCAATTTGCGATGATGGCTGTGTTTTGGCAGTATAAAAATAGATATAATACTCCTCATTTTCCCGGCGTCTTACTGGACTTTAGGAAGAGTCACACATCCGGCTATTTGCATAAACATCTTAAAACATAATAATTTCTAGGCAATTAGATTGAAGGCATAGTATATTAAGTGGTTGAATTCTGAAGGCAATGTCACCCAGACGCTTTTTCCAGCTTTAATTGATGAGCAAGTATTTTTTTCCTCGCGATATTTCTTCTAGTATATATATTTTTTTTTTATGTGTATGACGGAGACAAAAGCCAAAGCTGCCTGAAACAAGTGTCACCCCCAAAGTTGAAAGAGTGACATAGAGCTAGATTCAAGATACACGTTAGCACATTTTAGTGTATTGGAAAGAAGTGTGTGTTAATAATAATAATAATAATATAAATAATATAAATAATAATAATAATAATAATAATAATAATAATAAAAATAATAAAAATAATAATAATAATAATAATATTTCTGAAGTGGCCTGGAAAAAAAAATATATATTGAGGATAAAGGCTCTCTCTCTCGTGTAACACCCCCATTATAAAAACTTCGTTCCACAGCTGCCAGACGAGATTATTACCGAAGTCCAACTGCCGGAAAATAAGTGTTATATGTTATTCCACCCTCCAAGACGGCATAGTATTTGAGTCTGCAGTTTAGGAGGGGATTTGGCACACTTGGAATACCAGCTGTGACCGAGGTGTAAGGGAATGGAGGGGGGGGGGGGGAAGGGAGGAGACGTAGGGGAGGGGGATGGGGGGGGGGGCGGAGGAGGAGACGAGGGGGAGGGGGGGGGGGGGTACTGCATGGATGGGATCATGGAAGTACAAGATAATATACCTTCATGGATGGGATTGTATTGATGGTGGGGGAGGGGGTGTGGTGAGGGGGGGGGGGGGGAGGAGGAAGAGGAGTGGGGGGGAATGGAGGTGAGAAGGGGGAGGGGGGGGTACTGCATGAATGGGATCATGAAAGTACTAGATAATATGCCTTCATGGATGGAATTGAGGGTGGGGGGGGGGGTGTGGTGAGGGGGGGGGGGGGGGGGGGAAGGAGGAAATTGGAGTGCGGGGGGTAATGGAGGTGAGCAGGGGGGAGGGGGGGTACTGGATGGATGAGGTTGATGGTGGAGGAGAGGGTGTGGTGAGGGGGGGAAGGAGGAAGAGGAGTGACGTGGTAATGGAAGTGAGAAAGGGGGAGGATACTGGATGGATGAGGTTGATGGGGGAGGGGGGGGGGTGATGAGGGGGGGGGGAAGGAGGAAGAGGAGTGAGGGGGTAATGGAAGTGAGAAAGGGGGAGGGTACTGGATGGATGGGGTTGATGGTGGGGGAGGGGGTGTGGTGAGGGGGGGCAAGGAGGAAGAGGAGTGAGGGGGTAATGGAAGTGAGCAGGGGGGGGGGGGGGGTACTAGATGGATGAGGTTGAGGGAGGGGGTAGGGGATTGAAGTGAGGGGTGGTGGTTATTATTGTTAATGTTGTTGTGGTGATGATAGTTGTTGTTGTTGTTGTTGTTGTTGTGGAATTGCTAGAATTTAAATTGTGGTGTTGACCGAAGTGTAAGATGGGAGGGGGGATGTGTGGGGGAATTGAGGTGAGAAGGGGAAGTGGGTGGGTGGGTGGGGTGGATAGTGGGGATTGATGGTGGGGGTGAGGGAGGGAGGGGCTTGTTGCGGTGGTGGTAATGGTTGTTGTTGTGGTGGTGGTGGTAATGGTTGTGGTGATGGTTGTTGTTGTGGTGGTGGTGGTAATGGTTGTGGTGATGGTTGTTGTTGTTGTGGTGGTGGTGGTAATGGTTGTGGTGGTGGATGTTGTTGTTGTGGTGGTGGTGGTGGTGGTTGTTGTTGTGGTGGTGGTGGTAATGGTTGTGGTGATGGTTGTTGTTGTGGTGGTGGTGGTAATGGTTGTGGTGGTGGTGGTGATGGTTGTTGTTGTGGTGGTGGTAGTTGTTGTGGTTATGAGGCTGAAAATGGTTGTTGTTGTGGTGGTGGTGGTGGTGGTAATGGTTGTGGTGGTGGTAATGGTTGTGGTGATGGTTGTTGTTGTGGTGGTGGTGGTAATGGTTGTGGTGGTGGTGGTGGTGGTGGTTGTTGTTGTTGTTGTGGTGGTGGTGGTAATGGTTGTGGTGATGGTTGTTGTTGTTGTAGTGGTGGTGGTAATGGTTGTGGTGATGGTTGTTGTTGTGGTTGTGGTAATGGTTGTGGTGATGGTTGTTGTTGTGGTGGTGGTGGTAATGGTTGTGGTGGTGGTGGTGGTGGTTGTTGTTGTGGTGGTGGTGGTAATGGTTGTTGTTGTTGTAGTGGTGGTGGTAATGGTTGTGGTGATGGTTGTTGTTGTTGTAGTGGTGGTGGTAATGGTTGTGGTGATGGTTGTTGTTGTGGTGGTGGTAATGGTTGTTGTTGTTGTGGTAGTGGCAATGGTTGTGATGATGATAGTTGTTGTGTTGGTGGTGGTTGTGGTGATGGTTGTTGTTGTTGTGGTAGTGGTAATGGTTGTGATGAGGATAGTTTTGTGTTGGTGGTGGTTGTGGTGATGGTGGTTGTTGTTGTGGTGGTGGTTGAAGTTGTGATGATGGTGGTCGTGATTGTTGTTGTTGTTGTGGTGGTGGTGGTGGTAATGGTTGTGATAATGAGATAATGATAGTTGTTGTGGATGTGGTGATGGTGGTGGTAATGGTTGTGGTGGTGGTGGTGGTGGTAATGGTGGTGGTGGTGGTGGTGGTGGTGGTTATGGTTATGATAATGGCAGTCGTGATTGTTGTGGTATTGGTGTTGGTGGTCATGGTTGTGGTGATGATAGTTATGGTGGTTGTTGCTGTGATGATGATGGTATTAGTGGAAGTTATTGTTCCTTGTGTTACTGTGGCTGCCTCTATTGTGGTGGTAATGAATCAGCTGTTACTCTTTTATAATAGCCAGCTATATAATCAAGAGACTGGGTACCTGCGTCTATTGTGGACCTTTGTAATGTTCCTTTTGTTACTTTACGAATCTAACAAGTAGCCTCCGTAGCTCAGTAGTTAAGTGTCACTGCCCATTGTGTGAGAAGACCTGTGATAAAAAGCCGTTAGTTTTAAAGTCACAGGATGGGCAGCACTATTGCCAATATAATGATGTGAGGGACAAGGTTTCCAAGGTCAACAAACACCACAAGCAACCCTTGACTCCCCCAGCAGCAGCACAAAATCGTACGCTCGTCACAAGAATAGAACCTACCCCCTCCTTTCTCTCTGCACCTTTAGCAAAAACCAGACCTCCCTTGCATCACAACAAGGCATTAGTGACCTAAGAAACGTGATAAAAAACACAAATGTAACAAACAGGCCTGGCAAGCCCTCAACAGAAAGAGAAATCCTAAACATCTCAAGTCCACCGCCGAAGCCTGACCTGCAGGAGGAGAACTGAAATACTTGTTAAACCCGAACAACGACTACTTTCAGCAGCTGAGTCATAAACGGCAGGAGGATCTCCCCAGAACGATACGTGAATGGACGAAGGATTCCCCTAAAACCAACTAGGCCAAAGCCTGATGGTGTGGTAGTAATGGTGATGATGGTGTGGTAGTAGTGGTGGTGATGTTGGTATGGTGGTGGTGGTTATAAATGAGTCTCAAACACCCTGTAATAATCTTTGATCACTATCTTAACCCCTTCTGTACCGGCGACGTCTTTTAAATTTTGTTATAGCTCTATTTAGACGATTTTGTGGAGTTTAAGAAGGATCTGTGGTAGTAAATGGGTTGAGTGAGATAGTTCAAAGCCTGTTAATTGATGGATGCCCTTTAGTGAGATAGTTGGAAGCCTGTTAATTGATGGATGCCCTTTAGTGAGATAGTTCGAAGCCTGTTAATTGATGGATGCCCTTTAGTGAGATAGTTCGAAGCCTGTTAATTGATGGATGCCCTTTAGTGAGATAGTTCGAAGCCTGTTAATTGATGGATGCCCTTTAGTGAGATAGTTCGAAGCCTGTTAATTGATGGATGCCCTTTAGTGAGATAGTTCGAAGCCTGTTAATTGATGGATGCCCTTTAGTGAGATAGTTCGAAGCCTGTTAATTGATGGATGCCCTTTAGTGAGATAGTTCGAAGCCTGTTAATTGATGGATGCCCTTTAGTGAGATAGTTCGAAGCCTGTTAATTGATGGATGCCCTTTTTAAACTGACACAAATCGTGTAATAGTAGCCAGAATATAGTTAAGGATGGCACCGGTACTGAATGGTCATTTTTCCCTTATTATGTTACAC
>CM064513.1:10356207-10423707 GCA_032716605.1 Paralithodes platypus
CACCACCAACAACAACCATATCCTTCACCACAACCACCACCACCACCACCATCAACAACAACCATATCCTTCACCACAACCACCAACAACAACCATATCCTTCACCACCACCAACAACAACCATATCCTTCACCACCACCACCACCAACAACCATATCCTTCACCACCACCACCACCACCACCACCACCACCAACAACCATATCCTTCACCACCACCACCACCACCAACAACAACCATATCCTTCACCACCACCACCACCACCACCAACAACCGTATCCTTCACCACCACCACCACCACCAACAACCATATCCTTCACCACCACCACCACCAACAACCATATCCTTCACCACCACCACCACCAACAACAACCACCACCACCACCACCACCAACAACCACCACCACCACCACCACCAACAACAACCATATCCTTCACCACCACCACCAACAACAACCATATCCATCACCACCACCACTACCAACAACAACAACAACCTTATCCTTCACCACAACCACCACCACCACCAACAACAACAACCATATCCTTCACCACCATCAACAACAACAACCATATCCTTCACCACCACCACCACCTACAACCATATCCTTCACCACAACCACCACCACCATCAACAACCATATCCTTCACCACAACTACCACCACCATCAACAACAACCATATCCTTCACCACAACCACCAACAACAACCATATCCTTCACCACCACCACCACCAACAACAACCATATCCTTCACCACAACCACCAACAACAACCACCTTCACCACCACCATCAACAACAACCATATCCTTCACCACAACCACCACCACCAACAACAACCATATCCTTCACCACCACCACCACCAACAACCATATCCTTCACCACCACCACCACCAACAACCATATCCTTCACCACCACCACCACCACCAACAACAACCATATCCTTCACCACCACCACCACCAACAACAACAACCATATCCTTCACCACCACCACCAACAACCATATCCTTCACCACCACCACCACCACCACCACCAACAACCATATCCTTCACCACCACCACCACCAACAACCAACAACCATATCCTTCACCACCACCACCACCACCACCACCACCACCAACAACAACAACCATATCCTTCACCACCACCACCACCAACAACAACCATATCCTTCACCACCACCACCACCAACAACAACAACCATATCCTTCACCACCACCACCACCACCAACAACAACCATATCCTTCACCACCACCACCACCACCACCACCAACAACCATATCCTTCACCACCACCACCACCAACCATATCCTTTACCACAACCACAACAACAACCACCATCACCACCACCACCACCACCACCAACAACCACCACTACCACCACCACCACCAACAACAACCATATCCTTCACCACCACCACCACCACCAACCATATCCTTCACCACCACCACCAACAACAACAACCATATCCTTCACCACAACCACCACCACCACCAACAACAACAACAACCATATCCTTCACCACCATCAACAACAACCATATCCTTCACCACCACCACCACCAACAACAACAACCATATCCTTCACCACAACCACCACCAACAACAACAACCATATCCTTCACCACAACCACCACCACCACCAACAACAACAACCATATCCTTCACCACAACCAACACCACCACCACCACCAACAACAACAACAACAACAACCATATCCTTCACAACAACCACCACCAACAAACCAACACCACCACCACCAACAACAACCATATCCTTCCCCACCAACAACAACCATATCCTTCACCACCACCACCACCAACAACAACAACAACCATATCCTTCACCACAACCACCACCACCACCAACAACCATATCCTTCACCACAACCACCACCACCACCACCACAAACAACAACAACAACCATATCCTTCACCACAACCACCACCACCACCAACAACAACAACCATATCCTTCACCACAACCAACACCACCACCACCAACAACAACAACCATATCCTTCGCCACCAACAACAACAACCATATCCTTCACCACCACCAACAACAACAACCATATCCTTCACCACAACCACCACCACCACCACCAACAACCATATCCTTCACCACAACCACCACCACCACCAACAACAACCATATCCTTCACCACCACCACCACCACCACCACCAACAACAACAACCATATCCTTCACCACCACCACCACCAACAACAACAACCATATCCTTCACCACAACCACCAACAACAACAACAACCATATCCTTCACCACCACCAACAACCATATCCTTCACCACCACCAACAACAACCATATTCTTCACCACAACCACCACCACCACCACCAACAACAGCAACCATATCCTTCACCACCACCAACAACAACCATATCCTTCACCACAACCTCCACCACCACCAACAACAACAACCATATCCTTCACCACCACCAACAACAACAACCATATCCTTCACCACAACCACCACCACCAACAACAACAACAACAACCATATCCTTCACCACCACCAACAACAACAACCATATCCTTCACCACCACCACCACCACCACCACCACCAACAACAACAACAACCATATCCAACACCTGCCCTCCTCATCCCCCCCGGCGTCCCCCTCTCTTAACCTCTATGTTACCAGCTCCACCTCCATTTAATTAACCGAGTGAAAACAACATTGTCATCATCATTAACAACCACCACCATATCCAAAACCTCCATTAAACAAACAAAACAACACACACACACACAGAGACACAAACACACACACACACGACCAAGACTCGAGATAAAATTGAAAATTATTCGTAGAAAAATGTCCCGGCCGAAGACCTATTCCTCCTAAATTACAGGCTCGCTATCGCTAGCCAGAAGGACCTAAAATGCATGAAAGGTCTTAATATCGACAAAGAAATCGGACGACAAGTATTTAAATCTCAAACCTAATGGGACGACCGTCTTAAGATCTCAAAGCTAATGGGGCAAAACATGAGGGAGAAAGGGGTCCAGAAACCCCAAACCCCTCCCCTTAATTAACCAGGTGATCTCAACAAAAACAACAACAACAACACCATCACACACACACACACACACACACTTCACCTTCCCACGGCCCCCTCCTCTTACCACGCTATCCCCCCCCTACCCCCCCTACCCCCACCCCTCCTCCCTGTCAGCTGTTTATCGTCGCCAGCATCTGTTTTGCATTGTCCTCCTATCGCGGTAGAAATATTATTATAATTTTAGCTTGACGTTATAATTTTCCTCTATGAAGTATATAATTAGTGTTGTCATTATCATCACACAGACACACACACCACACATACACACACACACACACACACCTCCAACCATATACACACACATATGAAGTATATAATTAGTGTTGTCATTATTATCACACAGACACACACACCACACATACACACACACACACACACCTCCAACCATATACACACACATATGAAGCATATAATTAGTGTTGTCATTATCATCACACAGACACACACACCACACATACACCTACGTAATTACATTGCAGAATTTCAGGTGTAAATAATTCTCATTCAGTCAGGCAAGAATGAATGAGGTATAAGGATGTGTTGGGGGGGGGGGGGGGGGGGGGCCGGGGGGCTCCCTTCTCCCTCATATTTAGGTCCATTTATTTTGAGATTTTAAGACACTTGTCCCATTAGTTTGGTGATTTTAAGACGTTTCGTGTCATTTAGACATCGACATATTTTCCTGGCGAAACAATAGCGAGCCTGCAATTTTGGAAGACCCAGCCTTTGGTCGGAGTATTCTTCTACCGAAACATGAATCAATCTACAGTATCTCGAAGGGGGATCTTTATTTTTTTTTTGTTTTTTTGTTTTTTTTAGCTTGATGGATGTCTAGGGAGGAAACTAGACAATAATAAACGCATAGAGAACAAATATACAAGTAATTATTTAATTAATTTGGATTGAATTTGAAATTTGAATTTTGAATTTTGAATTGAATAAATACAAATCTCCTTGCTCTGTCAATAAAGAAATCCCTATAAAACCAGTCAGCCTACTAATCTTGTCCTCCATAAATTATCTCCTACGACCCTTAATAACTGGTTCACACTACCTCTCTATCTCTCACTCTCTCTATGTTTGTGTGTGTGTGTGTGTGTGTGTGTGTGTTTTAAGTATGTACGAATTGAATTGTTTTGCCATTATCGAACAATTTATCTTTAGAGTATTCCCTAAACATGAAACAAAAACGCCCCCCCCCCCCCAAGCTTCTTTCCACCTTAAGGGGAGATTTCCACTTGAGGGACTTTTTTCTTGACCCCTTTCTCCCTCATGTCTAGCCCCATTGCTTTTGAGATTTTAAGACGTTTGCCCCATTAGTTTGGTGGTTTTTAAGAATTTCCGCTCCATTCTGTCAATTTTAAGACCTTTCGTGCCATTTAGGTGTCTATTTTTATCCTGGCGAGCGATAGCGAGCCTGTAATTTAAGAGTAATCGGCTTTTGGCCGGGACATTTTTCTACCGAAAAATGTACAAATTTATCTTGAAAGGGGGTCAAGGGGGTGAAATTTTAAGATTGTTGGAGGAGTAGGAAACAAACTAGAAACCTCCCCTTAAAACTTCCTTTAGAATCCCCTTCAAGCTAATTTTGAACATCTTCCGGTAGTAAAAGGCTCCGGTCTAAGGTCGGATTCTCTTGAATGGCAGATTCGTTATAACTCGCCAATAACAAACATCGACACCCGAATGAGGTGAAACGTCGAATAATCCTCAAGCTTATGGGTAGAATCGTCAAGCTTATGGGTAGAATCGTCAAGCTTATGGGTAGAATCGTCAAGCTTATGGGTAGAATCGTCAAGCTTATGGGTAGAACCGTCAAGCTTATGGGTAGAATCGTCAAGCTTATGGGTAGAATCGTCAAGCTTATGGGTAGAATCGTCAAGCTTATGGGTAGAATCGTCAAGCTTATGGGTAGAATCGTCTTAAGGGGAGGTTTTTAGTGTGTTTCCTAGACTTCCATCAAGCTTGAAATTACACCCCCTTGACCCCCTTTCAAGATAAATTTGTAAATTTTTCGGTAGAAAAATTTCCCTGCCGAAGGCCGGTTCATCTTAAATTACAGGCTCGCTATCGCTCGCCAGGAAAAACTCTACACCTAAATGGCACGAAAGGTCTTAAAAGTGACATAAATGGGGTGAAAGTTCTTAAGATCGTCAAACTAATGGGGCGAAAGTCTTAACATCTCAAAAGCAATGAAGCTAAACATGAATGAGAAAGGGGTCTAACTAATGGGGCGAACGTCTTAAAATCTAAAAAAAACAAACAATGGGGCTAAACATGAAGGAGAAAGGAGTCAAGAAAAAAATACCTCAAGTGGAAATCGGGTACCGGTTACGTCCTTTCCATAATGTTGTGACTATTATTAGACAATTGTGTTCAGCTTAGAGAGGACGTCGACCCATTAAAATTCTATGACTATCTCAATTATATTTTTTTTTTTTTTTTTTTAGCTACCCTATAATTATCCTTCCCAAGCTTAAGGGGAGATTTCCACTTGAGGGATTTTTTTCTTGACTCCTTTCTCCCTCATGTCTAGCCCCCTTGCTTTTGAGATTTTAAGACGTTCGCCCCATTAGTTTGGCGATTTTAAGAATGTATGCCCCATTCTGTCAATTTTAAGATCTTTCGTGCCATTTAGGTGTCGATTTTATCCTGGCGAGCGACAGCGAGCCTGTAATTTAAGAGCAACCGGCCTTCGGCCGGGAAATTTTTCTACCGAAAAATGTACAAATTTATTTTGAAAGGGGGTCAAGGGGGTGACATTTTTAGATTGCTGGAGGAGTAGGAAACAAACTAGAAACCTCCCCTTAATACAATCGTCTAAATGTAACTCCAATCAAATACATAATACGTCACCGATAATCTAAGGGGAGGTTTTGAGTTTGGTCCCTAGATATCCTGCAAGCTTAAGATTACACCCCCTTGAGCCCCTTTCAAGATAAACTTGTACATTTGTCGGTAGAAAAATGTCCCGGCTGACAGCCGATTCCTCTTAAATTACAGGCTCGCTATCGCTCGCCAGGATAAAATCGACACCTAAATGGCACGAAAGGTCTTAAAATTGACAGAAATGGGGCGAAAGTTCTTAAGATCGTCAAACTAATGGGGCGAAAGTCTTAACATCTCAAAAGCAATGGGGCTAAACATGAAGGAGAAAGGGGCCCCGAAAAAAAATCCCTCCAGTGGAAATCTCCCCTTAACCATGTGAGTACCAGCGACGTATTTTATGCCTTATCCCAGCTATATTTAAACGCTATTATGCAACTGTAGAAGGATCTGGGGTAGGTGAAAGGGTTGGTTGAGATAGTTTGAAGCCTTATTATTGCTACAGGCCCTTCCTAACCTGATTAAAATCATCCAGTCATTTCAAGAATATAATTAAAGGATGACACCGGTACTGAACGGGTTAAGGGTCAAGGTCGACAAACTAGAGGCGAAACAAGGGGGGTCCAAAAAGACCAACCACGGGTAGAATAAGGTTAAGATCCAGATCACATACCCTACAACGTCTGGGCACTGTATTTTTGGTGTTGTCTTTGTCGTTTTGTGTTTACTTCAGCTGCATTTAGACGATTTTATGAAGTTTCGGGAGGGTACATGGTAGCTAAAAGGATTAATTGAGATAATCTGTAATCCTTTAAGGGGAGGTATTCAGTTTGTTCCCTATACCTCCATCAACCTTAAAATTACACCCCCTTGAGTCCCTTTCAAGATAAATTTGTACATTTTTCGGTAGAAAAATTTCCCGGCCAAAGGCCGGTTCCTCTTAAATTACAGGCTCGCTATCGCTCGCCAGGATAAAATCGACACCTAAATGGCACGAAAGGTCTTAATATGGGGTAAAAGTTCTTAAAATCGCTAAACTAATGGGGCAAACATTTTATAATATCAAAAGCAATGGGGCTAAACATGAGGGAGAAAGGGGTCAAGAAAAAAATCCCTCAAGTGGATATCTCCCCTTTAACGGGTAGATATTCTTCCTAAGCTGAATAAAACCGTCTAATAATTGCCAGAATATAATGAAAAGGAGGTCACCGGTACTGAATGGGTTAACTCTTTCAGTACGATGACGTATTAATCCACTGTATTATGACCAGCATTACACGATTGTATTCAGTACAGGAAGGCCCTCCAACAATCAAATGGGGTAGAAACAATCTCACTTATCCCTTTAAGGGGAGGTTTTTAGTTAGTTCGCTAGACTTCCGTCAAGCTTAACATTACAGCCCCTAGACCCCCTTTCAAGATAAATTTGTACATTTTTCGGTAGAAAAATGTCCCGGCCGAAGGCCAGTTCCTCTTAAATTACAGGCTCGCTATCGCTCGCCAGGAAAAAATCGACACGTAAATGGCACGAACAGTCTTAAAATTGACAGAAATGGGGCGAAAGTTCTTAAAATCGCCAAACTAATGGAGCGAACGTCTTATAATATATATATATAATATATATATATATAATATATATATATATATATATATATATATATATATATATATATATTTATTTTATATTTTTATTAAGGGGGATAGTGCTTGGTTTTTGGTATGTATATATATATATATATATATATATATAGTGTAAATACTGTATATATATATATTTGTGAGTTTCCTGGCTGGACCTCCATCAAGCTTAGAAAAACAAGATAAATTTGTAAATTTTTTGGTAGAAAAAGGACGGTCCTTCTCAAATTAGAGGCTCGCTTTCGCTCGCCAGGAAAAAATCGACACCTAAAGGACACGGAAGGTCTTAATTATAACCAAACAAAAATGAGGCGAAAGGTCTCAAAATCGCCAAACTCCCGGAGCGAACGTCTTGAAACCTCAAAATTATTATGCTAAACATGAGGGAGAAGGGGGTCCGGAAAAAGCGAGTACTACCCCCTTAGGGTGACAATTACGAAAGTGGTGTGGTATCTGGCTTATTCTGGTTCCCTTATAGTTTATGTTATTGTACCTCCCTAAATTATTAGAGGGTTGGGTGTGAGAGGGATCTGCCTTGTGTGGGCCAATCGGCTCTCTGCAGACTCCCATTTTCTTATGTTCTTATGTTCTTATAATATCAAAATCAATGGGGCTAACCATGAGGGAGAAAGGGGTCAAGAAAAAAATCCCTCAAGTGGAAATCTCTCCTTAACTCTCCCTGACCCCTTTTAAACTTTAGAATATCGTTTAACCCTTTCAGACTCATATGACGCAGAGGTGCCAGATTAGTAATAAGACATAGAGTTCTCTCACTCTTATAATTACCTCTCCATAATTAGTTTTCTGCCCACAGCTAACTCAAAGACAACTGCAGAGGTTGAAGTAACTAAACTAAAGGTTTCTAAATACCCCTGATGGTAACAAAGGCTTTAAAGTATAGGCTCAAAATCGCGTCATATGTCGGAGAGGGTTAATAATACGCACAATATAATGGAAGAATCAAATCTAAGCATGGAGAAAAATAAAAGGTTTGATAATAAACCTTTCACCATACATTGAAAGGCTTAATAAGGAGAGATTTCCACTTGAGGGATTTTTTTCTTGACTCCTTTCTCCCCTATGTTTAGCCCCATTGCTTTTCTAATTTTAAGACGTTCTCCCCATTATTTTGACGATTGTAAGAACCTTCGACCCATTTCTGTCAATTTTAAGACCTTTCGTGCCATTTAGGTGTCGATTTTTATCCTGGCGAGCGATAGCGAGCCTGTAATTTAAGAGGAATCGGCTTTCAGTCGGGACATTTTTCTGCCGAAAAATGTACAAATTTATCTTGAAAGGGGCGTAATCTTAATCTTGATGGATATCTAGAGACCAAACTAAAAACTTCCCCTTAAACGTACAGTATATATATATATATAACGTACAGTATATATATATATATATATAACGTACAGTATATATATATATATATAACGTACAGTATATATATATATATTTTTGTTTATGCTGGCGAGAAACTGACATAATCTCGTCTTATTTACTCAGCTGCTACAAAGCTTTTATAGCCAACTACAGTGTTGTGAAAACCTGTCTAGAATATGATGCAGAGACATAGACGTTTCATATTTTGCCACTAAGTATCGACAAATCAACTGCTAGGGGATTAAGCTTTCCGTCAGGTCAATAACAATATGTTTTTAGAGAGTCCCCTAAACTTTAAAACAAATTACGTCTCCCCTAACCTCTCTCAAGCTAGACACGTCCCCCAGACTCCACGTAAGAAGGGTCATTGGAAGATATGTTCTGATATTTATTACATTCTATATATATATTTGTTATTTATTTAGTTATGTATTTATTTTTGAGGGGTTGGGGGTAAAACGAAAAGTAAACTAAGAAATTGGAAACATAGAGAGAGAGAGAGATAATAATACACAGGGTGATACATGAAGCATATACAGTACATATTAATTATGGAAATAATAAGAATAGGTCAAATAAGACGCATAGCAAAAGGTATAGTAAAAGCTATGGTTCCATGTCATCTCAACCAGTAGACCATTTTAACCAGTAGCTCTCAACCAGTGCCAAATTAACCCAGACCAACCAAACCAGTGCCGAAATATAGTACTAAGCTAACCTAACCTAACCTAACCGTATTGGTTGATTTGGTACTGGTTGAGAGCTACTGGTTGAAATGGTCTACTGGTTGAGTTGACCGGTCACCAAAGCTATGATTGATGATGATGATGATGATGATGATGATGATGGTTGGAGTAAATTCATATCATCACCAACCCACCATTACGCTATCAAGACAGTACAGTAAAAAGTAGGGTCATTTGGATAGGTGAGATTCTGAAAGGGTTAAGGGAGGGGTGGTTGGGGTTTCTGGCCCACCTTCTCGTTTTCAGATTTATGAATTTCGGCCTATTGGTTTAGCGATTTTAAGACCTTTCATCCCATTTTTTTTGTCAATGTTAAGACCCTTCATGCCATTTAGATGTCAATTATTTCCTGGCGAGATAGCGAGCCTGTAATTTAGGAGGAACCGGTCTTCGGTTGCGACATTTTCTTACCGAAAAATGTACAAATGTATCTTGAAGAAGTTTCCTTCAGCTTGATGGAATACAAGGGAGGAAACATTACAAAATAATAGTCATACACTGCATACATGCATGTATTATTATCATTAGGGAGGGAACTGAAATACTAATAAATAAATACAAAAAAATCAATCGACCAATAAACAAACTCTTCCCCCCTTAACGCCTAAACCCTATTGGACTGAGGAGGTGAACGACCAATAAACAAACACTTCCCCCCTTAACGCCTAAACCCTATTGGACTGAGGAGGTGAACGACCAATAAACAAACTCTTCCCCCCTTAACGCCTAAACCCTATTGGACTGAGGAGGTGAACGACCAATAAACAAACACTTCCCCCCTTAACGCCTAAACCCTATTGGACTGAGGAGGTGAACGACCAATAAACAAACACTTCCCCCCTTAACGCCTAAACCCTATTGGACTGAGGAGGTGAACGACCAATAAACAAACTCTTCCCCCCTTAACGCCTAAACCCTATTGGACTGAGGAGGTGAACGTGTTGGTAAAGTGTAATATCTGGGTCACTACAGGTAAGTCTGGAGTGTGTGTGTATGTGTGTGTATGATGGACGGTCTGGCCTGGAGGGATGGGGGGATTGGGGGGGGAGCTGGAGGACATGTAGCTAGCACATCCTGTTCATATAGGCCTCAGAGGTCTTCGTAAAAAATGGGAAAAGCTGATCGTAACTATCTGCTGTGTGTGTATGTGACAGTGAGAGAGAGAGAGAGAGAGAGAGAGAGAGAGAGAGAGAGAGAGAGTTAACTAAGATACCAAGCAGGCACTAATTGTCCTTTGGCCGTACAAACTTATCCATATGAGCGTGCAGTCCTTTATGAGCTGGGAAACTAAGATTAGAACAGATTCATGAGCTTCGGTGTACAAGGTTTATTAACCCCTAACTATCGGCGCGCAACATAAGTCGAGTATAATAAATCTGGACTATCTGGCGGCGCTCGACATAGGTCGTGTGGCAATTTCAGCACGTAATGTTGCTGAGAGAAAGAGACAAGTGGTGGCAGGAGAGTAGCGAGCGTATGACTGCTCCAGACCACCGCGGCGAACCTACTGACACGAATCCCACTCCCTCCCTCTCTCACTCGCTACATACTGAATTGTATGGGGAAAGTGCCGATTACATGCTTTTGCACCTGCGTTTGCGCGCTTGTTGCAAGAAAACTAGCCATCATAAAAGGATCGTTATGGTGTCATTGGAAAAGCTCTGTTTATGCCCTTTCAGGATAGATACTTGTTTACGCTCTGGGTCTTATTAGGCATGAAAATGATCACGTAAACAGCCCTATTTTGGCTAAAAACTATAAATAAACCGCTAGCCCGCTAATCTAGTGTTAAACATAACTGTAAAAATGGAGATTACAATATAAATATAAAAATAATACTAT
This sequence comes from Paralithodes platypus, assembly GCA_032716605.1. Lineage (NCBI taxonomy): Eukaryota > Metazoa > Arthropoda > Malacostraca > Decapoda > Lithodidae > Paralithodes > Paralithodes platypus. The sequence continues at coordinate 10,367,735 of CM064513.1, forward strand.
GAGTGTATAAATAGTGAAAGCAAGGTTACATAGGTTCATGAATGCAAACACTAAAATATATACATCAAGACAGAAGTGATTCTTTGACAAGAGGTTTAAGGGGGGTGACCTGTTTTTGTTCTGTCCTTTTCTATCTTTCTCTGGCTTGTATCCATTTGGCCCCATTCAGCCTACTGTTTTAAGACGTTTATCCCCATCCAGGTGTCAATTTTTTACTGGTGAGCGGTAGCAAGCCAGCATATTTCTTATTTTTGTTTGACAGCAGGCTAAATTTGTACATTTTTCGATAGAAAAATGTCTCCGGCGAAGCCGGATTTCTTCATATAATGCTGGCTCGCTATCGCTCGCCAGGAAGAAATCGACACCTAGATGGGGATAAACTTCTTAAAATAGTTGGCTGAATGGGGCCAAATGGAATGAAAAATGGGGCCAGAGAAAGAGAGAAAAGGACAGAAATAACAAAAACCAGGTCACCCCCCTTAAGTACAATACTCAAATTACAAATTATGAGTAGAACCCGAGAAAAGTATGTGTGGTATTTATGTGTAGAGTAGAGCTGTTTATCAATGTATGTGTGGTATTTATGTGTAGAGTAGAGCTGTTTATCAAAGTATGTGTGGTATTTATGTCTAGAGTAGACCTGTTTATCAAAGTATGTGTGGTATTTATGTGTAGAGTAGAGCTGTTTATCAAAGTATGTGTGGTATTTATGTGTAGAGTAGAGCTGTTTATCAAAGTATGTGTGGTATTTATGTGTAGAGTAGAGCTGTTTATCAAAGTATGTGTGGTATTTATGTGTAGAGTAGAGCTGTTTATCAAAGTATGTGTGGTATTTATGTGTAGAGTAGAGCTGTTTATCAAAGTATGTGTGGTATTTATGTGTAGAGTAGAGCTGTTTATCAAAGTATGTGGTATTTATGTGTAGAGTAGAGCTGTTTATCAAAGTATGTGTGGTATTTATGTGTAGAGCTGTTTATCAAAGTATGTGTGGTATTTATGTGTAGAGTAGAGCTGTTTATCAAAGTATGTGTGGTATTTATGTGTAGAGTAGAGCTGTTTATCAAAGTATGTGTGGTATTTATGTGTAGAGTAGAGCTGTTTATCAAAGTATGTGTGGTATTTATGTGTAGAGTAGAGCTGTTTATCAAAGTATGTGTGGTATTTATGTGTAGAGTAGAGCTGTTTATCAAAGTATGTGTGGTATTTATGTGTAGAGTAGAGCTGTTTATCAAAGTATGTGTGGTATTTATGTGTAGAGTAGAGCTGTTTATCAAAGTATGTGTGGTATTTATGTGTAGAGCTGTTTATCAAAGTATGTGTGGTATTTATGTGTAGAGTAGAGCTGTTTATCAAAGTATGTGTGGTATTTATGTGTAGAGTAGAGCTGTTTATCAAAGTATGTGTGGTATTTATGTGTAGAGTAGAGCTGTTTATCAAAGTATGTGTGGTATTTATGTGTAGAGTAGAGCTGTTTATCAAAGTATGTGTGGTATTTATGTGTAGAGTAGAGCTCTTTATCAATGTATGTGTGGTATTTATGTGTAGAGTAGAGCTGTTTATCAATGGAGATGTTTAATAACTTTTAATATCAGTGAATCTTTGTATGACTTTATAATAGCATGTAATGTTATATGGAGGCTTCTTCAATATGCATATAGGGACTCTGCCAGACAGAGACAAATTAACTCAAAGTACTAAGGCTGAATTATCACTCGGAATGTATTTTCCAAGTGTATCAGGGAGGCCAAAGTCTCGTTTCATCTTATTATTAGGCATTGTGGCTGGGATCCTCTGCTCGTTATGCTTCTTCTTCTAGTTATGTTTCTTGTAAGTGCCTCACAGGAGCTGCCAATTGAGGAAATGGCCACGCAAGGGTTGCTGAGAGCCTGAGAGTGGTCACAAGGTTAGTGTCAAAGCTGGGGATGCCGAAATCTGACGGAGAGCAAGGGTTGCAGAACTCTCTGTGTGCCTCACTGGGGTTGCCGAATGAGGTTGCACGGTCTGCCAAGGGTTGCTGAGGTTGGCTACTTTTACTTCTGCCCAAAAGTTTGCTGAGGTTGGTAACTCCTAAAAAGGGGTTGCTGATTATAGGAGAGGGGGTTAGCCTGTCGAACAATCTTTCCTCTCGCTCCTTGCCCATTTTTCTGTTCCTCTTGGTCTTGGTGTCCTTGAGGGAAGGAAGGGCCTCTGTGGTGGGGTTGGGGCGGCCCTTGTGTCTTTGTTTCTCTGGCCTGATGCTCTCCTGTCTATTATTTACCCAGGTAGGAGGTGTCAATTTTAAGACCTTTCGTGCCTTCTAGATGTCTATTACTTCCTGGAAAGCGATAGCGAGCCTGTAGGTTAAAGCGTTAATTGTGTCTCCACCTCTCAAGCTAGTAGTTTGTTCCACTCAGTCATCTCACTGTAGATGAAGAAAATCTAAAATTACCTTTAGGTTCGCCTTCTTTTCTACGAGCTTGAGAATAATTATTAAATGTGAATAGTGCATCTCTATCAACTCTGCCAAAGCCTTTCAGTATCTAGAAACACTCACTTGAGAGAGAGAGAGAGAGAGAGAGAGAGAGAGAGAGAGAGAGAGAGAGATGAGAGATAGAGGAGGTATATCGCGAGGTGAGGGATATGTGAAGAGACAGGTGAAAGAAAGCTATGTGGCTGATGGGGAGATATAGGAGAGAGAGAGAGAGAGAGAGAGAGAGAGAGAGAGAGAGAGAGAGAGAGAGAGAGAGAGAGAGAGAGAGAGAGAGAGAGAGAGAGAAAGAAAATGAGAGAGAGAGAGAGAGAGAGAGAGAGAGAGAGAGAGAGAGAGAGAGAGAGAGAAAGAAAGAAAGAAAGAAAGAAAGAAAGAAAGAGAGAGAGCGAGAGAAATCGTGCTTAAGGGGAGATCTCCACTTGAGGGATTTTTTTCTTGACCCCTTTCTCCCTCATGTTTAGCCCAATTGTTTTTGATATTATAAAACGTTTTCCCCATTAGTTTAGCGATTTTAAGAACTTTCACCCCATATTAAGACCTTTCGTGCCATTCAGGTGTCAATTTTATCCTGGCGAGCGATAGCGAGCCTGTAATATAAGAGGAACCGGCCTTCGGCCGGGACATTTTTCTACCGAAAAATGTACACATTTATCTTGAAAGGGACTCAAGGGGGTGTAATTTTAAGCTTGATGGAGGTCTAGGGAACAAAATAAATACCTCCCCTTAATGGCCAACCAAGAATGAGACCCCACATTTTTTCACTCCTAATATGGGTAAATGTCGCGGCCTATAAGCTATGTCCAACGCATTCTTGCATCTGTAGGGGAGCGGCCACGAAATTGCCGACGCATTAAGGGGAAGTTTTTAGTTTGGTCCCTAGATATCCTTCAAGCTTAAGATTACACCCCCTTGAGCCCCTTTCAAGATAAATTTGTACATTTTTCGGTAGAAAAATGTCCCGGCTGAAAGCCGGTTCCTCTTAAATTACAGGCTCGCTATCGCTCGCCAGGATAAAATCGACACCTAAAAGGCACGAAAGGTTTTAAAATTGACAGAAATGGGTTGAAAGTTCTTAAAATAGTCAAAATAATGGGGCAAACGTCTTAAAATTAGAACAACAATGGGGCTAAACATGAGGGAGAAAGGAGTCAAGAAAAAAATCCCTCAAGTGGACATCTCCCCTTAACGTCATCCAGTACCGGGGACGTCCTTTTTTATCCTATTCTGGCAACTGTTAGACGATTTTATTCAGCTTAGGACATTAACAGGCTACATACTATCTCATTTTAGTCTTTTAGGTACCATATATCTCTCCTAAGCTTCTTAAAATCGTCTAAATGTAGCTGAACTCAAATATAAGAGACGTCACCGGTACTGTACGGGTTAACGTCATCGGTAGTGTACGGGTTAACGTCACCGGTAGTGTACGGGTTAACGTCACCGGTAGTGTACGGGTTAACGTCACCGGTAGTGTACGGGTTAACGTCACCGGTAGTGTACGGGTTAACGTCACCGGTAGTGTACGGGTTAACGTCACCGGTAGTGTACGGGTTAACGTCATCGGTAGTGTACGGGTTAACGTCACCGGTAGTGTACGGGTTAACGTCACCGGTAGTGTACGGGTTAACGTCACCGGTAGTGTACGGGTTAACGTCACCGGTAGTGTACGGGTTAACGTCATCGGTAGTGTACGGGTTAACGTCACCGGTAGTGTACGAGTTAACGTCACCGGTAGTGTACGGGTTAACGTCACCGGTAGTGTACGAGTTAACGTCACCGGTAGTGTACGGGTTAACGTCACCGGTAGTGTACGGGTTAACGTCACCGGTAGTGTACGGGTTAACGTCATCGGTAGTGTAAGGGTTAACGTCATCGTACTGAAGGGGTTAACTATTGTAATTAATTAACCCCTTGAGGATCATGACGCATTTTGACAGTTTATTCTGGCTGGCATTAGACGATTTTATTCAGAGTTGGAAGGGTGTGTGGACGTCAGAGGGTTGATTGGGCCAGTCTTTATTACCCTTTCAACTCCCACAGGTCTTTCCTAAGCTATATATAATCGCCTAAAGGTAGCCAAAATATACGGCTAAAATGCGTAGTGATCCTCAAGGGGTTACGGGGGTAGTGGTTATTTTTTGGCCTATTTACTTATTTATTAATTTACTTTTTAGTATCCTCGCTAGACCTCCATCAAGCTTTAAAAAAAAAAAAAAAAAAAAACACACAAACACACACACACCCTAGATAAATTTGTACATTTTTCGGTAGAAAATGTCCCGATCAAAGGCCGGTTCCTCTTAAAAATACATGGTCGAAATCGCTCGCCAGGAAAAAATCGACACCTAAATAGCATGAAAGGCCTTAAAATTGACAACGAAACGGGGCGTAAGGTCTTAAAATGGCTAAACTAATGGGGTGTACGTCTTAAAATTTGAAAACTAATGAGGCTAAACATAAGGGAGAAGGGGGTCCATAAAAAGCAACATCCTTCCCCTAAACTTGTAGGTAGGTAGGGTGGTAGTGAACGCTTGGAGATGAGAGCAACAGGAATTAGAAGCGGAGTGGTGTGGAAATGAAATGACTGGTTCTTAGTTCATCTGCCGAATATCGACTATCATTAACCCTACTATTGGACAAGTTTATTCAGATTAAAAAGGGCCTCCAGCTATTAACAGGCTTGGCACTCCCTCATTTAAAAAAATTTACTAACGCAGAACTTCCTTAAACTGCACAAAATCGTCTAAAAATTGGTAGAATACAATTATAAAGACGTCACCGGTACAGAAGGGGTTAACACCACATTAGGTTTAAATGGACACACATATGTACATAATACTACGCACACAAACACATACCCACACACTTATTAAGTATATATATATATGTGTGAGAGAGAGAGAGAGAGAGAGAGAGAGAGAGAGAGAGAGAGAGAGAGAGAGAGAGAGAGAGAGAGAGAGAGAGAGAGAGAGAGAGAGAGAGAGAGAGAGAGAGAGAGAGAGAGAGAGAGAGAGAGAGAGAGAGAGAGAGAGAGAGAGAGAGAGAGAGAGAGAGAGAGAGAGAGAGAGAGAGAGCCATCAACTCCTCACCTCATCATACAGGCAGTAAAGAAGAGCCCACTGACCTAACTCTCTTACACCACACCTCCCGGCAATACTTATAACAGGTACACTTATGAAGTGTACCTACAAACTCGACAGAGACAACGTGGTGGTGGGGTGGGAATATTTGTTCGAGAAGATATTCAATCCCGCCGCCTCTTTCCACCACATGATGTTCAGTTGGAGACATTATGGGTGTGGTGTCGGCCCAAACGTCTACCCAGGGAGGTGTCCTGCATTATTGTAGGGTGCATATACTATCCTCCAAGATCACCTCTCCATCAAGACCTCATCGACCATATCGTTACTTACGCAGATGAATTACGATCCCTTTATAATGGATGCAAATTTGTTAAACACATCAAAATAAAATCCTAGACCTAATCTTCACTGACCTTAGCCAGCACTACAAATCACCTCAACGTTTAGCACCCCTTGGCCGTACCCAGCACCTCACTGTGTTATGGCAACCTATTTCAACATTTCCACCTTGTCATCACTCCAAGCTGGTCACCGTTCGTCCCATCAAGCAGTCAAGTGTCATTGCGTTCGGGCAACATATTAATAACTACCCATGGCTAGAAGTGTACCATGAACAGTGCGTCATAAAAAAGCTAAATAACTTTCTTAGTTCGGTAAATATTTTAATTGACCATTACTTCCCCACGAAACAAGTTTTAATTCAGTCTAACGATCATCCTTGGATTACTCCCTATGTGAAAGAAATTTTATCTCTACGTCAAAGTAATTTTAACAGTGGTAACATGGTTTTATTTAGACATTATAGGAATAAAGCAATTCGGGAAATATAGAAAGCTAAACAACAGTATTTCAAGTCAAACGTGTCAGATTTGCGCACAACAAAGCCAAGTGAATGGTACAGAGTAATTAGTAAGTTAACTGGAGACAACTCACAGCGTAAATTACAATTTCTTATTGACAAAGACCCTAACCAAGCTGCAAATACCATAAATGATAATTTTTCAACAATCTGCCAAAGTCTACCCCCCTTAGACCAGTCAAGATTACCTGAGCCTGTGGATAATATACCACCTTTACCTTCTGTTGAGCCCTACCAAGTGTATGAAAAACTGTGTGAGATAAATGTAAACAAATCTGTAACCCCCTTTGATCCCCCACTTCGTATTATCAAATCATTTGCATATGAGTTTGCTTCTCCTATTGCTAGCATCATTAATTCGTCATTCAGTTCAGGGATCGTACCTCCCCTTTGGAAACGTGGCTTCATCACTCCCTTGCCCAAGATTCCCAAACCCGAAACTTGTAATGATCTTCGACCAGTGACTATAACATCAATTTTTGCACGTATTGCCGAGAAGTTTGTTGCATCTTGGGTGCGTGATGACACACAGGTAAACCTTGATCCATATCAGTTTGGTAATCGGAAAAATACTTCTACCACCCATTATTTATTGTACTTAATTAATTTTCTTTATAAAACGACTGACATTAGGGGAGAATGTGTAGCTGTACTTAGCATTGATTTTTCAAAAGCATTTGACCGAGTAGACAACACAATAGCAATGAGACATTTACTTCATAATGGCATGAGACCTGAACTAGTTCCTTGGATGTCTTCTTTCCTTACATCTCGTGGTCAGGTCGTACGTTATAGTGGTGCTACCTCTGAGGAGCACACCACTACATGTGGTGTTCCGCAGGGTACCGTACTGGGACCTCGTATTTTTAATAATCATATAAATAGTGCCGGTTTGGATGAAGATGTTCAGTGTAAATTCGTGGATGACATTACTTTTGCTTGTGCATATAACAGTACACATATACCAAAATGTCAGGAGCAAGCCAATAAGATCGATCATTGGTCTAACGAGAACAACATGAAAATAAATGGAAGTAAGTCGAAATTAATGTTAGTGGACTTTCAGAAAATTAAGACAAATGTAAATGCTGTTAGTTTAGGTAATGAATCTGTTCCATTTGTTAATGAGATGAAGCTGTTGGGTGTTATTATTTCGAGTAACCCTCAGTGGAAGGCGAACACCAAGTATATTGTCTCGCGTGCAAGTAAACAATTTTTGGCAGTTAGTAAATTGAAACTTTTTAAGGCTAATTTGTCTGATTTAAAGAATTATTATTGTTGTTATATTAGGCCTGTACTTGAATATGCATCGACGGTTTGGTGTTCGTCACTCACACACGCAGAAGTAAATTCTATTGAGATAATACACAAAAGATTCTGTAGAATTTCATTAGGACCTAGTTATATAAATTACGAGTCTGCTTTGGAGTTATTAAATTTGGAATCATTAGAAGAGAGACGAAGAAAGAAGTTTGAAGAAGACAGCCTTAAGTTGTTGCACGATAAACAGCATAGAAATATACTTCCACCGGACAACACCAACACTTACACACACATATATACTTCCACCGGACAACACCAACACTTACACACACAAATATACTTCCACCGGACAACACCAACACTTACACACACAAATATACTTCCACCGACAACACACCAACACTTACACACACAAATATACTTCCACCGGACAACACCAACACTTACACACACAAATATACTTCCACCGGACAACACCAACACTTACACACAAATATACTTCCACCGGACAACACCAACACTTACACACACAAATATACTTCCACCGGACAACACCAACACTTACACACACAAATATACTTCCACCGGACAACACCAACACTTACACACACAAATATACTTCCACCGGACAACACCAACACTTACACACACAAATATACTTCCACCGACAACCCAACACTTACACACACAAATATACTTCCACCGGACAACACCAACACTTACACACACAATATACTTCCACGACAACACCAACACTTACACACACAAATTACGAGCAAGAAACTTTCTAGTTGAAGAAAAATGTAACACCAAGAGACACCAAAACAGTGCCATTCCACAGATGACCAGGTATATACACAATTATTTGAGGAAGTAGGTAGTCAGTGTTTTGAAATGATATTATATTTTGCCAATACATGATCATTATTCCGACAAATTGTTCTTAATATTTGTAATTTATGTGTATTTTATGTGTAATGACACTTTGTATGTATGTTTTACTCACTGTATATTTTCAACTCTATGGTTGCAATTGTAAAAATGACATTAAATAAACCTATTATTATTATTATTATTATTATTATTATTATTATTTAAGTGCCCGCAAGCAACATTACCGACATTATAATATACTGTTATTATTGTTGTTGACATTATGTTATAGCTTACCCCACCCTGCTCTCTCTCTCTCTCTCTCTCTCTCTCTCTCTCCATATATTCCCCTCACCTCTCTTTATCTCCTCTCATATCTTTATTTCATTCTTTCTCTCTTTCTCTCTCTCTCTCTCTCTCTCTCTCTCTCTCTCTCTCTCTCTCTCTCTCTCTCTCTCTCTCTCTCTCTCTTAAAGTAAAGTCTTACTCTGGGAAGCATGATGGGAGAAGGATTAGAATAGGATTGGACTGTAAGGTATTACTAAAAAAATACAGCCAACTTGAGCGTGTGGCTTGATGGTTTGTGCAGATCTCACAGGCCTTCACAAACCGTCAAGCCACACACACACACACACACACACACACACACACACACACACACACACACTTACACACAAGAGCTTCAAACTGGTCTTACAGTCATTCATAAAAAACGTGGACCTCACCCATTGCTAATTATGGAAGTATATCTCTGGAAACGAATTTATGATAATGATTTTTTGTACATAAACTACAACACTATATATGCTATTTATTGAAAAGCAAGTTCCACAAACAATCAATGCAGATAGTTATAATTGCATACAAAATAGCATACTGGGTCCACGAATTTTTATAAGTGACTGAACCTGGTTAGCCTGACGAAGCGCAGAATGAGAGCATATTTCATTAAAATATATAAAATGTCTGTAAAATATATAAAATGTCTGTAAAATATATAAAATGTCTGTAAAATATATAAAATGGCTCTGTGATAGTAAAAGAGCAAGGGACTGGAGTTCTCGCAGAGAGCCTCCAGTTCTGACTTTCTTCTTTACTTACAGTGTGCTGGCTTAATAATCCAATAGGGTTGATAGCCTCTGAAGTCCTATTTTAACTAACTAATTAGTAAAAGAGGTTAAGTGAGATAGTTCGAAGCCTGTTCATTGCTGGAGGCTTTCTTCAAGCTGAATAATATCGTCTAACAGTAGCCAGAATAATGTTAGAAGGACGGCACCGGTACTGAAAGGGTTAAGCGCTTGGAATATGCTGCCACGATACGTAATTAATTGCGAGACTGTTATTGTCTTTCAAGAACCGTTTAGATACATTTATGAAAATAAAAGCCTGGCCTGGTTAATTCCATAGCTGAATAAGTGAAGTGAATTTAGCCATGCACGTATATTTGCTACTCCTCTACGAACATAAAAACAAGCAGCCTGGAGATGCTGCACAACTCGTTAGAAATGTCACCTACTGGATCATTGTGGCTTAAGGGGAGATCTCCACTCGAGGGATTTTTTTCTTGACCCCTTTCTCCCTCATGTTTAGCCCCATTGCTTTTGATATTATAAAACGTTCGCCCCATTAGTTTAGCGATTTTAAGAACTTTCACCCCATATTAAGACCTTTAGTGCCATTCAGGTGTCGATTTTATCCTGGCGAGCGATAGCGAGCCTGTAATTTAAGAGGAACCGGCCTTCGGCCGTGAAATTTTTCTACCGAAAAATGTACAAATTTATCTTGAAAGGGACTCAAGGGGGTATAATTTTAAGCTTGATGGAGGTCTAGGGAACAAAGTAAATATCTCCCCTTAACACTATCTTATAGCCGACGCTAAGAAGGGTTATTGTGGTACTTTTACAATTGTTATTGAAGATTTTGGTTGTATTTTTTAGTTTTCTAGCAATATATTGTTTAGTTTCCCTTCTCGATTAACACACACACACACACACACACACACACACACACACACACAGCCCGTAGCCTAGTGGTAGAGCTCTCGTCTCACACACGAGGGGCCTGGGGTTCAATCCCCGGCCGGGCGGAGACAAATTGGGCTTGTCTCCTTTCATGTGTTAGCCTCAGTTCACCTAGCTGTAAATAGGTACCTGGAATAAGTGGACGACGTTGTGACGTCCCATCTGGGGTTGGCAAAAATGGTACAAGGCGAGATGGGTATCATATGGTTCACCTAAGCTGATGGCTACCTAAGCCTTCGGGCGAGACGGTACCGTCTATAGTGAGAATGGTACCATACAGATCCACCCTAAGCCTTCGTTTCCGATGTCGCCAATTGGCTAAAATACAGACTACACACACATCCACAGCCATTCCAACGATACATATAACACCTACACATATAGGAGGCGGGAAATAACGAGCAAGCTCACTCCCGCAATACAACTAGAGTAAGTACTAGAGTAAGTACACACACAGGGAGGGTTAAAAAAAACACCCTCGGTTTAGATACGTTTCAATTAATCCTCATTACTAAAATACAATATAAGAAAACTTGAGCTATGTAATAAATGTGCAGAAGAACCGGGTGAGGAAAATATTGGCTATGTTATTGTGCTTGGGGTAGGGATCACATACTGGAGTTCTTCCCAGGTCACTCTCTAAATTCCTGTGTGACCTGAGGGGAAGAAACTGCATTGGTCTGGCACATGCGCTATAGAGTATTAGTATTGTGTAGGATCTTGTAGCTAACCTAGAAAGTTGTGTATCATGAGTTACTTTTAAGGGAACAGTGGTTATATGTTGGGCTCTATTTTTTATATATTAATTTATTTTTTATATATTAATTTATTTTTTATATATTAATTTATTTTTTATATATTAATTTATTTTTTATATAAATTATTAATTTATTTTTTATATATTAATTTATTTTTTATATATACATTTATTTTCAGTTTCCTCCCTAGACCTCCATCAAGCTTTAAAAAAAACATACATTAAATCCTCTTTCGAGATTAATTTGTACATTTTTCGGTAGAAAAAATGTCACGGCCGAAGGCCGGTTCCTCCACAATTACAGGCTCGCTATCGCTCACCAGGAAAAAATCGACATCTAAAGGGCACGAAAGGTTCTAATATTGACAAATAAATGGGGCGAAAGGTCATAAAATCGACAAACTGATGGGGCAAACGTCTTAAAATCTCAAAACTAATGGGGATAAGCATGAGGAAGAAAGGGGACCAGAAAAACGGCCCATCTCCCCTTAACTCCTTCTGTAGCGGCGACGTGTTTCTAATTGTCGTCTAGCATTTATATCTAGACTATTTATTTATTTACATATTTGAGAAGGATCGGTGGTAGTAAAAAGGGTTAAGTGAGATAGTTCGAAGCCTAATAATTGCTGGAGGCCCATTTTAAACTGAATATGGTCATGTAATAGTAGCCAGAAGAAAGTTAAAAAGACTTTGCCGGTACAGAATGGGTTAACCCCTTCTGTTCCGGAGACGTCTTTATAATGTTAGCTTAGCTATATTTAGACGATTTTGTGCATTTTAAGAAGGATCCGTGGTAGCAAAAAGGGTTAAGTGAGATATTTAGCAGCCTGTCTATTGCACGAGGCCCTTTTTAAACTGATTAAAACTGTCTATAAGTAGCCAGAATATAATGAAAAGGACGTCCCCGGTACTGAATGGGTTAACCCTTTCAGTATACGATGACACGTTTAATAATTGTATTTGGCTAACATTAGACGATAGTATTTAGCTTAGGAAGATGATTCGGGAGAGGCAAAGGGTAAAATGAGATACTTTTTTGCCTTCTGATTTCTAGAGATCCTTCCTAAACTGTTTAAAATCGTCTGATGATAACCAATATAAAAGGAAGAACCACGGAAAAGGTCAAGAATACGATCCTTAAGGGGAGGTATTTAGTTTGTTCCCTACTTTTTCATCAAGCTTAAAATTACACCCCTTAGACCCCCTTTCAAGATAAATTTGTACATTTTTCGGTAGAAAATTCCGGCCGGGTTGCTCTTAAATTACAGGATCGCTATCGCTCGCCAGGAAAAAATTGACACCTTAACGGCACGAAAGGTCTTAAAATTGACAGAAATGGGGCAAAATGTCCAAACTACTAGGGCGAAGGTCTTAAAATCTCAAAAGCAATGGGGCTAAACATGAGGGAGAAAGGGGTCCAGAAAAAAATCCCTCAAGTGGAAATCTCCCCTTAACTCCCTGAGAATAATGAAGGTTTTTACACACACTTCTTGTTATCATTGGCCTATTTTGAACAGCTTAATTAAGAAGGATCTCTAGGTATCAAAGGGGTACATCACAAGCAACCTACAAACTGCCATAATTCCTCCTTGAACTTGATAAAATCGTCTACTGATAGTCAGAATAAAATGTATCGTAATTAACCTTCAAAGTGCCAGAAAACTTTCCCTAACATAACAAAATCGTCTACTGATAGCTGGAACAAAATGACACAATACTGAAAGGGTTAAAGGGAGACAGACAGTTTTTCTGGACCCCTTTCTCCCTAATGTTTAGCCCCACCAGTTTTGAGATTTTAAGACGTTGGTTCCATTAGTTTGGGGATTTTATGACCGTTCACCCCATTTCTTGGTCAATATTAGGACCCTTCGTGCCATTTTGGTGTCGATTTATTCCTGGCGAGAGATAGCAAGCCTGTAATTTTAGGAAGAATCAGCCTTTGGCCGGGACATTTTTCTACCTAAAAATGTACAAATCTATCTTGAAGGGGGGTCTAGGGGGTGTTTTTCTAAGCTTGATGGAGTTCTAGGGAGGAAACTAAAAAACAAATACATGAATAAATGTATTAACAGACCAAACAAACAGCCACTGTCCCCTTAAGCTTATGAGGTATGTAAGGTGGGAGTGCCAAAATGCTGCAGGTAGCAATATACACCTGGTAGTTGTTGTTGTTGTTGTTATTGTGTAGCCCTACTGAGGCTTGCTAGGCTTGGAGGCAAAAAGACTGTGTTTTTTATAGTCATCTATGTTTGCTCCGACCATCCAGCCATGTATCTCTCCACGATATCCTCAACCTCTACGATGAGAGTAAAGCTGTAGATATTATATACCTTGATTTTCAAAAGGCCTTTGACAAAGTTCCCCACAAACGTTTACTGCTAAAACTAAAAGCGCATGGAATACAAGACGGTGTGTTGAAATGGATAGAAAATTGGCTCAGCAACAGAAAGCAAAGGGTAGTCATAAACGGTAAGGCATCTAAATGGACCAATGTAAGTAGCGGGGTACCCCAGGGATCGGTACTAGGACCAATTCTCTTTCTAATTTACATCAACGACATAGATGAGGGTCTCACCTGCACAATCTCAAAATTTGCTGACGATACAAAAATTGCAAATAGCGTACTCTCAAAAGAACAAGTTGACGATATGCAACACAATCTAGATAAATTGTCATGTTGGGCCCAAATTTGGCAAATGAGTTTCAATGCGGATAAATGTAAAGTACTACATGTCGGATACCTAAATGAGAAAGCAAACTATTCGATGAATGGCACTCAGCTTAAGAATGTAAACAGAGAAACTGATCTGGGAGTAACAATATCGAGTAACCTAAAACCGAGTCAACAATGTTCAGAAGTTGTAAGAAGGCAAACAAAATAATTGGCTTTATAGGCAGGTCATTTGAGCATAAATCCAAAGAAGTTATCCTAACCCTTTACAATTCCTTAGTCCGCCCTCTTCTGGAATACTGCGTTCAATCCTGGTGCCCTTATTACCAAAAAGATATAAACAAGCTAGAACGAGTTCAACGTAGAGTTACCAAAATGATACCTAGCCTAAAGAACAAACCATACGAAGAGCGTCTTAGAGAATTAAATCTATTTCCTTTAACCCAGCGCAGATTAAGAGGCGACTTAATTCACGTGTTCAAAATCATCAAAGGCATCGACAATATGAACTGTAGTAAGTACTTCACTATCAACCAATCTAATTACACGCGGGGAAACGGTTGCAAAATTATTGGTAATCTTTTAACTCGCACGAATCTAAGAATTTCTTCTTCAATCGAGTTGTCAACTTGTGGAATGGGCTTCCCCGAGACGTTATAGACTGCAGCACCGTTGATTCATTTAAATTCCGCCTAGACAAATATCTCGCATCAAACCCGCGACTGACTGCGTTTGTAAATGAATAACTTTATCCTCCCCTCAGTTACTAACCCATATGTTCCCTACTAACTTCCTAGTCCTGCCACGTTAGTGGCAGGGCAGTAGTTCCCTTTCCAATGTTCCCTTACCCACTCTAAACCACTGTTTGGACACTTGATCCTCAGTGTTTTGGAGGACAAGCAACCTAGAAGGGTCACTAGATCTGTTGTTGCTTGATTTCCTTTGTACTCCTTTGTACACTCCTCCCCCCCCCTCTCTCTCTCTCTCGCGCTCTCTCTCTCTCTCTCTCTCTCTCTCTCTCTCTCTCTCTCTCTCTCTCTTTTAGTATAACTTAGTATATACTTAACATAATATATATATGATTAGGAGGTAGTAAATTATATACCTTATATGATGTATATTTAAGTACAAGACTAAAAACTACTCAATAAAACTCTGCGAACCAGTAAAAAAAGGTAATTAACGCCACAGTCTGATTAATCCAATTACTACGCCCCATAAAGAGAGAGAGAGAGAGAGAGAGAGAGAGAGAGAGAGAGAGAGAGAGAGAGAGAGAGAGAGAGAGAGAGAGAGAGAGTAGCCCAGTGGGAGAGAGAAAGCCGAGAATTGGGGGAGCAACAAAAAACGGAGAACCTGTTTGTCAGTGAAAATCTCGGCTAGTGTAAAAACTATGAACGTGGGAGAGAAAAAATAAGAGAGAGAGAGAGAGAGAGAGAGAGAGAGAGTGCGTGTGTGAGAGTAAGAGTGAAAGTGAGAGTGAGATATATATACTGTATATATATATATACATATATATATATATATATATATATATATATATATATATATATATATTTTTTATGAGAGAGAGAGAGAGAGAGAGAGAGAGAGAGAGAGAGAGAGAGAGAGAGAGAGAGAGAGAGAGAGAGAGAGAGAGAGAGAGAGAGAGAGAGAGAGAGAGAGAGAGAGAGAGAGAGAGAGAGCATGAAGCAGCAATATAGAAAGTAATGGCCGCTAATATTGTAGCCCTGGTGGATAACAATAGCACCCAAGGATCATATGTCGGGCTCGCTAGAAAGTGCTCACGAGAAATTGCAGTCACACAATTGCCGACTTTCGAGTTTCATTCTATAAGGAAGTTGGAGCTGTAGACAACGATATTTAACATGATTTACAACTAAAATACGGTCGTAGTACATAGATAAATACATAAAACCCAATTCAACATACCATTTATCCATCAGAAACTTAAATTATTATTGTATTTCTGTTTAATATCGATGTTCACGGCTCCAACTTCCATATAGCCTGAAACTCGTAAGTGGTCAATTTGATGGGTTGCATGTATCGGAGCCTTGAATCCGCTACAAGGTATCATCTAACTTTATATGATTTTGCTGTTTATTGGTATAAACTCGTATGACTTTTTTTCTTGTTTTCCTATGTGTATGAAGGAGACAAAAGGCAGGCTGCCTGTAATGAATGTCTTCTCCAAAGCCAAAAGAGTGAAAGAGAGCCAAATTCAAGGTACGTTGGGGCCAAAACAGCTAGGCACACGAAGTTTAAAGCAGTCGAAGTCATAGGATGAAAGAAAGATTGACTGAAGGAGAGAGTTCCAAGATTTACTTGTCGAGTAAAAGAAAGATTGAATTATATTTTGTAATTCTTTGGTTGGAAAGCTGGATAGAATAGGGATAGGATTTTGTTGAAAGGTGGGTACCTCCCACACACCATAAGGGAGGGGGTTTACACTGAGAGAGATCTGAAGAACACTGATCGTTGTAATAGCGATAGAAGAGTGATAGAAGAGTGATAGAAGAGAAGAGTGATACCTACATTGCGGCATGTAGAAACAGAGGTGGTGAGTTGATAAGATGGAATGCTTTTGACTCTACCCTTTCGAGAAGTGCGGTATGGGAGCAACCCACCTACACATGCAAATAATACTCGATACATGGGCACACTGTGCCCATTTACAGAAAAAGAAGCTGTGTGGGGGTAAAGAACCCACAGAGACGGTTGAACACGCTGCTGCACACCCAACCTCTGGGAAGCCGTTTTAGCAAGAGTGGTGATTTTGTCTTTCCAGGAAAGTTTAGAAGAAAAAGAGACACCAAGGATATTGAGAGAAGATGAGGGGCGGATTTGTGTATTGTTGAAGAATATTAAAATAAGGAATAGTCATGTGGAATATTGTGACTGGTAGATAGATGAAGAAATTTTATCTGCACAAATCAGAAATGTTTGAAACATAGGTAAGCCACGGCCTCATCACGTGAGCCCTGGAGTGACTCTGAGGAAGGAGGTTGTGGTTGAATAGTGTAAAGTACGGTTATCAGCATATGAGTGGGTAGGACTAGAGGTACAGTTTAAAAGATCATTAATTAAAATTAGAGGATATAACAGAACCCTGAGGAACACCAGAGTTGATAGGGTGAGGAAGTGAATGATGGCCATCCACAACCACAGCTATGGAACAGCCAGCAAGGAAATTTGAGATAAAGGCACAGATAGAGGGATGAAAGTCAAAAGAAAGCAGCTTGGAGATATGCTATTTGTGCCAGACTCTCTTACTAGCTTTTTATATGTTATTTTGATATGTTATTTGTGCCAGACTCTCTTACTAGCTTTTGATATGTCTAGCACAATAGAAAACGTGTCACCGAAGTCCCAAAGGGACGATGACCAAGAGCTAGTAAGGTAGAACATTAGATCACCAGGAGAGCGGCCACTAGGGAAGCCATACTGGCGATCTGAAAGAAGGTTATAAAAAGTTAGATGCTTAAAAGTATTTGAATTAAGAATAGATTAGAAAACTTAAAGTTACAAGAATTGAGAGTAATTTGACGATAGTTGGAGCGTTGAGAGCGGTCACCTTTCTTTGAGACAGGTTGAATGAGAGCAAACTTCCAGCAAGAAGGAAAGTTATTAGATGAAAAACAGAGGTGGAAGAGTTTACCTAGACAAGCGTCAGTACAGAAGCACAATTTTGTTTGTACAACGGGAGGGATTAGGAGCTCAAGGATATACAATACAATTATAATGAAAGAGAAAATGTCCAGATAGTAGATTTTAGTAACTTTTTGACTCGGATACTGTGACTCCGATACATCCGCCGCTAAAGTGCTCGTGTTACACCGGCTGGGAAGTGCAGTCAGGCGTGCGTGTATTAGTCATGTGCGTGTGGGCGTTGATAAGTGCACATGACTGACCCTCCCAACCCACACACACGGAATTTAGTTTGGGTCATCTGATTACATATTTAGTTTGGGTCATCTGATTACATATTTTCCAGTTTCAGAGAGTAGCATGTTTTAGATTAAAACAAAAAAAGAAAACAAAAAACACACACACATACACACACACGAATAAGTAAATAAAGTAAACTCCATCAGTGTTTTCCAAGTCACTTGTTTGGGGAGTAAATTTCCGCTAGGTATAAAGAGAAATTGGACAAAAAATATACATGAATGAATAAATATACTAAACTAAACTATAGTACCGGTATTCCAGAATTCAAGTATAACAAGGCATCATAGTACTGAAGAAGGAGTTTGACCATCGTTTTAAACCCCGTCACTAAACTAAAGCCTCTGATGTTATAATAGCTTCCTTCAAACGATATGCTTTACTTTCAGAGGGGTTATAATATATCTTACTTTTAGATAAAAAAAAAAAAAAAAAAAAAAAATATATATATACCGGGTATATATATATATATATATATATATATATATATATATATATATATATATATATATATATATATATATATATATATATATATATATACTGTAGTATATTTAGTATGTTCCCTAGACCTCCATGCATCAAAGTAAAAATGCACCTTCAAGACCCCTTCGAGATTAATTATAAGGTTTCAAACTATCTCAATTAACCCTTTTAACCACCACAGATCCATCCTAAACTACATAAAACCATATACTATAGCTGGGATATAATACTTACAGACGTTATCAGTACAGAAGGGGTTTGTGGGGTGAAATGTCTTATAATGAAAATGAGAAATGAGGTAAAGAATCTTAAAATCTCCAAAATAATAAAGTGAAACAGGGGGTGGAGAGAGAGAGAGAGAGAGAGAGAGAGAGAGAGAGAGAGAGAGAGAGAGAGAGAGAGAGAGAGAGATAGATAAATTTACATATATTTACATATATACGCTGGCCACACAGACCTTACGATCCAAACGAGGTGGTCAGGACTTCACTTTAGTAGCCAGGACTTAATTCTAGTAGAGAGAGAGAGAGAGGTGAGAGAGAGGAGAGAGAGAGGAGAGAGAGAGAGGAGAGAGAGAGAGAGAGAGAGAGAGAGAGAGAGAGAGAGAGAGAGAGAGAGAGAAAGAAAGAAAGAAAGAAAGAAAGAAAGAGAGAGAGAATGTTAGAGATAATAATGGTCTCGCTTTTGGCACTATAGTATCTCTCGGGTTACGGAGGTCATCCTAAGTGTATTCCTACAGGTGGTTAGTGTACCTGTAAACATACCTATTCATACCCATAATGGACACGGAGATGGCAAGGTGGGATGGGGCATAGGCTTTCTCTGGCTCCAGGGCTAGTTTCTCTCTCTCTCTCTCTCTCTCTCTCTCTCTCTCTCTCTCTCTCTCTCTCTCTCTCTGTCTCTGTCTCTCTCTCTCTGTCTCTCTCTCTCTCTCTATATATATATATATATGCAGGGTGTTCCAGTAATGCTTTTCATAAATTATTGGTGGACTCATCAGACAAAAATAAGAATAAATTACTCTATGAACATGAGGTTGAGTATTTATAATAACGGAGTTATTACACGGTTTAAGTTAACGATAGATACAATGCCATTCAGTCCAAAGGGTAATGTTGCCATTTTAGTGGATTATATCCATTTGGCCTTCGCTATCGCTTGCTAGCCTCAAGATATCCAAGATATCCAATCGGCGTTCTCTCTTCAGGCTAGCGAGCGGTAGCGAGCTGATGTTTTCGGTAGGAAAATCAAATCCGGCGAAGCCGGACATATTTTTCTACCGAAAAGTCAGATCGCTACTGCTTACTATCTTGAGGCTAGCAAGCGATAGCGAAGGCCAAATGGATATAATCCACTAAAATGGCAACATTACCCCTTGGACTGAATGGCATTGTATCTATCGTTAACTTAAATCGTGTAATAACTCCGTTATTATGTGTGTGTGTGTGTGTGTGTCATGTTTGCTTGCACATACTGATTGCCATGCATAATTAGTTGAACACCACTGTGCGTCCCATATCCCTCCGAGTCTCTCTCTCTCTCCCCCCCCCCTCCCCCTGCACATACTGGAAATACATTCAATACAAAAAGTGTCACACCAAGACGAATCTTTTCTTTATAGTCTTTATAGTCTTCATTATAGTGTATGCAAAGACAACATTATGGTTTACAGTTCAAATAATGACTTTGGAGGTAACAGCATGGTCAAAACAACGCTATTTCATATTAATTGACTTGTATTCCTTCTCATATTAACCCCTTCAGACTTATATGACGCAGAGGTTGCCAGATTAGCAATAAGAAATAGAGTTCTCTCACACTTATAATTACCTCTCCAAAATTAGTTTTCTGCCCACAGCTAACTCAAAGACAACTGCAGAGGTTGAAGTAACTAAACTAAAGGTTTCTTACCTGATGGTAACAAAGGCTTTAAAGTATCCCTAATAGGCTCAAAATCGCGTCATATGTAGGAGAGGGTTAATTCAAATCTTCAAACAAAATTACTTCAGTTTAACACCCTGCCATTACATTACCAGTGGCATATCCTCAATAACCTCTCTCTCTCTCTCTCTCTCTTCAAACTCTCTCGATTAATCCCTCCTTCAATTCAATCATCTTGAACTCCTTCACCACCATTATGTAATTTTCATCATATTCTGGTTAACATTAGACGATTTTCTTTAGTTTGTAATCTACCTACACGACTCAAATGGGTAAAGAAGATCTCAATAAATCCTCTTAGTGAAATATACTGCAAAAAAATCATCACATTATAGCCAGAATCAAAGGTAAAAAGGCGTCATGGTGCTAAAGGGGATAACAAACATATACAGTATATAGATTTAGTAATTAATAAACTATTTGGGGTACGAATGAGCTTTATGGGCAAGGTAGGCAACACAATATCTACAGCTTTATGGGCAAGGTAGGCAACACAATATCTACAGCTTTATGGGCAAGGTAGGCAACACAATATCTACAGCTTTATGGGCAAGGTAGGCAACACAATATCTACAGCTTTATGGGCAAGGTAGGCAACACAATCTCTACAGCTTTATGGGCAAGGTAGGCAACACAATATCTACAGCTTTATGGGCAAGGTAGGCAACACAATATCTACAGCTTTATGGGCAAGGTAGGCAACACAATATCTACAGCTTTATGGGCAAGGTAGGCAACACAATATCTACAGCTTTATGGCAAGGTAGGCAACACAATATCTACAGCTTTATGGGCAAGGTAGGCAACACAATATCTACAGCTTTATGGGCAAGGTAGGCAACACAATATCTACAGCTTTATGGGCAAGGTAGGCAACACAATATCTACAGCTTTATGGGCAAGGTAGGCAACACAATATCTACAGCTTTATGGGCAAGGTAGGCAACACAATATCTACAGCTTTACTCTCATCTACGATGAGAGTAAAGCTGTACCGTAGATATTATATACCTTGATTTTCAAAAGGCCTTTGACAAAGTTCCCCACAAACGTTTACTGCTAAAACTAAAAGCGCATGGAATACAAGACGGTGTGTTGAAATGGATAGAAAATTGGCTCAGCGACAGAAAGCAAAGGGTAGTCATAAACGGTAAGGCATCTAAATGGACCAATGTAAGTAGCGGGGTACCCCAGGGATCGGTACTAGGACCAATTATCTTTCTAATTTACATCAACGACATAGATGAGGGTCTCACCTGTACAATCTCAAAATTTGCTGACGATACAAAAATTGCAAATAGCGTACTCTCAATAGATCAAGTTGACGATATGCAACACAATCTAGATAAATTGTCACATTGGGCCCAAATTTGGCAAATGAGTTTCAATGCAGATAAATGTAAAGTACTACATATCGAATACCTAAATGAGAAAGCAAACTATTCGATGAATGGCACTCAGCTTAAGAATGTAAATAGAGAAACCGATCTGGGAGTAACAATATCGAGTAACCTAAAACCGAGTCAACAATGTTCAGAAGTTGTTAAGAAGGCAAACAAAATAATTGGCTTTATAGGCAGGTCATTTGAGCATAAATCCAAAGAAGTTATCCTAACCCTTTACAATTCCTTAGTCCGCCCTCTTCTGGAATACTGCGTTCAATCCTGGTGCCCTTATTACCAAAAAGATATAAACAAGCTAGAACGAGTTCAACGTAGAGTTACCAAAATGATACCTAGCCTAAAGAACAAACCATACGAAGAGCGTCTTAGAGAATTAAATCTATTTCCTTTAACCCAGCGCAGATTAAGAGGTGACTTAATTCAAGTGTTCAAAATCATCAAAGGCATCGACAATATGAACTGTAGTAAGTACTTCACTATTGACCAATCTAATTACACGCGGGGAAACGGTTGCAACATTATTGGTAAATCTTTTAACTCACACGAATCTAAGAATTTCTTCTTCAATCGAGTTGTCAACTTGTGGAATGGGTTTCCCCGAGACGTTATAGACTGCAGCACCGTTGATTCATTTAAACTCCGCCTAGACAAATATCTCGCATCAAACCCGCGACTGACTGCGTTTGTAAATGAATAACTTTATTTTATCCTCCCCTCAGTTACTAACCCATAATTTATGTCCCCTAGTAACTTCCTAGTCTTGCCACGGACATTAGTTGCAGGGCAGTAGTTCCCTTTCCAATGTTCCCTTACCCACTCTAAACCAGTTTGGACACTTGATCCTCAGTGTTTTGGAGGACAAGCAGCCTAGAAGGGTCACTGTTGCTTGATTTCCTTTGTACTCCTTTGTACAAAGGGGAGGGGGGGGGGGGGGGGGGTGCAGATGAGTCAAGGGGAGGTATCTGGGTTTTGTGGACCCTCTTCTCCCTCATGTTTAGCCCTATTAGTTTTGAGACTTTAAGACGTTCGCCCCATTAGTTTGCCGATATTAAGACCTCTCGCCCCTTT
Source organism: Paralithodes platypus (assembly GCA_032716605.1). Lineage (NCBI taxonomy): Eukaryota > Metazoa > Arthropoda > Malacostraca > Decapoda > Lithodidae > Paralithodes > Paralithodes platypus. The sequence goes on from CM064513.1 coordinate 10,390,578, forward strand.
TATTTGTTAATATTAAGACCTTTCGTGTCATTTAGGTGTCGATATTTTCCTTGCGAGCAATAGCGAGCCTGTAATATGGGAGGAATACCCCGAAAAATGTACACATGCATCTCGAAGGGGGTCTTCAGGATGTCTTCATAAACACTTGATGGAGGCCTATGGAAGAAACTAAAATATAAATAAACAAATAAATAAATACATAACTCCTAACCCCCTATAGAGGGCTAGGCATTAAACTACCTCCTCCCCCCCCCCCCGTCCCCCCTTTCCACCCTAAATTGAGAAAGTGTGTGTAGAGCAGCAAGCTAAGGTGAGGGGGGGGGGGGAGAGGGGGAGGAGGAGGAGGAGGCATTATAAACACGGAGAAGAAGATACAAGAGAAACTGGACACGCATCAGATTGTTGTGTGATGTTTCCGCTTACGTCTCCCTTGCTGGGGGGGGGGGGGGGTGGGTGGGGGGGGGGGGGGGGCGGGGGGGGGGGGGGGGATGAGGGAGGCGTGGCTCAATGGTGCACTATACCCTGTTTCAAGTAAGTCAATTTTGTCCTGGCGAGCGATAGCGAGCCTGTATTTTAGAAGGAAGCAGCCTTCGGCTGGGACATTTTCGGTAGAAAAATTTACAAATTTATCTCGATGGGGGGTCTTGGGGGTATTTTATTTTAAGCTTGATGGAGGTCTTGGGAGGAAACTAATGAAAATAATATATATATATACAGTATATAAATGAACACATTTTTTTTTTTTTTTTTTGAGACAATGAACGGAGGAAGGAAAAACACAGATAAAACAAAAAGGTCCATGTGCCTAAAGGCATCCTCCATTCATAAAATGTTTGTAACAACTGGATTTAAACATTTGTAGATTGTAAGTTTGTGGAAAGCAATTCGAGGGAAGTGAATTCCAAAGAGTAGTAGCTCTGGGGATAAATGAATTCTGATAAGCAGAAGTTCTGCATTGTGGAGGAGAAAGTGTAATACATTAATGCAAATTCCCCCTCAAGGGAGAGTCCACCAGAAAATAGGTGTGGAAATTTACAGCCCGTATGCGTTAGCCTGTTTGAGTTATAAGAGCTTGGGGTAAATGATTTGGGCGTAATAATAACGAATAGACGATACATGCATATGTTTACTACATGAGTTTTTCACATAAATACTGCAACCTTTGTGTATTTACGTCTCGTTTAGCAGGGGTTATTAGTTACATAAATGAAGTATTTTACGGCAAGTATAAAATGGATATATATATATATATATATATATATATATATATATATATATATATATATATATATAAAGACATATAGGAGATAATTCAAACAATTCAAACACAAATCAACACGTAACTCTCTCTCTCTCTCTCTCTCTTTATATATATATATATATATATATATATATATATATATATATATATATATATTGTATTCGCTGGAAAATGAAACACGGATCTGCGTGCTTTCGTCTGTATTCCAAGACATCTTCCGGCATGTAGAGAGGAAAGGATGGAGCTTGAAGTTCCATGTTTCATTTTCCTAGCGAGTACATTTATAATAACTCACGTATATATACTGTATATACAGTATATACGACTTTATCATTAAATAGGTAAGTAAACTAACTCTTGCTTTCAAACGACTGTATATGCCTGTGTGGGAAAGAGGTCATGGGATGTGAAGATGGCACAGCTCTCTCTAACACTGTGGCTCTACATACCTCACCCTCCACCCAGTAGGTTTATGGGAAGATGGGGCGTTTTTATGGCCCCCTTTCTCCCTCATGTTTAGCCCCAATAGTTTGAGATCTGAAGACGTTCGGTTCATTAGTTTGGAGATTTTAAGACCTTTCGCCTCTTTTCTTTGTCAATATTAAGGCTGTTCGTGGCATTTAGGTGTCGATATTTTCCTGGCGAGTGATAGCGACGAGCCTACAATTTAGGAGGAAAAAAAAAAAAATCGACCAAGAAGTGAACCATCCCCCTTAATCCCCCCCCCCCCAGTTAAGGTTGTTATCAAGTATAAGTTGTATACAATCGTCTAATGATAGCCAGAATAATCTGGATGGTAGTGATTCCCTCCCCCCCCCCCTCCCCTCCTCGTCTTTCAGCACCCCTAATGATTTGATGCAATTGTTCGGGGATAAGCCTATAAAACGGCACCTCGTACCTACTTTCTGAACAGTGTAGAGAGGGGAGAAGGGTGTGTTGGAGAGAGAGAGGAAGCTGTTGGAGTGGCTTTTTTATGTGTGTTATTAGTCTGTATATGTCGTCAAGGGTTCGATCCTCCACATATAGCAATATAAAGGACATGCAGAAGACGACAAAACAAACAATAAAGAAGAAGAAGAAGACAAAGAAAAAGAAAAAGAAAAAGAAGAAAAGATTAAAGAAAAGAGAAAAGGAGAAGATGAAAACAATAAAGAAAAAAAGGAAAATATAATAAAAAACTGGGAAGACGCAAACAATAAAGAAACAAAGAAGATGATGAAAACAAAACAGAAAATAGGAGATGAAAACAATAAAGACAAGAAGATGAAAACAATAAAGGAAATAAGAATAAAACAATAAAGAAACAATATGGGAGCAGGAAAACAATCTAGAAAAGAAAGAGAAGAAGGTGATGACAATAAAGAAAAAGGAGATAAAGAAAACAGTAAAGACAAAGGAGACGCAAACAATAAAGAACAGAACAAGAAGAAAGTAATGAAGAAAATAAAAGGGAGATGAAAACAATACAAAAATGAAAAGCAAAACAATTATAAAGAAAAAGGAGATGGAAACAATAAAGACAAAGGAGAAGATAAAACAATACAGACAAAACTAGAAGAAAAACACAATAAAAGAGAAAGAGGATATAAAAACAATATAGAACAAAAAATCAGATAAAAACAATAAAGAAAACAGGAGAATAAGAAAACAATACAGAAAACAGGAGAATAAGAAAACAATATAGAAAAAAGATCAGATAAAAACAATACAGAAAACAGGAGAATAAGAAAACAATATAGAAAAAAGATCAGATAAAACAATAAAGAAAACAGGAGGATAAGAAAACAATAAAGGAAAAAAAAACAATAAAGAAAACAGGAGAATAAGAAAACAATAAAGGAAAAACAATAAAGAAAACAGGAGAATAAGAAAACAATAAATGAAAAATAAGAAAAACAAAGAAAATAAAGGGAATAAGAAAGCAATAAAGATAAAAAAAAAAAGGAGAAGGTGAAGTAGAAGATAGTAGTAGTAGTAGTGACAGTGGTATGGTTGATGAAGGTTAGTTGGATCAGCCTCAGGGTTTGGACAGAGACAAGGTACAGGAGGTGAAGCAGAAGACATTGGTAGCAATGACAGTAGTATGGGTTTAAGTTGCTTCGGTGTGTGGGTGTGTGTGTGTGTGTGTGTGTGTGTGTGTGTGTGTGTGTGTGTGTTTTTTAATTTTCTGTTGTCTTTTTTGTGCGTTTCTTAAAGGGGAGATTTTCACTTAACCCTTTCTGTACCGGCGACGTCCTTTGCACTTTATTTGCGCTATTATTAGACGATTTTATTCAGTTCAGGAAGGATGTCTACCAATTTAAAAGCTATAGACTATCTCAATTAATCCTTTTAGCTACTATATAATTATGCTTGCTAAGCTACATAAAATCGCTTAAATGTAGCTGAAATCAAATACAAAAGACGTCACCGATACAGAAGGGGGTAAGGGATTATTTATTTAACCATCACCCTCATGTTTAGCCCCATTATATTTGAGATTTTAAGACGTTCACCCCGTTAGTTTGGCGATTTTAAGACATTTCGCCCATTTTCTATACATTTTAAGACTTTTCGTGTCATGTAGGTGTCGATTTTTTTCTGGCGAACGATAGCGAGCCTGTAATTTAGGAGGAACTGGCCTCCGGCCGGAACATTTTTCTACCGAAAAATTTACAAATTTATATCGAAGGCGGGTATTTGGTGTACTTTTTTAAAGCTTGATGGGGGTCTAGGAAACAAACTAAAAATCCCTCCTTAAGTATGTACCGTACGATTTGGATTCTTTTTGCCGTTTTCGAACAATGTATTTATTTATTTATTTATTCGTTTTTATATATTTATATATAATTAGGCACGGGAACCCAACCTCACAAACTCTAGCGGATGAGGGAGGGAGGGAGGAACATTTGCTTGTGACTGTACTCGTTGTTGAATCTCGGATGATATGCATATACAGTATACAGTAAATAACACACTGGACAACACACCCATTCCGGCCTCTTGAACTATCTCTGCTTTCACCTCTATCGCTCGCTCGCTCGCTCTCTCTCTCTCTCTCTCTCTCTTTTTCTTTTTCTCTCTCTCTCTCTCCCTCTCACCTGGCTTATCTAACCTGTGTCCTCCCTTTACCTCTCTCTCTCACCTGGATTATCTAACCTGTGTCCTCCCTTCACCTCTCTCTCTCTCTTTTTTTCTCTCTCCCTCTCTCACCTAGTTTATCTAACCTGTGTCCTCCCTTCACCTCTCTCTCTCTCTCTCTCTCCCTCTCTCACCTGGCTTATCTAACCTGTGTCCTCCCTTCACCTCTCTCTCTCCCTCTCTCACCTGGCTTATCTAACCTGTGTCCTCCCTTCACTTCTCTCTCTCTCCCTCTCTCACCTGGCTTATCTAACCTGTGTCCTCCCTTCACCTCTCTCTCTCTCTCCCTCTCTCACCTGGATTATCTAACCTGTGTCCTCCCTTCACCTCTCTCTCTCTCCCTCTCTCACCTGGCTTATCTAACCTGTGTCCTCCCTTCACTTCTCTCTCTCTCCCTCTCTCACCTGGCTTATCTAACCTGTGTCCTCCCTTCACCTCTCTCTCTCTCCCTCTCTCACCTGGCTTATCTAACCTGTGTCCTCCCTTCACCTCTCTCTCTCTCTCCCTCTCTCACCTGGCTTATCTAACCTGTGTCCTCCCTTCACCTCTCTCTCTCTCTCTTCCTCTTTTTTTTTTTTTTTTTTTTTAAACTTCACGACATTATATGGTGTTCTTACAGCTAAAATTCCAGTGATGAAACGTGGAATTATCTATAGCGAAACACATTTAAAATGCAAACAATATATAGCACTGATATATTTATATATAATAGATACCAGTATATATTTTATCAAAGATCCCTCTTTATGAAGTATGATAATTAATAATTATATTACCAAGATTTAGTACGGAACTGTGACATTCCTGAGCCAGTTATTAACCTCCGACTTGAACTGTTGTAGTGAGGTTAAGTGATGCAGGTCAGTGTGCTGAACCAGGTGATTCCACAGTCTTGCGTACTTTGGTAAGTAGGAACGAAGGTAGTGTTCTGTCCTAGCAAATGGAACACTGACCTGATGATACCTTGTGGATGCGGTTCTTGTTGCATATGATGTTGGATGGGCAGGTTGTAGATGTAAGGCTGTCAGGTGTGGAGTGTGCTTTTTATGGGTTTTGTATGTTACACATAAACCTGCCACATCCCGACGCTGTTGTAGAGGCTGAAACCTGGGGGCATGATGTTCTTGTTCTTTGAGTTGGATCAAGTGTTCAGCTCTTTTCTGTATTTGGTCCAAAAGTTTCAAGTATGAGGGGGGACATGATGACCATGCAAGTGGAGAGTATTCCATCAATGGACGAACTTGAGACTTATACAGAGTAGCAACACCTTTAGAATCCAGGAGATGACGTGATATACGTCGAATGCAACCAAGTTTCCATGCAGCATTCTTTGTGATGTCCTTTACATGGCTGGTGAAAGACAGATTATCATTAAATTTTACTCCTAGAATTGTCACTTGACTCTGCATCTGAACCTTCCTCCCATCAAGCTGAATATCTGGTGGTGTATATGTTGGAATATCTTGTCTTCGAGAGATTAGCATTACTTGAGTTTTCTCCGCAGCAAGGTTCACTTGCCAGCGTTTTGCCCAAGAGGTAATACTATATAAGACATTGTTGATATGAGTGACGGTGGCTTGCCTCTCATCTTTGTTACAAGTGAATGTTAGAGTACAGTCGTCAGCATAAGCAAATGCCTCGGGGATGAGCTGCAGAATGTCATTGAAATAAACATTCCACTACAAAGGTCCAAGAACGCTGCCCTGTGGGACACTGGCTTTGATGGCGTAGTTAGCAGAGTTATGTCCATTGACAACTGTGTGAAGTGTTCTGTCTTGCAGGTAATCATTAATTAGGTGAAGTAGAGCATCACACAACCCTAGACTCCTCAGTTTGGTGGTGATGCCCGCATGCCACACCCTGTCAAAGGCACCCGCGATGTCAAGTGCAATTACGTAGGTGTCTTTTCCCATGTCAAGGGCCTGCTTCCACGTGGTAGATAAGTGGAGTAGCAAGTCTGCCGCAGATCTACCTTTCCTGAAGCCAAACTGCTTAGAGTTGAGTAGGTGATGTTTATCCAGAAAAGTTACAATTTTTGTTGCCAAGATTGACTCCAGAATTTTCCCAAGAACAGAAAGAAGGGAGATTGGTCTGTAATTTTTTGGGTCTGTTCTGCTGCTTTTCTTGGGAATCGCCACAACTCTTGCTTCTTTCCATATTTTGGGACACTGTTGCGAGTTGAGGCAATTCTGAAAAATGATGGTGAGTGGCTGGCATAGCTGATGTGCGCAACGCTTCATGATATTTGGACTGATGTTATCTGGTCCAGTGGCCTTCTTGGGGTCAGCTTCCTCTAATTGCCGTTTCACATCATCTATGGTAATTGTGAAATCTCGTAACTGAGCATTGGTCTGTGCTGGTACAGCCGGAGGTGAGCGGTCTGGGTCTGGTACATTCATTTTACTTGAGAAGTAAGATGCCAGAATCTCAGCCTTGTCCTTACTGCAGATAGCCATGGATCCATCATATTTGCCTCTCTCTCTCTCTCTCTCTCACCTGGCTTATCTAACCTGTGTCCTCCCTTCACCTCTCTCTCTCCCTCTCTCACCTGGCTTATCTAACCTGTGTCCTCCCTTCACTTCTCTCTCTCTCCCTCTCTAACCTGGCTTATCTAACCTGTGTCCTCCCTTCACCTCTCTCTCTCTCTCCCTCTCTCACCTGGATTATCTAACCTGTGTCCTCCCTTCACCTCTCTCTCTCTCTCTCTCTCCCTCTCTCACTGGCTATCTAACCTGTGTCCTCCCTTCACTTCTCTCTCTCTCCCTCTCTCACCTGGCTTATCTAACCTGTGTCCTCCCTTCACCTCTCTCTCTCTCTCCCTCTCTCACCTGGCTTATCTAACCTGTGTCCTCCCTTCACCTCTCTCTCTCTCTCTCTTCCTTTTTTTTTTTTTTTTTTTAAACTTCACGACATTATATGGTGTTCTTACAGCTAAAATTCCAGTGATGAAACGTGGAATTATCTATAGCGAAACACATTTAAAATGCAAACAATATATAGCACTGATATATTTATATATAATAGATACCAGTATATATTTTATCAAAGATCCCTCTTTATGAAGTATGATAATTAATAATTATATTACCAAGATTTAGTACGGAACTGTGATATTCCTGAGCCAGTTATTAACCTCCGACTTGAACTGTTGTAGTGAGGTTAAGTGATGCAGGTCAGTGTGCTGAACCAGGTGATTCCACAGTCTTGCGTACTTTGGTAAGTAGGAACGAAGGTAGTGTTCTGTCCTAGCAAATGGAACACTGACCTGATGATACCTTGTGGATGCGGTTCTTGTTGCATATGATGTTGGATGGGCAGGTTGTAGATGTAAGGCTGTCAGGTGTGGAGTGTGCTTTTATGGGTTTTGTATGTTTACACATAACCTGCCACAATCCCGACGCTGTTGTAGAGGCTGAAACCTGGGGGCATGATGTTCTTGTTCTTTGAGTTGGATCAAGTGTTCAGCTCTTTTCTGTATTTGGTCCAAAAGTTTCAAGTATGAGGGGGGACATGATGACCATGCAAGTGGAGAGTATTCCATCAATGGACGAACTTGAGACTTATACAGAGTAGCAACACCTTTAGAATCCAGGAGATGACGTGATATACGTCGAATGCAACCAAGTTTCCATGCAGCATTCTTTGTGATGTCCTTTACATGGCTGGTGAAAGACAGATTATCATTAAATTTTACTCCTAGAATTGTCACTTGACTCTGCATCTGAACCTTCCTCCCATCAAGCTGAATATCTGGTGGTGTATATGTTGGAATATCTTGTCTCCGAGAGATTAGCATTACTTGAGTTTTCTCCGCAGCAAGGTTCACTTGCCAGCGTTTTGCCCAAGAGGTAATACTATATAAGACATTGTTGATATGAGTGACGGTGGCTTGCCTCTCATCTTTGTTACAAGTGAATGTTAGAGTACAGTCGTCAGCATAAGCAAATGCCTCGGGGATGAGCTGCAGAATGTCATTGAAATAAACATTCCACAACAAAGGTCCAAGAACGCTGCCCTGTGGGACACTGGCTTTGATGGCGTAGTTAGCAGAGTTATGTCCATTGACAACTGTGTGAAGTGTTCTGTCTTGCAGGTAATCATTAATTAGGTGAAGTAGAGCATCACACAACCCTAGACTCCTCAGTTTGGTGGTAGTGATGCCCGCATGCCACACCCTGTCAAAGGCACCCGCGATGTCAAGTGCAATTACGTAGGTGTCTTTTCCCATGTCAAGGGCCTGCTTCCACGTGGTAGATAAGTGGAGTAGCAAGTCTGCCGCAGATCTACCTTTCCTGAAGCCAAACTGCTTAGAGTTGAGTAGGTGATGTTTATCCAGAAAAGTTACAATTTTTGTTGCCAAGATTGACTCCAGAATTTTCCCAAGAACAGAAAGAAGGGAGATTGGTCTGTAATTTTTTGGGTCTGTTCTGCTGCTTTTCTTGGGAATCGCCACAACTCTTGCTTCTTTCCATATTTTGGGCCACTGTTGCGAGTTGAGGCAATTCTGAAAAATGATGGTGAGTGGCTGGCATAGCTGATGTGCGCAACGCTTCATGATATTTGGACTGATGTTATCTGGTCCAGTGGCCTTCTTGGGGTCAGCTTCCTCTAATTGCCGTTTCACATCATCTATGGTAATTGTGAAATCTCGTAACTGAGCATTGGTCTGTGCTGGTACAGCCGGAGGTGAGCGGTCTGGGTCTGGTACATTCATTTTACTTGAGAAGTAAGATGCCAGAATCTCAGCCTTGTCCTTACTGCAGATAGCCATGGATCCATCATATTTGCCTCTCTCTCTCTCTCTCTCTCACCTGGCTTATCTAACCTGTGTCCTCCCTTCACCTCTCTCTATCTCTCTCTCGCTCTCTCTCTTCCGGCTTATCTTACCTGTGTCCTCCATGCACATCTCACCTCTTTCTCTCTCGCTCTCTCTCTCTCCCAGCTTATCTTACCTGTGTCCTCCCTTCACCTCTCTCTCTCTCTCTCCCGGCTTATCTTACCTGTGTCCTCCCTGCACATCTCACCTCTTTCTCTCTGTCTCTCTCTCTCATGGCTTTTCGTACCTGTGTCCTCCCTTCACCTCTTTCTCTCTCTCTCTCTCCTATACCCATGCCTAGATGTCACACAAAGCTTCTTGACATACAGTGTGGACAAAGAGTGGAATAATTTACCAAGGGAGGTGGTCGATAGTAATTCAATTGATACGTTTCAGAAGAGACTGGACGATCATATCATCTGATGTAGATTGTATAAATGTATATGTATATCTTTAAAATCAGTAGGTATGTAAGTGCAAATTCCCTATATGATTATTTTTTGTATATCCTATATAATAACTTTCCTTATGGGTATTTCCTGACCCATAAGGTTACACTTCATCCTATTTTTCGGTACGGCTTTTTAGTCGGAGGGTGGGGAGAGAGCCTTTTACTTTGCTGTCCTATTCTTCAACTATAAACTGTTCCTGTCTCTAGTAGTATTAAGGCCACACCACCTAGTAGAGACTGCAAGTTTTGTGTGGTGTGAGTATCTGTGTAACTCACATGGTCTATTTAACCCGTATCCTCCCTTCACCTCTCACCTCTCTCTCTCTCTCTCTCTCTCTCTCTCTCTCTCTCTCTCTTGAATAATTACAAAGGGGTAAAAATATGCAACTACGTATGGCTGGAATTAATTCATATTTTTTTTTGTAGTCACCCCCCCCAAAAAAAAAAAAAAACCCCACACAAATAAATAAAATAAAATAAAATAATATATATATATATATATATACTTTAGACACGTTCCAAAGTCATGAAGTACGTCCATGGCTATTTACTGTTCTCTCCATATTGCTAATTAATAAAGCCCTAAGGACGTATAATAGCTAAATTGACTATAAAAGCTTTGTTATATCCAATTAAAAATGGGTCAAATTTGTGAATGTGATAAAATTAAAAAAAAAAATTGTTTTTTTGTGTGCTTCCTATCGAACTTTAAAATACACCCACGAAACATTTGTACATGTTTTGGTAAAAAATATTCCTCCTAAATTATAGGCTGGCTATCACTCGCCAGGAAAAATGGACATCTAAATGGCACGCAAGGGTTTAAAATTGGCAAAGTAATAAGGCATAAGGTTTAAAAGCACCAATCTAATAGGGCGAACATTTTAAAATCTTAAAACTAATGGTGCTAAACCTTAACCCTTTCACGCATTTATGACGCAGAGATTGCCAGATTAGCAATAAGAAATAGAGTTCTCTCACTTTTTTTTTTTTTTGTTTTTTTTTTTTTTAAAGGAGACAATGAACGGAGGAAGGAAAAACACAGATAAAACAAAAAGGTCCATGTGCCTAAAGGCATCCTCCATTCATAAAATGTTTGTAACAACTGGATTTAAACATTTGTAGATTGTAAGTTTGTGGAAAGCAATTCGAGGGAAGTGAATTCCAAAGAGTAGTAGCTCTGGGGATAAATGAATTCTGATAAGCAGAAGTTCTGCATTGTGGAGGAGAAAGTGTAAATTCATGGGCGCTCTCAGTTTCCCTAGTTCTACTGGGAAAGATGTGGAGAGGCGGCACAATTGAAGCAAGTTCCTCGGAACAATTGCTGTGAAAATATCTGTATAATAATGCAAGGGATGCAACGTTTCTTCATATGGATAATGTAGGAAGGTCCTGTGTGATTGCAGGGTTATTGATTAATCTAATAGCTTTATTTTGAATTTTGTCCAACTGCCTCAATGCAACCACTCCACTTCCACCCCACAGAGGTGAACAGTAATCCATCTGAGAACGCACATGACTTTTATATATTACGGCCAACTGCTCGTCAGTGAAGAATTCTCGAACTCTGTACAGGAGTCCCAGTTTTTTAGAGGCATTCTTAGCAATGCCTCTAACATAATGTGTCCAGCTCAAGTTAGTAGTTAATGTTATACCGAGAATGTCAATACTAGGGGAAGTGGGAATATTTACATCATTAAAAAATATATGGGAGTCAGTGAGATTCTGTCGGTTAGAAAATTGAATGTACTTGGTTTTCTGTGCATTAAAGGAAACTAGATTCTCTTGTCCCCATTCATTAATTCTAGAAAGGTCCTGGTTCAGGTGCAGTGTTTATTTTTGAATTTATAAGATCGGGTTGGGTGAAAGAATTGGTAAATGTGAAGGAACTGTGGAGTGTTGAGTCATCTGCGTAGGAATGTATTGGATTATGAGAGGTAGATATGAGATCATTGATATGAATGAGGAACAGAGTTGGGGCCAAAACTGATCCCTGGGGAACACCAGCATTTATTGAGTGAAATTGAGAATAAAGGCCATCTACCATTACACGTATTTTTCTGTTATGAAGATAAGAAGAAATTAGTGGAACTAATGATGCAAGGCCGTAGTGTGACATCTTCGACAATAAGGATTGATGCCAGACTCTATCAAATGCCTTTGATATATCCAGTGCTATTGTATGTGTTTTCACCATGTTGGTCTGTAGCTTGGTTGATTTGATGCGTAAGAAGGCAAAGAATGTCTGCAGTTGATCGACATCGTCTAAAACCATATTGCCTATCACTGATTAATTTATTATTCTCCAGATGCTTAATTATGTGATTATTTAATATAATTTCAAAGACTTTGCCAAGAGTGGAAGTTATAGCTATTGGTCTGTAGTTTGATGGATCTGAAGAGGCACCTTTTTTAGGAACTGGATGGATGTTTGCTTCTTTCCAGGGTACTGGGAAGCATGAGGTATGAGTACACAGACGGAAATTTTTTGCCAATACAGGAGCGAGCACCAAGGAGCAATTCTTAAGTACTATTGGAGGAATTTCATCTGGACCAGGAGCCTTATCTACTGAGAGATTCTGCAAAATAGTTTTGACATGTCTGGTGTGGATCTTAAGTGAGGGAATTTCAGGCGAATTAAAATTAAGTACAGGGACATCTTGATTTATTTCATCTAAGGTTGAGTTGGTGGAGAAAATATCCGCAAGAAGGTTAGCTTTACCTCGTGGGTCACTTACAAGATTGCCAGTCGGAGATTTTAATGGTGGAATGGATGAAGCAGTAGTGAAGTTGGATTTGAATGAGTTAAGAGTAGACCAAAATATTTTGTTATCATTTGGATTATTTAGAAGTTTATTTGCCTGCTTATGGAGAAAGTTTGATTTAGTTAGGTTTAATACAGTTTTGGCATGATTTCTGATGTTTCTCAAGTATATAATTAAAGGCTTCATGTGTTTTTGATCTTGTGTATGCATTGTAGGCTATTGCTTTTTGTTCAGTTACTCTAGCACAATTATGGTCAAACCATTTAGGTGAATTAGATCTTTTACTGTACTTTTGATGAGGAAAAAAAGTTTCCATTCCAATTTTTACAAAATCTTGTATGTGGCTCAAGGTGGAGTGTGCATCATTAGAAAAGAAAGAGGTCCAGGGAATATCAATAAAGAAACCTTGAAGAACCTCCCAGTCTGCCCTATCGTAATGCCATTTAGTCACCAAAACAGGTTCAGAGTGGGAAGGTGTGGTAGGTGATAGACAGGTGGCCTGTATCAGACAGTGATCAGAAGATCCAAGCGGGGACCTCACTGTAACATCATAATTTTCTGAATTGGTTGTTAAAAATAAGTCCAGTAGGTGGGAATTATGATTAGGATTATCTGGTACACGGGTGGGTTGGTTGACTAGTTGAGTGAGATTAAATGAGTCTGCAAATAGCTCACATTGAAGACCAGCATCATCAGTCCTGGCTGAATGAGTGAGCCATTCAACATTATGGACATTAAAATCACCCAACACAGTGATTTCAGAAGAAGCATTTAAGTTGAGGACACTGAGTTGTGAGGACAGATAATCAAAAAGACTTTGCTCTGGAGGAGTATTTGGGGAACGGTAGATGCAACATATGTATTTAAATTTAATCTTATAATTACCTCTCCAAAATTAGTTTTCTGCCCACAGCTAACTCAAAGACAACTGCAGAGGTTGAAGTAACTAAACTAAAGGTTTCTAAATACCCCTGATGGTAACAAAGGCTTTAAAGTATCCCCAAATAGGCTCAAAATCGCGTCATATGTCGGAGAGGGTTAAGAAGAAGGGGGTCCAGAAAAACAAAAACCTCCCATTAATTTCAGATCAACCCCACAGCATGTGTGTCTTTGGTTAAAAAAAACACACACACACACATACACACTTACAGACGGCCAAGACCATAACGGCCACAACCAAGACTTCCACAAACCATAGTTGCTCAGGTCCCTATTAACAGGTGGCCTCGAATTCGCATCAGTTGAATAATCAAATTTATTGATTTCACTCCCAACACCATACACCTCCCAATGACATTAATGAAAGCATGTGATCCTCGCAGGATTCGAACCTGGGTTACCACATACCGATCTTAAACACTCTAACCATTACACCATCAAGATAGATAAAGGTAAGTACATGAGAGTACGATTTGATATCCATTTATCGAATACTAGATATCAATCTAACCATGTACTCAGACCCAACTGCACACTGAATACTAGATATCAATCTAATCATGTACTCAGACCCAACTGCACACTGAATAGCCTAATGTTTAAGGGGAGGTTTCTAGTTTGTTTCCTACTCCTCCAGCAATCTTAAAATTTCACCCCCTTGACCCGCTTTCAAGATAAATTTGTACATTTTCGGTAGAAAAATGTCCCGGCCGAAGGCCGATTACTCTTAAATTACAGGCTCGCTATCGCTCACAAGGATAAAATCGACACCTAAATAGCACGAAAGGTCTTAAAATTTACAGAATGGGGCGGAAATTCTTAAAAATCACCAAACTAATGGGGCAAACGTCTTAAAATCTCAAAAGCAATGGGGCTAAACATGAGGGAGAAAGGGGTCAAGAAAAAAAGTCCCTCAAGTGGATATCTCCCCTTAAGTAAAAATCTTTTGAGCATTGGTTCACCGTGGTAATTGTTACAGCCCTGTCAATCATCTTTCCTCTTCCATATAAGGACGACCAAGCTTAGGGCCTATTTTACCAATCAAAGGGATTAGCACAGTTGGCTCTAGAAGTTCCTGTACAGTCGGCCAAATAAGTAATGTTGTACCACCCAGTATGTATTGATCAAAAATTAGTATTCAGCCAATATTTTACTTTTAATTACGCGGGAACTTTACACATACGATTCTCTATACTTTCACACCTCACTCAACATCAGGCAGACATTAACCCTTTCAGTACAGGTCACGTCCTTTGCATTTGTTTTTACTACTATTTAAACAAATGTAGTCACTTAGGAAGGACCTCTAGCCATTAATAAACTACAATACTCTCCAAGAACCCTTGAACGACCACATATCCTTCCTCCACAGTACAAAATCGTCTAAGTACCCTACTCTGTGCAACTCTATAACCCAGTGGTGATGGGCTGGTCTATCAGAGTGAGAACTGAGCGCTCTCTGCCATACCCATAGCTTACTCTGACTGTTCCTTTAACTTATATATTTTCTAGATCTCGAGTGACGGCGTCTTTTCCGTGGATTGACCTCCCAATCTACCAAGATTGGAAGCCAAAGCGTCACATTTTTCCCTTGCCCCTCAACTTTCTCTTCATAATTACTGAGGGGCACAGGGCCCTGGGTGGGGCTTTGGTTTCCCGGGCGTTTCCGCACCCTCCTCAGCTCCCCGCCATGGAGTGGCTTCGGTCACCCAGGCTTTATTGTGGTCGGCAGGGAGGGTTCTGTGGGGGCGCTCGGTTATGGCCTTGGAATTGCTCGGGGCCTTGGGACTGTTCGGCCAGGCAGCTTGGGGAACAACAACAACAACAACAACAACAACAACTCTATAACCCAAGAGTGAAATGTTATTCTCAGGCTTTCTTCTATTCAACTGCTGAGCTCTGGAACTCTCTCCCAGAATCAGTCTTTTCCTCTTCCTATGACTTAAATTGCTTCAAACTCCGTGTGTCCAGGCATTTTGGCTCGAACGTCCCTTGATGTTGGCCCTGTCACTCATTCAACTCTGGGGGAGGCACTCGATACAGACAGTTCTGCCTTTTGTCTCCCTCACTCACATACTGTAGAAAAAAAAAAAAAAAAAAAAAATATATATATATATATATATACCCGGTAGGTATAATAGAATAAAAAAGACGTCAACCCCACTGAAAGGGTTAAGAACGAACCAAACATAATGCCAGGGCAAAATACTATCCCAATTAAGGGTGTTCCTTCCATTAGTTTGTCGATTTTAAGATCTTTTGCCCTATTTCTCTGTCAATATTAAGACCTTTCGTGCGATTTAGGTGTCATTTTTTTCCTGGCGAGCGATAGCGAGCGTGTAATTTTAAGAGAAACCGGGACATTTTTCCATCGAAAAATGTAAAAATTCATCTTGACTGGGGGGTGTATTTCTAAGTTTGATGGAGGTCTAGCCTGGAAACTACAAAATAAATTAATAAATTAATGAATAGCCCCAAAATCCGGCCATTGTCCCCTTAACCCTCTGACGTTCATAATTCTCTCCAGAAGCTGGTGTCACACGAGCGCTTTTACCGGCCATTTTCTCGGGCAATTGCGGTCTGCTACCTTCTGAAGTAAAGTTAAGAGGAGTGACCTGCTTTTTATTCTCTCCTTTTCTCTGGTTTGTATCCATTTGGCTCCATTCAGCCGACTGTTTTAAGACATATATCTCCATCCAGGTGTCGATTTCTTCCTGGCGAGCAATAGCGAGCCAGCATAGTATGGAGAAATACGGCTTCGCCGGAGACATTTTTCTATCGAAAAATGTACAAATTTAGCCTGCTGTGAAAAACACTTGAACAAAATATGCTGACTCGCTACCGCTCACCAGGAAAAAGTCGACACCTGAATGGGGGGTAAACGTCTTAAAACAGTAGGCTGAATGGGGCCGAATGGATGCAACCCAGAGAGAGAAGGAGAGAGCGAGAACAAAAAACGAGGTGGGTCCCCATAATAGAATATCTCAAGTCTGATTTCGCCGTCGGTACATGGGTTGGAGCAAACCAGTATATATTATGATTGCCGCGTTGGACAGTGGCTGGATCTTGGCGTTGTTGAACATGGAAGAATATATGATTTCGGGTAGTACTCGCTTTTTCTGGACCCCCTTCTCCCTCATGTTTAGCATATTAGCTTTCAGGTTTTAAGACGTTCGTTCCGTTAGTTTGGCGATTTTGAGACATTTCGCCTCATGTTTTAATCAATATTAAGCCCTTTCGTGCCCTTTAAGTGTTGATATTTTCCTAGCGAGCGTTAGCGAGCCTCTAGTTTTAGAAGAAACCGGCCTTCGGCCGGGAAATTTTTCTACCGAAAAATGTAAAATTTATCTTGAAAGGGGGTCGAGGGGGGTGTTTTTCTAGCGAGGAAACTCAAAAATAAATAAATAAATATATATATAGCCCAAGACCCAAGCACCACCCCCTTAACTTTCAGCTAGAGAGATCACCGGAGTCGTAATTATGGAGGTAGGACGAGACATTATGACTGTGACTGGACCATGGAACTGTCCAAACTCTCTTCTTACACACGCTAACACCCAAACATTAGTCCTACCCCCCCCCCTCCAGTTTCTCTTCTTAGTTAAGGGGAGATGGGCGTATTTATTTGTTTATTATTTATTTTTTAGTTTTCTCCCTAAACCTCCATCAACCTGTAAAAAACACCCCCTAGACCCCCCTTCCAGATATATGTGTACATTTTTCGTTAGCAAAATGTCTCGGCCGAAGGCCGGTTACTCTTAAAATTACAGGCTCGCTATCGCTCGCCAGGAAAAAATCGACACCTAAATGGCACGGAAGGTCTTAATATTGACAAAGAAATGGGGCGTAAAGTCTTAAAATCACCAAACTAATGGGCCGAGCGTCTTAAAATCTAAAAAAACTAATGGGGTTAAAGACGAGGGAGAAGGGGGCCAGGAAAACCAGCCCATCCCCCCTGAAGCCGCAGGACACAATGAGCAACTCACATATACCACCTACACGTTATGTCTCTCTCTCTTTCTTACACACACACACACACACACACACACACACACACACACACACACACACACACACACACACACACACACTCTCTCTCTCTCTCTGTAAATCGGTTTTCTATTATTTTCTATTTGTTATGGGCTTACGAATTGGGGAATGAAGGTCTATGAAGTTTTGTATAGCGATGGCATATTATATTGTCATTATGTAATGCATCAAATGTTACGTTTGTATCCCTATGCTCGCCTTACACCCCTGTTTCTGCTACATCAATGTTAACGCATGGCTCTCATTAAGGGGGGATTTTCACTTGGGAGATTTTTTTCTGGACCCCTTTCTCCCTCATGTTTAGTCCCATTTCTTTTGAGATTTTAAGACGTTCGCCCTATTAGTTTGGACATTTTAAGACATTTTGCCCCATTTCTGTCAATTATAAGACCTTTCGTGCAATTAAGGTGTCAATTTTTTCCTGGCGAGCGATAGCGAGCCTGTAATTTAAGAGCAACCGGCCTCCGGCCGGGACAAATTTATCTTGAAAGGGGGTCTAGGGGGTGTAATTTTAAGCTTGATGAAAACGTAGGGAACAAACTAAATACCTCCCCTTAATGGTACTTGGTTATTGTGAAATTTTTTCTACTTGTTCCATGTATATTATGCCCTGTAAATTTATATAATATATATATATATATATATATATATATATATATATATATACTGTATATATACTGTATATATATATAGGGTGGATGGGACTCGTTAGCCTTGGTCGGCAACTCATCTAGGGGAGACTACCTTATACAAATCCGGGTGGATGGGACTCGTCAGCCTTGGTTGGCAACCTGTCTAGGAGAGTAAATCTGATACACAATCCGTACTGCTTACCTAAGGGTAAGGCCGGTTAGTGGATGGATTAGACGAACACCACTGTAGAAAAATAGTGCTAACAAGATACACAGAGAGCCTCGGAGTAGGACGGATCCTAAATTGAGTGGTCAATCCTGTAAGTCCTTCACTAAACTGGCTCGGGTTGTCCCTCTCACAGGGAATAGGTCCGCTTTGGGGCCACCCTCGTAAGGGGAGTAAGGCGTCCGGCAAAATATATATATATATATATATATATATATATATATATATTTTTTTTTTTTTTTTTTTTTTTCTATATTCCAACTTACTTCCTCTCGGGCATAGGCTGAGAGCCTTAACATTCACCGCTTTACAATGAACAGTGAAGCCCGTGAGGTCTTGTTCCAGTCTAGGGAGTGAGACATGTGAAGCACGTAGAGTACAACGAGCACCTGCCATCTTGCCTTCACATGAGGCATGGTGCTCACTCATGGCCCGAAACGACCCCATCTCTGAAGCCACCTCGTTCCCGTGCTTCACTGTCTCACCCCCTACACTCGGACTCTCACACTTACACACACACAACGCCACCTGTTGAGCAGATAACTCACCAGGCATTGCACCCCTATAGCATATTTTGAATATGGGAATATTCATACAGTGCTATTTAATCAGGGAACAATGAGGGTATTTTATTGACGTTTCGGTGGGCTTGTGGTAATGCACTGATACCAGGTACAGCACAAATTCCATCCCAATAATATCTTCCCATTGATACATCGGGATATATATATATATATATATATATATATCATCAGCAATCTATTACTCTTTTCATTATTCCGTTCATGCTGTCTCTATCTTAAAACCTGAACTACTTTTTATTTGCTTTCGTATCAGTCAATATTCAAATCCTTCAATCTACCATTCATTGAATATTTTAAACTTTTCACATTCATTACAATACAGTATATTCCATTCATTACAATACAGTATATTCCATTCATTACAATACAGTATATTCCATTCATTACAATACAGTATATTCCATTCATTACAATACAGTATATTCCATTTTCTATTCAACGTAAACGTATACATTTGCATAATGTGAGGCATATGTTATTAGAAATCGCCCTTGATTCCCAGTCATATATAATTGATACTGTTTCTACCTATTGATTTGGATGGACTTCAAAATAAAAGATCAGGTTGAGGGAGGGAGGGGGTGGGGCGTATAAAGGGGGCGGGGGGGGGGGGGGGGGGAGGAGTGAATGATGTTGTTATAGTTATAGGGATACACTATAGCGCCAACGATCTTGACAATAATCTAGACCCCTTAACGTCTTATAACTCAAAGTGAATGAAAGCAATCGGGCTGACATTT
The DNA here is from genome assembly GCA_032716605.1 of Paralithodes platypus. Taxonomy (NCBI): domain Eukaryota; kingdom Metazoa; phylum Arthropoda; class Malacostraca; order Decapoda; family Lithodidae; genus Paralithodes; species Paralithodes platypus. The sequence continues at coordinate 10,410,162 of CM064513.1, forward strand.
CTATAATTTGGGAAGAGTCCACTAGAAAACAGGTGTGGACATTTACAGCCAGTTTGCTCAAGGTCCTTTTGAGTTACGAAGAGGTCAGGGATCGAGATAATTGTCAAGTTCGTTGGTGCTACCTACAGTATACTACTTTCTTTGTGTCACCCAATTGTCAGACATTTCCCGGCACTAGCACGGTATTTGAGGGGTACATTTTACAAATTTTTTAATACCGTACTTTCTGGAAGGCTTATCGCACTTCTTGGGTTAAGCAAACATGAGCTTTTGAATCAGCTAAAGAATCATTTGTGACACATTTCAACCCACTTATCACACGACCCAAACACACAATCACACCAAAAAGAAAAGAAAGACAAAATACATAAATAAAAATATATAAGTAAATTAATAAGTGGATAAATATACAGTATATATAAATATAAATATATATAATAAAACAATGCGTGCTAGATACCGAAAGGGCTGAGTGAATATGTTTGCCTGAGCTTCATCTTTTATTAGTAGAATACTTTACACATTGGTTTGCTCTCTACTTTCTCTTCACATGATGCTAACTGAAGCTTGTTGGACTTAAACTCTCTCTTCTTCAGTACTGCCGACATCCTTTTTATTATATTATCCCGACTACTAATCGATTTTATTCAATTTAGGAAGGATTGCTAGTAATTATAAGGCTTCGAACTACCTCAATCAGCCTTTTTAACTAGCACAGATTCTTCCTAAGCTGCATAAAATCGTCTTGATATAGCTAGCATAAAATATATCAGACGTTGCCGGTACAGAAAGGGTTTAAATACCAAGGCGGAAAATGTTAGTCTATTCCGTGCATAATTATTTATATTATCGTATTATTTAATTGTGTGGTTTTATTCTGTTGCCGCCTCACACACACACACACACACACACACACACACACACACATACATACATACATACATACACACACACACACACACACACATCCACAAACACAACACACACACACACAAAAACACACAAATACACACACACACACAACTCACCGCCCCCCCCCCCCCCCCCACACACGCAACACACCCACCCACAAACATATACACACACACACACACATCCACAAACACAACATTCACAACACATACACACACAAAAACACACAAATACACACACACACACACACATACCCACCTACACACACACACACGAACAAAACACACACACACACACACACAAAACACACACACACACACACACATCCGCATTCTTCCGGTCACTGACGAGGAAAAACTCTCTGTATCCAATCCATTACAGCAAACATTACTTGTATTCCACCTGTCTGGGTTTGTGCACTTCCTCTCTTGGGTGTCTGGGTTTAAGGGGCGTTATGTTATTTTTGTATTTGTATTTTGTGTTTGTGTGTTCATTGTTTTCTGGTGTGTTGTCTCTATTCTGGCTCTGTCTTGAGTCACCCCCCCAAAAAAAAATAAAAAAATAAATAAATAAATACAAAAAAAAAAAAAAAATAGGAAAAGGGTGGATTGGGCTTGAATATATAGATAAATAGATATAGATGTTATTTATTTATTTTGTATCATTACCGGTACATACATTTGCTTTCGCTTGCTCCCTAGAACTCTATAAAGCTGTAAAATATACCCCCCTTCGAGATAAACTTTGTAAATTTTTCGGTAAAAAATTTCCCTGCCGAAGGCCGGTTCCTCTAAGAATTACAGGCTTGCTGACGCTCGCCAGGAAGAAATCGACACCTAAATGGCACGAAAGGTCTTAAAATTGACAGAGATGGGGCAAAAGTTCTTAATTAAAATCGCCAAACTAATAGGGCGAACGACTTAATATCTCAAAAACAATGGGGCTAAACATGAGGGAGAGAAAAAAGGGATCCAGAAAAAAATACCTTAAGTGGAAATCTCCCCTTAAGTTGACTCTTCTCATGCAGTGGTTTTGGTGGATGACAACCCTGAGAGGAGGAGAGCTCACAGAAGATCACATGACAAATATAATATTAAATAAACACATATATAAACCCTACATGGCTGAGGAAAGGAAATCAGGAATTCATGTCAGGAAGTGCTTGAAATAAACCGAGTCGCGGCCTATAGGACCTCGAGCGGGAAGATACCCGGGAGTAATGTCGGATGGTGAGTGCAACTACACACCTTCCCAGCATTGGCCAGCATTGATAGGTTGATAATTTGATTCGACGTTTTAGCACTGGTTTGGTTGCTCGTGATAAATTTGGCACTGGTTAAGATCTACTGGTTGACATGAGCTACTGGTTGAGTTGTCCGGGCGCCAATCCAAGTTAAAGCAGTCTATATTATGCTCAAGAAATGTGCATTATTATCCTTTTTCCACCAACCAACTTCACATCTAAACTCAATTAATCTATCTATCTATCTATCTATATGCTCAGGCCCAATCCCCACTTTTCCTATTGTTTAGTTTATTTTCCTCAATTAATGAAATCAACAAAAACATGCGGCACTCCAAGGACTCGAACCTAGGATACTAACATCGAAATTCCGCACACTTATGCATTACGATATCAAGATAGTTTGTAAGAAATATCTAACTAGCAGTATGTTACAGAGGAAATACTACTTCACATCAGCTACGAAAGGGTATTCAAGCTAACCTGACATAAATGGGTAACGCTACCTTTCTACATATGTGTATATAATATAGCCTATATTAAATATAATATAGGCTATATTAAATATAATATAGCCTATATTAAATATAATATAGCCTATATTAAATATAATATAGCCTATATTAAATATAATATAGCCTATATTTGTATATAATATAGCCTATATTAAATATAATATAGCCTATATTTGTATATAATATAGCCTATATTGTATATAATATAGCCTATATTTGTATATAATATAGCCTATATTTGTATATAATATAGCCTATATTTGTATATAATATAGCCTATATTAAATATAATATAGCCTATATTTGTATATAATATAGCCTATATTAAATAAAGGCGGCATCACAAAAGGTAGTATAGGAAGTATAGAAAGGCAGCATTACCAATTTCTGCCAGGTTAACTTGAATACACTCTAGTCCAGCAACGTTTGTCTACAATTTGTATCTGGTAACGTCTGAATTAAATTAATTGTCTACCTCAATGGAGTCGCCAATACAAGTGAAAAATAGTCTCGCAAAGTTGCCAACAGGAACTTGCGAATCAAAAGTTGCCTGAAGAAGCGACCGTGTGCCTGCTTCCTCAGATCGTACACTATGGTAGATTGGTAGTGTGGTAATATAGGTGGGTTGTGGTAGGAAGGCAGGTCAGTGAACTGGTAGTGTGTTGGTGTGGTGTTTGGTGGGATGGCATAAAGTGTGGTGGTAGTGTGGTAGAGGAGTGGTAGTGTGGTAATATGGGTGGGTTGTAGCAGGAAGGCAGGTCAGTGAACTGGTAGTGTGTTGGTGTGGTGTTTGGTGGGATGGCATAAAGTGTGGTGGTAGTGTGGTAGAGGAGTGGTAGTGTGGTAATATGGGTGGGTTGTGGTAGGAAGGCAGGTCAGTGAACTGGTAGTGTGTTGGTGTGGTGTTTGGTGGGATGGCATAAAGTGTGGTGGTAGTGTGGTAGAGGAGTGGTAGTGTGGTAATATGGGTGGGTTGTAGCAGGAAGGCAGGTCAGTGAACTGGTAGTGTGTTGGTGTGGTGTTTGGTGGGATGGCATAAAGTGTGGTGGTAGTGTGGTAGAGGAGTGGTAGTGTGGTAATATGGGTGGGTTGTAGTAGGAAGGCAGGTCAGTGAAGTGGTAGTGTGTTTGTGTGGTGTCTTGTGTGATGGTTTACAGTGTTTGTAGTAGTGTGGTGGTATTGTGGTAAAGGTATGGTAGTGGTGTGGTGGGAGATTGGTAGTGGTGTGATGTTATACAGTGAGGTAGAAGTGTGGTAGTGTGGAAATATGGGTGGGTTGTGGTAGGTATTAAGGTCAGTGAACTAGTGGCGTGTTGGTGTGGTGTTTGGTGTGATCGTATGATGTGTGGTAGTGGTGTGGTAAGGACTAGGGGTGTGGTGTGAAGTGTGGTAGTATTGTGGTAGAGGTGTGGTAGTAGTGTATTAGTGGTATGATAGTAGAATGGTAGTGGTTTTTTTTTTATTATTATTTTTTTTTTTGTGACCAGAACCTCTCTGAGAGATCTAGGACCTGGGAATCTTTTGCTAGAGACCTTTCATGATCCTTGGTCTCTGGGTCTTCTCCTGGGCGACCTAGATGTGTATGAATTGTTTTCTATTTTTCATTTCATTGTGTTGTTTCTGTTCGGGCTCTGTCTCGAGTCGGCCACCCCCAGCTATGGGGTATGTGTCTGAGTAATACATACGTACACTCGGATTCCATAGTCTCTAGTCCACTTTTAAGAATTCGTAGGACCCCAATGTTTTTCTTTATGCAATTATAACTGTCTGGATTGATTTTTTAATATAACTTCCTTTTAAATAGATATCATATATAGTTTTGAAGTTGATGTAAATAAAAATATATTTATAAATTCGTTTCCAGAGATATATTTCCATAATTAGAAATAAGTGAAGTCCACGAATATTTATGAGTGGGCTAAATACTATGGTGTCCGAGTGTACATATAAATAAATACAAAATATCGACACCAGATTAGAAAGAAAACGATATACCCCCTAGTATCTCATTTTCTGTTAGATGTAAGTGGACCAAAATAGAATGGTGTAAAACTTGTATTCCAGGTAAGACAATCTGTGCGCGCGCGCGTGAGTGTTAAGGGGAGATGGGTGGTTTTTCTGATCCCCCTTCTTCCTCATGTTTAGCCCCAATAGTTTTCAGATTTTAAGACCTTCGCCCCATTAGTTTGTCGATTTTAAAACCTTTCGTCCCATTTCTATATCAATATCAAGACCTTTCGTGCCATTTAGGTGTCTATTTTTTCGTGGCGAGCGTTAGCGAGCCTGTAATTTTAAGAGAAACCGGCCTTTGGCCAAGACATTTTACTATCGAAAAATGTACACATTTATCTTGAAGGTGGGTCTAGGCCTCTAGGGAGCTTGTTTCTTAAGCTTGGTGAAGGTCTAGCGAGGAAACTAAAACAAAGTAAATAAATATATAAATACATGGACCACAACAAATAACCACTGTCCCCTTAATACAACGCTACAAATGATTAGGTTAGCGTGTGTGTGTGTGTGTGTGTGTGTGTGTGTGTGTGTGTGTGTGTGTGTATGTGTGTGTGTGTGTGTGTGTGTGAGTGTCTGTGTGTGTGTGTGTGTGTGTGTGTGTGTGTGTGTGTGTGTGTGTGTGTGTGTGTGTGTGTGTGTGTGTGTAAGTGTGTGTGTGTGTGTGTGTGTGTGTGTGTGTGTGTGTGTCTGTGTGTGTGTGCGTGCGTGCGTGTGTGGTTACCAGTGCGGTAGTAATATGAGTGTTTGCGTGGTAGTGCTTTATGGATTGTGTTTTTCTATTGTTTGTTGTGAGTATATCTTGCGGTAGTGTTATTATCTTCGGCAACGACATTAGGGAGATTATTTTTATCGCTGGCGTATGTCTGTCTCTCTGCCTGTTCCCCCAAAAATATATATAATAATAATACAATAATTAAATAGATAAATAAATGAAAAACATCAACGAATTAAAAATAGATGTAATTAGTAGCGTCTTTTTGGTTTCTACATAGAGTACGGGGGCATCACAATAAACGCGTTGCTACATTCCCAAGATATCTACATATACTTAAATTGGCTGTCTTTCCCCTTAACTCCTTCAGTAGCATGACGCCTTTTTACCTTTGATTCTGGCTATAATTAGACGATTTTATGGGATGGACCTGCGATATTAATAGGGTTTATTAAGATCGTATTTACCCATTTGAATCGTAAAGGTAGATAATAAACTAAAGAAAATCGTCTAATGGTAACCAGAATATGATGACAATTACTTAATGGTGGTGAAGGGGTTAAATGTCGAATAATGTCATCTTCAACACCTACCCACGAAATTTGGTGGCTTCATTCAGTGGGTATCCAACAAATTATATGTTAAGGGGTAGGTAATTTATTCAGTGGGTATCCAACAAATTATATGTTAAGGGGTAGGTAATTTATTTGTTTATTTTATATTTATTGTTTGTTATTGTAGTTTCTTCCCTTGGTCTTCACCAAGCTTAAGGGGAGATCTCCACTTGAGGGATTTTTTTCTTGACCCCTTTCTCCCTCATGTTTAGCCCCATTGCTTTTGATATTATAACACGTTTGCCCCATTAGTTTAGCGATTTTAAGAACTTTCACCCCATATTAAGACCTTTCGTGCCATTCAGGTGTCGATTTTATCCTGGCGAGCGATAGCGAGCCTGTAATTTAAGAGGAACCGGCCTTTGGCCGGGAAATTTTTCTACCGAAAAATGTACAAATTTATCTTGAAAGGGACTCAAGGGGGTGTAATTTTAAGCTTGATGGAAGTCTAGGGAACAAACTAAATACCTCCCCTTAAGGGGGAAAGGTTATAATTATTGGTCGATTTATATATTTACTAATAATCTTTTTTAGTTCCTTCCTACACCTCCATCAAGTGTTATAACACGTCCTCAAGACATTAATTAACATTAATTTGTAATTGTTTCGGTAGAAAAATGTCCTGACCGAAGGCCGCTTCCTCCGAAATTACAGGCTCGCTTTCGCTCGCCAGGATAAATATCGATACCTAAATGTCGCAAAAGGTTTTAATTAGACAAAGAAATATGGCAAGAGGTCTTAATATCACCAAGCTAATGGGGCAAACGTCTTAAAACCTCATAACTAGTGGGGCTAAACATGAGGGAGAAGGGGATCCAGAAAAAAAACTAACTCCTCCTTAACTTTTGCAGATGATTAGACAAACGGAATGAGGGCATGGACAACGATCCCCCAAATTAATTTTATACCTATAAATATTTGTTTATGTGGAAGAAGGAAACAAAAGGCAAGACTGTCTGTAGCTAGTGGCCCTCTATTAAAGTAAAGTGTGATTGACAGCCAAATTCGAGTAAAATTGTCTGAGCACAGACAGTTTGAAAGAGTTTCTATCTATCTATCTATATGCTCAGGCCCAACAATATAGGTAACATATTTCTAATGGTAGTTTTGGGTTCCTATCATCATATGCTTCATTGCTATACAATTTTTATCCCCGGGAAAAAAGAAAAAAATCTTGGGATTTTTCATTTTTTTTCCTTCGGATTTTTTGTTTTCATTAACCTAACCAAAAAACCTAACCTAAATGTATTTGTGGGCTATTAGGTTAGGTTAGGTTAGGTTTTTTGGTTAGGTTAATTTCCCCTCCCCCCCAAAAAAAAAAAAAAAATCCCCACAAAAAAAAATAAAAAATCCCAAGACTTTTGTTTTTTCCTGAGGATAAAAATTATATAGCAATGAAGCATATGATGATAGGAACCCAAAACTGATATTAGAAATGTTTAACCTATATTGTTGCGTCTCGTAAATATTGACCTTAAATAATAATAATAATAATAATAAATAGGAACGGAGAAAGATTGACTAAGGACTAGAGTTTCAAAGATTGACTAAGGACTAGAGTTTCAGAGTTTACTGGTTCAGTGGAGGTAAGACTGTGAACCAGTTTAATCTTGGCTTAACCCCTTCTGTAACGGCGACTTCTTATTAATTTCATTTTGTCTACTGCTAATCGATTTGACTCAGTTTAGGAAGGATCTCTACCAAGTATACGGCTTCAAACTATCTCAAGCAAACCTTTCAACTACCCCAAATCATTCCTAAGCTGCAGAAAATCGTCTAAATATACCTAGAATATAAATTAAAAACGTCACCGGTACAGAAGGGGTTAAAGGGAGATTTATATTTTTGTTCTATGTGGATGAGGGAGACAAACGGCAAAAATACCTGTGACGATTGCCTCCCCCACAGTTGAAAGAGTGACGAGGCTAAACTCAAGGAATGTTCGAGCCAAAATGTCTGGACACACGGAGTTTGAAGCGATTTAAGTCATAGGATGAAGGAAAGATGGATTCAGGGAGAAAGTTCCAGAACTCAGCTGTTGAATAGAAGAAAAATTGGGAATATCGTTTCACTCTTGGGTTGGAGAGTTGCACAGAATAGGGGTGGGATTGTGTTGCAAGACGGGTGCTATATTTTCTACGTAGAGGAGGTGGTATACACTGAGAGAGCTCTGAGGAACACTGATTATTGTAATAATGGTAGAATAGCGAGAGATATGCATCACTGCGGCGAAGAGAGAGAGATTGCAGAGAATCGGTGAGTGGACGTGAGTTAATGAGACGAAAGGCTTTCTTTTCTACTTTGTCTAGAAGTGCTGTGTGAGAGAATTCTCCCCACACATGCGAACAATACTCAATGCCTGGTTGCAACTGGTTGTACAGAGCAAGAAGCTGTGCAGGGGTAAAGAACCCCCGGAGGCGGTTGAGCACACCCAGATTCTAGGAAGCCGTTTTAGCAAGAGTGGTAATATGGTCTTTCCAAGAGAGATTATTTATTGCATATATTTATATATTTATTATTTTCTTTGGTATCCTCGGATGACCTCCATCAAACTTTAAAAATACACCCCAAGTCCCCGAATCAAGATAAATTTGAACCATTTTCGGTAGAAAAATGTCGGTTCCTCCAAAATTACAGGCTCGGTATCACTCACCAGGCCAGGAAAATATCGACACCTAAATGGCACACAATGTCTAAAAATCTCAAAACTAATGGGGCTAACGGGTGTACAGAGAAAACCAAACCTCCCCCTAAAATCTTAGACTGCATATGGATGACAATGTGTAGTGAGGGGGGAGGGGGCCCCATCCCCCCTCACTACTTATTGTCTTATGTCTTATGTCTTATGTCTTATGTATACCTATTGTCTTATGTCTTATGTCTTATGTCTTATGTCTTATGTCTACCTATTGTCTTATTACTTATTGTCTTATGTCTTATGTCTTATGTCTACCTATTGTCTTATTACTTATTGTCTTATGTCTTATGTCTTATGTCTTATGTCTTATGTCTTATGTCTTATGTCTACCTATTGTCTTATTACTTATTGTCTTATGTCTTATGTATACCTATTGTCTTATTACTTATTGTCTGTATGAGGAAAAGGTATGTAGTGAGATAATTTGGAGGATTAGTGTTGATTGTAAGAGAGAGAGAGGGAGAGAGAGAGAAAGCCAGATCTTCCACAGTGACCTTCTTCCACACTCCCCTGGCTACTGCTAACTCTCACTCTCACTCTCACTCTCACACTCTCTCTCTTTCTGCAAACTTATTTCCATTTACTTTCCATTAATATATTGCATATTATTATATTCTTAATATTTCTGGTCTCTCTCTCTCTCTCTCTCTCTCTCTCTCTCTCTCTCTCTCTCTCTCTCTCTCTCTCTCTCTCTCTCTCTCTCTCTCTCTCTCTCTCTCTCTCTCTCTCTCTCTCTCTCTCTGCATTGGCTCGTAGCTTGGACGTCTCGAAGCCACAACGCCACTGTCTCGTTGTTTCATATTATCAATATACTGTCTCTTCAGTATCTTCTAATATCCCCCACATACCCAAGTTCTTCCTATCAGACCTAATCATCTCCTTCATTTATTATTCGCTTTACATCTTCTCAATGGGCGATATTTGAGTGATACGGTGTCCGCCGGAGGTGGCGCTGAAGCTGGCTCCATTGCTAGAGACAGAAGTTGCTGGGGTAAGTTTAGAGAGCTATTGCCACTCCTGACCATGAGAGGACTACCACTTCACCTTAAAGGAAGGTGTATAAAGTGTGTGTTAGGAGTGCAATGACCTATGCCTCGGAGACTTGGTCGGTTAAAGCGGAGGACATCCATAGCATGGAACGAAATGAGAAGAGAATGGCGAGATGGATTTGTGGGGTTAACCTCAGGGACGGGGTATCGAGTGAGGAATTAAGAAGGGGTCTGGGCCTTAGGAGTATCAGTGAAGTGATGCACACAGGCCGACTTGGTTGGTTTGGAGACGTGGAGAGAATGAATGATCAGTGCTGGGTGAAGAAATGCAGGACTGTGAACGTGGGGGGAGCTGCACGTAAAGGTAGACCTAGAAAGATGTGGGATCAGGTACTCCAGTCTGATCTCAAAATAAAGAACTTGACAACAGAGTCGCCTGGAAAGCCGCCATTTAGAACGTGAAACTGTAACCACATTATCTGTGGACAACATGGTGTTTAAACTTGTATGTATGTATGTATGTATGTATGTATGTATGTATGCATGCATGTATGCATGATTGTATGTTTGTATGTACGTATCACGTTATTGCATTCCCTTATCAATTATTCATCTTGCTATTGACTTTTTTCTAATATCGCTCACATATCTCCAAGTTGTTGCTATCAGACCTAACCATCTCCTTCAGTTATATTTCGCTTTCACCAAAGGAACCCTCTGCTTTCTTTGTTGTTATAAGCCCGCCTGCTTTCTCTTCAACCACCCTTTTCTCTCTCTCTCTCTTTCTCTCTCTCACTCACTCACTCACTCACTCACTCTCTCTCTCTCTCTCACTCCATATTCCCCTCACATAGTTTTAACTCCAATCATCTCTGTATCTCCTCATCTCTCTCTCTCTCTCTCTCCATATTCCCCCCACATATCTTTATCTCCAATCATCTCTGTATCTCCTCATCACTCTCTCTCTCTCCATATTCCCCTCACATAGTTTTAACTCCAATCATCTCTGTATCTCCTCATCTCTCTCTCACTCTTACTCTCTCTCTCTCTCCATATTATCTCTTGCCTGCCTGCTTGCCTCCCCCCCCTCTCTCTCTCTCTCTCTCCTTACAAGAAGAACCACACACAAGCGCATCAACAGGAAGTTATATAATCACCCCGCCCGTGTTCTTCCGGTTCACATCCGCAATTAAACCCTTCTGCAAAAAAAAAGGATGCTGGTCAATCGCTATAACTCAAACCTATTCATAACTATTCATCTATGCATGAGCTTCAAGGGAGATTATTCTTTTTATAGTTATTTATTTATATATCTATTTATTTACTTATCAATATATTGATTGTTTAGTTTCCTCCCTAGACCTCCATCAAGCTTAAGGGGAGGTTTTTAGTGTTTTCCCTAGACTTCCATTAAATTTAAAATTACACCCCCTTGAGCCCTTTTCAAGATAAATTTGTACATTTTTCGGTAGAAAAATTTCCCGGCCGAAGGCCGGTTGCTCTTAAATTACAGGCTCGCTATCGCTCGCTAGGAAAAAATAGACACCTAAATGGCACGGAAGGTCTTAAAATTGACAGAAATGGGGCGAAATTGTTTAAAATCGCCAAACTAATGGGGCGAACGTCTTAAAATGTCAAAAGCAATGGGGCTAAACACGAGGGAGAAAGGGGTTAAGAAAAAAAACCCTGAAGTGGAAATCTCCCCTTAAATAAATACCCCTAAGACCCCCCTTCGATATAAATGTGTGCATTTTTCGGTAGAAAAATGCATCGGCCGAAAGCCGATTCCTCCTAAATTGCAGGCTCGCTTTCGCTCGCCAGGAGAAAATCAACACGTAAATGACACGAAAGGTCTTAAAATTGACAAAGAAATGGGACGAAAGGTCTTAAAGTAGCCAAACTAATGGGGTGAACGTTTTAAAATCTCGAAATAAATGGGGCTAAACATGAGAGAGAAGTGGGGGTCCAGAAAAACAAACAAACAAGCCTGCATCCACATACCCCCACCCCTTCCCCCAATGAACCCCAGGTATCGAGTGCGTGCAATAACCATATTCCGGGAGTTTCCGAGCCCTAGTTTTGGAGATATCAGGTTGCATTTGAGGGCTTAAGGGGAGGTTTTTAGTGTGTTTCCTAGACTTCTATCAAGCTTGAAATTACACCCCCTTGACCCCCTTTCAAGATAAATGTGTACATTTTTCGGTAGAAAAATGTCCCAGCCGAAGGCCGGTTCCTCTTAAATTACAGGCTCGCTATCGCTCGCCAGGAAAAAATCGACACCTAAATGGGACGAAAGGTTTTAAAAGTGACATAAATGGGGTGAAAGTTCTTAACATCGCCAAACTAATGGGGTGAACGTCTTAAAATCTCAAAAAGCAATGGGGCTAAACATGAGGGAGAAAGGGGTAAAGAAAAAAATCCCTCCAGTGGAAAAATCTCCCCTTAACACCTTCTGTGCCAGCGATGTCTCTTTAATTTCATTCTAGCTATTATTTGTAGGCGATTTTGTGCAGTTTAAGAAGGATCTGTGGTAATGAAAGGGTTGAGTGAGATCGTTGGAAGCCTGTTCATTGCTGGAGGTCCTTTTTAAGCTGAATACAATCGAGTCATACTAGCCAGACTATAGTTAAAAGGACGGCAGTGGTACTGAAAGAGTTAATTTCCCCACCATCAATCTCTCTTATATGTTCCTCGCCAAATGTTGCATATGTAATCTTTGAGTAACTAATAATCACAGTGAGTATCATGGAAATCGATCTAAACCATTATATACGATAGTCAAATATAGGGATTCGCTTAGGCTGTGGGAGAGATAGCAATTACATCTGGATAAAACATTATATAGTCATATATAGGGATTCGCTTAGGCTGTGGGAGAGATAGCAATTACATCTGGATAAAACATTATATAGTCATATATAGGGATTCGCTTAGGCTGTGGGAGAGATAGTAATTACATCTGGATAAAACATTATATAGTCATATATAGGGATTCGCTTAGGCTGTGGGAGAGATAGTAATTACATCTGGATAAAACATTATATAGTCATATATAGGGATTCGCTTAGGCTGTGGGAGAGATAGTAATTACATCTGGATACAAATATACTTGGAGAAGGAGACAGAATGAATTTAAACCTTTCAAGCTCATATGACGCAGAGGTTGCCAGATTAGCAATAAGAAAATAGTTATCTCACTCTTATAATTACCTCTCCAAAATTAGTTTTCTGCCCACAGCTAACTCAAAGACAACTGCAGAGGTTGAAGTAACTAAACTAAAGGTTTCTCAATATCCCTGATGGTAACAAAGGCTTTAAAGTATCCCTAATAGGCTCAAAATCGCGTCATGTGTCGGAGAGGGATAAACACCATGTGAGTAGAAGCACTTTGTTGACAACGTTTCGCATATAGCTTCATCAAACCAATGCAGGCCTGTTGAAGCTATATACGAACCGTTGTCAATGAAGTGCTCCTCCTCATATGGTGTTTATAATAATCAAATCTTGACCTAACCTAACCTGTTACATTAGGTACCAATTATAAATACTGACCAATTTTCATCCTAATCCGTTCATACTTATTGATATCCTAATTACAAATAAACATATACACAAACAGACACAACGACACTCACATACTGTAAACTCAGCAAGGCCTTTACTGCTGGAAGAGATAATAGACTAACATAGAACAACAGTGTGGCCAACGTATGACATGAATATAGGAAAGGTGAGACAAGCAATCAAATTTACCCTGGAATATTGCTGAACTACAGAGATTTACATCCCAGGTCCTCATTAACGTCTGAGTGAGACGGAACATGAAGGGAAAAGAGCTTGTTCATAACCCAAG
>CM064513.1:10428707-10483127 GCA_032716605.1 Paralithodes platypus
TAATGTGTAATGTGTAATGTATAATGTGTAATGTATAATGTATAATGTGTAATGTATAATGTATAATGTGTAATGTATAATGTGTAATGTATAATGTGTAATGTATAATGTGTAATGTATAATGTGTAATGTATAATGTGTAATGTATAATGTATAATGTATAATGTATAATGTATAATGTGTAATGTATAATGTGTAATGTATAATGTGTAATGTATAATGTGTAATGTATAATGTGTAATGTATAATGTGTAATGTATAATGTGTAATGTATAATGTGTAATGTATAATGTATAATGTGTAATGTATAATGTGTAATGTATAATGTGTAATGTATAATGTGTAATGTATAATGTGTAATGTATAATGTGTAATGTATAATGTGTAATGTATAATGTGTAATGTATAATGTGTAATGTATAATGTATAATGTATAATGTGTAATGTGTAATGTGTAATGTATAATGTGTAATGTATAATGTGTAATGTATAATGTGTAATGTATAATGTGTAATGTATAATGTATAATGTGTAATGTATAATGTGTAATGTATAATGTGTAATGTATAATGTGTAATGTATAATGTGTAATGTGTAATGTATAATGTGTAATGTATAATGTGTAATGTATAATGTGTAATGTATAATGTATAATGTTTAATGTATAATGTGTGAAAGTAAATGGCGGTATAGCAATATAATTTATCACCTCTTTTTGCATACCTACATTATCACACCCAATTTGCAATTCTATATGTTAAAATTTTACATTCTGGAAATATAACCCTACCCCCATTCTCTCTCTCTCTCTCTCTCTCTCTCCCCAGCAGTACACTTTCCCTACCTATACTACCCAACTCAGAATACATCCATTGTTGCCACACACACACGCATACACACACGCGCAAACACACACACATACACAAACACACATATATGCACACACACACACACATATATGCACATACACACACACACACACACATACACACACCCACACATACACAAACACACACACACAGACACACACTCTCACACACCTTTCTCTCCGTGTATAGTTATACCACCATAAGTCTAGAACTCTAGAGTCTAGACCTTCTCCCGTTAAGGGGAAGGTGGTTGCTTTTTTGGACCCCCTTCTCCCTTATGTTTAGCCACATTAGTTTTGATATAATAAGACATTTACTCCATTATGTTGGTGATTTTAAGACCTTTCGCCTCATTTCGTTGTAATTTTTAAGACCGTTCACGCCGTTTAAATTTCTATTTCTTCTTGGTGAGCGATAGCGAGCCTGTAAATTAAGAGGAACTGGCCTTCGGCTGGTACATTTTTTACCCCCTTTCTACCGAAAAATGTACAAATTTAGGGGGTGTTTCTATAGGCTTGATAGAGGTCTAGCGAGGAAACTAGAATATCTATAAAGAGATAAATAAATAGACCAAAATATACCCACTACCAATAATAAGAGTCATATCATTAACCCTTTCAAGAGCCTATTGCGCATTTCTATTCTGTGTTCTGGCTATTAGTAGACGATTTCATTCAGATTTGGAAGGGTATATGGAAATCAGAGGGTTAATTGAGATAGTCTTTACCCTTATAATTACCACAGATCCTACCTAAACAGCCTAAAATCGTCTAATGATAGCCAGAATATGCGTAATAAGCTTCAAAGGGTTAATACAAGTGACCAAAAGCCAATAGTTTATTATACAAAACAATTGGTTCCATGTCATCTCAACCAGTAGACCATTTCAACCAGTAGCTCTCAAGCAGTGCCAAATTAACCCAGACCAACCAAACCAGTGCCAAAATATAGTACTAACCGAACCTAACCTAACCGTATTGGTTGATTTGGTACTGGTTGAGAGCTACTGGTTGAAATGGTCTACTGGTTGAGTTGACCGGTCACCATAACAATTACCTGGATGTATGGCTAATTTAGACTCTATCTCTCACCCGTCAAGAACATCATACCTTCCCTCATCTAAATATAATGGCTAACCTGAAAGTTACGATATCAAGCACGAGTCAGACCTACAATAATCCTGTAAATTGTCGAAAACGGAGGCCCATCAATCTTCGCCTAAATTGTCAT
The DNA here is from genome assembly GCA_032716605.1 of Paralithodes platypus. Taxonomy (NCBI): domain Eukaryota; kingdom Metazoa; phylum Arthropoda; class Malacostraca; order Decapoda; family Lithodidae; genus Paralithodes; species Paralithodes platypus. Next base: position 10,430,807 of record CM064513.1, read on the forward strand.
TGTTCTTGTTGTGTGTGTGTGTGTGTGTGTGTGTATATTTTTTGAGGGGGGAGGGGGGGATATCAACAGAAGTGGCGGTTGGATGTGGCACTTTTGATTTGTCACCATATATGTTGAGCAATTGAGAAGTAATTTGACACGCATAGAAATAGGACCCACATACATTTCCATGTCAATTGAGCGCCAAAACTGCTATCCCGACCCTGAGAAAAGCATACTCGTAACTGGATAAGAATATTTGTATTTGTTCTGCATACTAATCTGAAATTTGGCAACCCTTTTTTTTTTTTTTCTATGTGATTGAGGGAGGCAAAAGGCATTACTGCCTATAGCGAGTGCCTCCCCCATAGTTGAAAGAGTGACAGGGCCAAAATCAAGGGACGTTCGAGCCAAAATGCCTGGACACACGGAGTTTGAAGCAATTTAAGTCATAGGAAGAGGGAAAGACTGATTCTGGGAGAGAGTTCCAGAGCTCAGCTGTTGAGTAGAAGAAAGTTTGAGAGTAACGTTTCACTCTTGGGTTGGAGAGTTGCACAGAGTAGGGGTGGGATTGAGTTGCAAGACGGGTACCACGTGCCCTACGTAAAGGAGGTGGTATGCACTTAAGGGGAGGTATGTAGTTTTTCTAGATCCCTTTTACCCTCATGTTTAACCCTATTCATTTTGACATTTTAAGACGTTCAAGCTATTATTATATCGATTTTAAAACTTTTCATCCCATTTGTTTGTCAATATTATGACCTTTCGTGCCATTTAGGTGTCGATTTTTTTCCTGGCGAGCATTAACAAGCTTGTAATTCTGGAGGAACCGGCCTTTGGGCGGGACATTTTTCCACCGAAAAATGTTCAAATTAATCTTGAAAGAAGGGATTTTTTTTTTATAAAGCTTGATGGATGTCTGGGGAGGATCTCTACAATTTTCACGAATTTCTTTTTCCTAAAAAAGCATATCGAATGCTATGACACGAAATGGACATCGCGCACGAAGCATGCCTTGTTCCCTAATAATACAGTACGTACTAACTGTAAAGGGGTGAGGGAGATGGCGGGTGTGGGGTGATGAAGATGGAGGGAGGGTGATGGTGGGGGGGGGGGGGGGCGAAGGTTGATGAAGAAAGGGGTGGAGGAGGATGGATGGAGGGGTGTGTGGGATGAAGGGTGATGGAGATGGCGGGTGTTAGGGGGTGGGGTGAAGGGTGGTGGAAGAGGGGTGTGTGGGGTGATGGAGGGTGATGGAGATGGCGGGAGGGTGCTTGGGAGCGTGAAGGTTGATGGAGGAAGGGGGTGGGGGATGAAAGGTGGTGGAGGAGGGGTGTGTGGGATGATGGAGATTGAGGGAGGGTGCTGGGGGGGTGAAGATTGATGGAGGAAGGGAGTGAAGGGATGAAGGAAGAAGGAGGAGGGGGGTTATGGGTGATAGGGGGTGATGGAGATGTAGGTAGGGTGCTGGGGGTGAAGGTTGATGGAGAAAGACTGAGGGTGCTGGAGGATGAAGGGTGATGGAGAGGGAAGAGGGGGAGGGGAGGGATAAAGGTGATGGAGATGCGGGGTAGGGGTGGATACAGGGTGACAGAGGAGGGGGGGGGTTGTTAATGGATGAAGGGTGATGGAGGAGGGGGGATGCTTGTAGATGAAGGGTGATGGAGATAAGGGGGGGGGGAGGGGGCTGACACACATACCAGGGCAGATCAGCGTCACACACATGAAACCTTAACCCTGAAACCCTACATAGATAGTCCCTATACCTAACACTATCAGATCACTCAGGGGATCAGAGGAGGAGGAGGGGGCCGACTTTCTACAGTATTATATCTGTTACCCTTCCTTTGGCCTGCCCCAGTTCTTATTCGTATTTTATCTTCCTGTCCTGCATTCACTCTAAATATTATAGGCTTGACTGGTTCTGAATTTTCCTGTTTGTTTCGTGTCCTAGTTTCAGTCCTTCACATTGTATAGCTTGAAGTTGTCCTGTTCAGTTTTTGTGCCCCATTCCATTTTGTTCATTATATAGCCTTGAAATACTCTGCTCTGTTCTTTGTGCTCTGTTGCTGTTCATTATATATCCTTGAATTGTCCTATTAAGATTTGTGTGCCCTGTTTCTGTTTATTTTATAGCTTTAACATTTTCTATTCAATTTGTTGTGCCTATTAATCGGTTTGTCTTGCTTTGAGTCGTCCTTTCTTGGGTCTTTCTATGTCCTACCCAGTTTGTTGTGCTATTCATATGGCCCTGCTCGTGTTTCTAGGTTTGCTATGTCTTGTCCTATTCATCTTCCTGTCCTGTACTTTGTCCTATTTATCTTTCTGTCCTACAGTACATTCAGTTCTATTCTTCTTTCTGTCCCGTAATTTGTCCTATTCATCTTTCTGTCCTGTACTTTGTCTTATTCATCTTCCTGTCCTGTAATTTGTCCTATTTATTTTCCTGTCCTATAATTTGTCCTATTTATCTCCCTATCCTACTTTCAGTCCTCCTGTTCATGTCGTGTCCTGCTTTAAGTCCTTTTCATATTATGTTTTAGTTTTGATTGGTCCTAACTTCTCATACTTTAGTCTTGCTTGGTCCTGACTTGTACTGCTTTAAGTCCTTCTCATATTATAGTCTTGCTTGGTCCTGACTTGTACTGCTTTAAGTCCTTCTCATATTATAGTCTTGCTTGGTCCTGAATTGTACTGCTTTAAGTCCTTCTCATATTAAAGTCTTGCTTGGTCCTGACTTGTACTGCTTTAAGTCCTTCTCATATTATAGTCTTGCTTGGTCTTAACTTTTCCTGCTTTAAGTCCTCATATTATAGTCTTGCTTGGTCTTGACTTGTACTGCTTTAAGTCCTTCTCATATTATAGTCTTGCTTGGTCCTGACTTGTACTGCTTTAAGTCCTTCTCATAGTATAGTTTTACTTAGTCCTGACTTGTACTGCTTTAAGTCCTTCTCATATTATAGTCTTGCTTGGTCCTGACTTGTACTGCTTTAAGTCCTTCTCATAGTATAGTTTTACTTAGTCCTGACTTGTACTGCTTTAAGTCCTTCTCATATTATAGTCTTGCTTGGTCCTAACTTTTCCTGCTTTAAGTCCTTATCATAGTATAGTTTTACTCAGTCCTAACATTCCTGCTTTACGTCCTTCTTATATTTTAGTCATGCTTGATGATGACATTTCTTGTTTTAAGTCCTTCTAATATTTTTGTCTTACTTGGTCATGACGTTTCCTGCTTTAAGTCCTTATAGGATCATATATACTTTAATTAATTTCATTGGGGGTGTGGTGGTGAGATTAATAAAAATAATATTATAGTCTTGCCCGGTCCAAACTTTTCTCGTTCATTTCTTATCCTACGTTCAGTCCTCATGGTAAAGTCTCGGTTGGTCCTGATTCCTTGTTCCTTTCCTGTCCAACTTTCTCTCCTTCCCATTGTACAGTTTGTATTTGTCCTGTCCAGTCCTTTGTCACGTTGATCTATTTGGCCTTTCTCGCTTGCCAGTGTTGATTTGTTCAGCCCAGTCTGCTGCTACGTTAAGGGAGCCCACCTCGCTTTTGTTCTCTTTCTCTTCCTCTCTCTTTGGCTTGTATCCATTCGGCCCCATTTAGCCTACTGTTTTAAGACGTTTACCCCCAACCAGGTGTCAATATTTTCCTGGCGAGCGGTAGCGAGCCAGCATATATATATTTTTTGTTGACAGCAAGCTAAATTTGTACATTTTTCGATAGAAAAATGTCTCCATACAATGCTGGCTCGCTATCGCTCGCCAGGAAGAAATCGACACCTGGATGGGGATAAACGTCTTAAAACAGTTGGCTGAATGGGGCCGAATGGATTCAACCAAGAAAGAGAAAAACGCAGGTCAACCCCCCCTTGTATTGGTCCTGTCCAATTCCTTTGTCCCGTTGATCTATTTGGCCTGTCTCGCTTGTCAGTGTTAGTTTATTCTGCCTAGTCTGCTGCTACGTTAAGGGGGGTGACCCGCTTTTTTCTTCCTCTCTCTGAGTTGTATCCATTCGGCCCCATTCAGCCTACTGTTTTAAGACGTTTACCCCATCCAGGTGTCAATATTTTCCCGCGAGCCAGCATATATATATTTTTGTTTTGACAGCAAATTAAATTTGTACATTTTTCGATAGAAACATGTCTCCGGCGAAGCCGGATTTCTCCATACAATGCTGGCTCGCTATCTCTCGCCAGGAAGAAATTGACACCTGGATGGGGATAAACGTCTTAAAACAGTTGGCTGAATGGGGCCGAATGGATACAAGCCAGGAAAGGAGAGAAAAGGGGGGAAAGATAAAAAAGCCGGTGACCCCCCTTAAGGGGAGGTTTATAGTGTTCTCCTTTGACCTCCATCAAGCCCAATTTATACCCCCAGGATCTTGCTTTGATATAAATATAATCTATTCAATATAATTAGGCCAAAAATCTTAGCCAATATCCCCTGTAACGCAGAAATCACTAGAAAAAATGGACTGTAAATTATTTCCACACTGTTTCCCTGGCTAACCCTTCCCAAATGCTATAAAACACCATCTCGATTACTCTAATCCTTGTATATTTATAGAGGTTTCTGGACCAATTTTCATGAAGAGACAGACTACTGCATAAATTATAATTGCCTAAACAAATGGGAGGAGAAAGTGAAGGCATGACTGTTCCTTTATGTGGGCAACCGTACAGTGGTTGCATCACCTGTTCTTTGTTAGTCATATCCACCATTAACCTGCCCTTACCTAACCCTACCTGTCCTACCCTACCCTACCCTATCCCGTCCTTCCCTTCCTTTCACGACCTTACCCTACTTTCCTTTGTCCCCAACCTGTCTCTACACTCTCTCTCTCTTTCTCTCTCTCTCTCTCTCTCTCTCTCTCTCTCTCTCTCTCTATATATATATATATATATATATATATATATATATATATATATATATATAAATATATATATATATATATATATATACATATATATATATATATATACAGTATATATATAGAGAGAGAGAGAGTTTTCTTTATATATAAATGTAATATGTAGAGATGAGCAATGAGCAATGGAAAGTCATTAGAATTGAATCGTGGAGTTCCAGAGGTATCATTTTATATTACTGCAATGTTGAATAGTATTTCAACAACATACAGTAGATGACATTCCTAACTCAGCAGATAACCTCAATGTTGCAGGACGTAATGGACATTCCGGAAAGGGTTGGAAACTTGTAAAGGAGTGAGTGGGTTTGGGTGAATGGCCTCAGACAATATAATACTAACATGGTCAAGTACAGTCGCTTACAGAAATACCTATCTCTTATTCAAATATTATTGACCCCTTCTGTACCGGCGACGTTCTTTTAAGGGGAGGTATTTAGTTTGTTCCCTAGACTTCCATCAAGCTTAAAATTACACCCCCTTGAGTCCCTTTCAAGATAAATTTGTACATTTTTCGGTAGAAAAATGTCCCGGCCAAAGGCCGGTTCCTCTTAAATTACAGGCTCGCTATCGCTCGCCAGGATAAAATCGACACCTGAATTGCACGAAAGGTCTTAATATGGGGTGAAAGTTCTTAAAATCGCTAAACTAATGGGGCAAACGTTTTATAATATCAAAGCAATTGGGCTAAACATGAGGGAGAAAGGGGTCAAGAAAAAAATCCCTCAAGTGGAGATCTGCCCTTAACACTATTCTGGCTAATATAAGACTCTTGTATTCAACTTAAAAAGGGTCTCCAGCAACTAACAGGCTTCGAACTATCTCACCTAACCCTTTCTATTACTATTACCACAGATCCTTCTTAAACTGCACACAATCGTCTAAATATAGCTATTACAAAAATTAGACGTCTCTGGTAAAGAAGGGGTTAATAAAACACATATTATGATTGACTTAAATTAAGAGTGAATATTTTATGAGGCAGTTTATTAATCAGACGAATTAATTAATGTAGAACAAATACGATAGTAGTAGATATACAGTGTTGGCTGTGACATATGTGGGGAAAGACACATAGGCAGAGTAGAGAACCAAAGTTTATTCTACGTTTCGCCGGTGAAGGCTGCTTCAGGAATAACATACAGGATATATATATATATATATATATATATATATAATAGGACTTTAGAGGCTATCGACCCATGAGCATCATTAAGCCCACCTTAAAGTCAGGAAGAACATAAGTCCGGAGTCCCTGAGACCCCCAAGTTTGTACCCCCAGGTATAGGCTACTGGGAATATTAACCTGGAGGCTGTCCTGCTCGAGAATCCCAGACGAATTCCTTAATCGTGACCGGGACTGGAGCCTCTGTACGAGAACCCCAGTCCCTTTACCCATAGAAGAGGTACAGTCAAACATATATAGCCCGTGCCATAAGGAAACAAAACGAACAGTATGAAATATGTCAACAATGTTAGCCTGGCTTTTCTCTGGTTAACATTCATATTCAAGTGGTTTGGATAGTGAAAAGAAACCTTTGTTTAGGTTCATGGCATTTTATCAATTAGATAAACATTAGATTTTTGCATAGGATACTATTGAAACGATGTGCAAACATTGAAAAAGGTTTAAATTATTTTTTGAATACATTTTTTATTGTAAAGGATGTGGAGAGGACGCTATTAAATGAATATGGATTTCAGAACTAAATATGAAATTAACTTGAAGCCATAAAATCAAGACTTTATTATGTGCAGAATACAGAGCCCACATTACGTTAAGCAATATTTGTGTGTATTTGTTTATATTTTAGTCATATGTAAAATGTATCTCTGTTACGAATTCAAACTATGACTGACTGACTATCTATCTATCTATCTATCTATCTACCTACATCAAGCTATTCTATACAATTCACACTCTTTCAGCCTCCCCCCTATCCCCCACCCCCCCTTCCCGTTCTCATTCACCCACACCTTCCCCCTTCCGTCTTTACCTCATTAAACCCCCCCCTCCTCCCCCTCCCCCCCCCCTTCCAGCAAGATCCGGGAGTGCTGGTTATGATCTCTGGGGGTGAAAAGGGGGAAGGGGGGGGGGGGTGCAAAGGGGGGGGGGGGGGAGTGCGAAGGGGGGAGGGAAGGGAGGGAGGGAGGGGAGGAACTTTAGAGGAGAGACAGGTGGGAGAGGGTTAAGGGGGGTCACCGTTTTGTTTTGTTTTTATCTTTCTCTCCTTTTCTCTCTTTCCCTGGCTTGTATCCATTAGGCCCCATTCAGCCAACTGTTTTAAGACGTTTATCCCCATCCAGGTGTCGTTTTTTTTCCTGGTGAGCGATAGCAAGCCAGCGTTGTATGGAGAAATCCGGCTTAGCCGGAGAAATTTTTCTATCGAAAAATGTATAAATTTAGCTTGCTGTCAAAACAAAAATATATATATGCTGGCTCGCTACCGCTCGCCAGGAAAACATTGACACCTAAATGGGGGTGATCGTCGTAAAACAGTAGGCTGAATAGGGCCGAATGAATACAAGCCAAAGAGAGAGGGAGAGAATGAGGAAAAAAAATAGAGGTGGGCTCCCTTAAGTGGAATGAGGAAGGTGGGGGGGAGGGGGGGGGGAGCTGGGACGGGGGGGGGGGGGGGTGGCAACAAAGAAGATAGAAGAAATAAATGGGATAGGGAGAAAAGAGAGAGAGAGAGAGAGAGAGAGAGAGAGAGAGAGAGAGAGAGAGAGAGAGAGAGAGAGAGAGAGAGAGAGAGAGAGAGAGAGAGAGAGAGAGAGAGAGAGAGAGAGAGAGAGAGAGAAAATAACAAAATACATGTATAACGGGAGTGGAAAATGAACCGAAGCATGCAAGAATAATAATTAAAAAGCAAACTGCAAACGATGATAATGAAAAACAATTAGTATGATAACACAAACAAATCAGCGAAAAGGTGGGCAAGATAAGAAAGGAAATAGAACAAGACAATACAGAAGAACAAGAAGACGAAGTTAAAAAAAAACCCGAACATGAAAACAATAGGACAATAGAGAAAATTGGTGAAATTTAATAGGAGACAAGAAATAGGGTGGTGAGTAAAAATATATATATATAGTGTAGAAAATAATACTAGATATATTTATTAATTATTTAAGGGGTAGTGCTTGTTTTGGGGGCTACTTCTTTATTCATTCATTTATTTTTTTCAGTTTCCTCGCTAGACCTCTATCAAGCTTAAAATTACACCCCCTAAAGCCCCTTTCAAGATAAATTTGTACATTTGTCGTTAAAAAACTGTTCCGGCTGAAGGCCGATTTCTTCTTCAAATTACAGGCTCGCTATCGCTCGCCAGGAAAAATTCGACACCTATAGGGCACGAAGGCCTTAACATTTACAACGAAATGGGGCGAAAGGTGTTAACATCACTAAACTAATGGGCCGAACGCCTTAAAATCTGAAAACTAATGGGGCTCAACACGAGGGAGAAGGGAAAAAACAAAAAACCCTTAAAGGTAAGGCAGAAATCCTGACCTCAGCCTCTCATAACTGGAAAAGGACTTGAATAGTTATTTCTACCATTTGGAGACCAGAAACTATACTCTGTTTCATTTCATCTGACGGTAAATTGAATCTCTTAGCAGCTAATTTATCGATACTTAATGGAAAAATATGAAACCACTATGTCTCTGCATCCTATTAAGACCGAGTTTATATAATTATATAATTATCTGCCAATATTAAGACTTTTTGTATCATTTAGGTGTCGACTTTTTTCCTGGCAAGCGATAGCGAGGCTATAATTTAAGAGGAAACAGCCTTTGGCCGGGAAATTTTTCTATCGAAAAATTTACAAATTTATCTTGAAGGAGGTTTTGTTTTCTCTCTCTCTCTCTCTATTTTTAAGGTTGATTGAGGTCTAGGGAGGGAACAAAACAGAAGATAATAAAATATATACAAATGAGGAAATAAATACGCCCATTCCCCCTTAAGCCCTTCAACGCCATGACGCCTTTATTACCTTCGATTGTGGCTAATATTTGACGATTTTATGCGATTTATGAAGGATCTGTGTTATTAAGAGGGTTTGTTGAGTTCGTACTTACCCATGGAGTCGTAGAAGTAGATTATAAACGAACGAAAATCGTCTAACGGTAACCAGAATATGATGAAAATTACGTAAGGGTGTTGAAAGGGTTAAAGATAAGATTTCTGGCCTAATGATCGTGAAGTGACTATACGAACACTACGATGATTACTGGGTGGTGACAATAAACAATGCATTATAATCTGTGTTTCCCCTTTGATATAGATTATCCCTGCGTGGTATAATTAAATGGCGCACTTGTAATGGAATACTATTAGGTGCAGGGCGGGCCAATTTCGATCCTCCCAGTTTTACTCCATTAGTTTGTAGATTTTAAGATTTTTCACCTCATTAGTTTGGCGATTATATGATGCTTCAACCCAATAAGGTGTCAATTTTTCCTGGGCGAGCGACAGCGAGCCTGCAATTTGGGAGAAACCGGCCTTCGGCCGGGACACTTTTCTACCGAAAAATGTACATATTTAGCTTGAAGGGGGTCTGGGGGACGTTTTTTAGTTTGAAGGGGGTCTGGAGAGGCGTGTTTCTAAGTCTTGGGGGTAAACTAAAAACACATTGTTCAAAAATGGCTAAAAGAATGAAAACCCCCAATAATAATTAAACAACATATCATAATAACCCCCTAATAATTTTAAAGTGATCACATTTATACACATATAATATACTGTATAGCAGATTCTTTATATGCTATCATATTTTACACACGCACATCGTATATGAAAGGCACGCACACGCACACATATATACACACACACACTCACGATTTTAATCAGCCATAGCTATCAATTTAATGTAATTATATACAGTATACTAGCATACCATTTTACCAGTACACACGCACATCGTATATGAAAGGCACGCACACGCACACATATATACACACACACACGCACACATATACACACACACACACTCACGATTTTAATCAGCCATAGCTATCAATTTAATGTAATTATATACAGTATACTAGCATACCATTTTACCAGTACACACGCACATAGGAGCCAAACCCCCCCCCCCCCCACCCTATCTATCTATCTCTCTCTCTCTCTCCCACACACACACACTTCTACTTTCCCGTTATTTTCGACCACCTGGATTCTGCTCTCTCTAGTAGAATAAAGTCCTGACTACCTCGCTTGGATCGTATGGTAAATGTGGTCACTATATCATATCTTCTGCAAATATTGATATTGTATAATATGATAGATCAACATGGATGTTATTGATGTAAATCAAGAATGAAACAGGTCCGAGTACTGAGCCCTGGGGCAAACCACTTGTGATATTATTCAAATCTTCCTCAGTAAAGACTAATGCCAAAAAGTCATTGAGCTATTACTCATCTAAACTCGTCATCAACAAGCTCGCTATTTTCATTAATTAGTGGTCTGATATGAGAAGTTATCACCTTTTTACTTCTAATGAATCCATAGAATTCCTTTGGATTTGACTTGCTTAAGGGGAGGTTTTTAGTGTGTTTCCTAGACTTCCATCAAGCTTGAAATTATACCCCCTTGACCCCCTTTCAAGATAAATTTGTACATTTTTCGGTAGAAAAATGTGTCGGCCGAAGGTCGGTTCCTTTTAAGTTACAGGCTCGCTATCGCTCGCCAGGAAAAAATCGACACCTAAATGGGACGAAAGGTCTTAAAAGTGACATAAATGGGGTGAAACTTCTTAAAATCGCCAAACTAATGGGGCGAACGTCTTAAAACTTCAAAAGCAATGGGGCTAAACATAAGGGAGAAAGGGGTAAAGAAAAAAAATCCCTCAAGTGGAAATCTCCCCTTAAGCTTGCAATTTGTAAATATATACGCTCTCTCTCTCTCACCCCTCTGTCCCCTACTAACTTCCTAATCCTGCCACGGACATTAGTTCCAGGGCAGTAGTTCCCTTTCCAATTTTCCATTACCCACTCTTAACCACTGTTTGGACACTTGATCCTCAGTGTTTTGGAGGACAAGTAGCCTAGAGGGGTCACTAGAATTGTTGTTGCTTGATTGCCTTTGTACTCCTTTGCACTCTATCTCTCCCTCATTCACTCTCTATGTGTCTATCTATATACAGTATATGTCTATCAATCAATCTATCTATCAATCTATGTGTTTCTCTCTGCCTCCCTGTTACATAAGGCCCACCACATCCAGTATACACACAGGAAACCGGTAGTATGAATGTCGTGGTTATTTCTTGAGGTGTCCGGATTTCTTCTTCATACCCTGTGTGCTGGATATTCTAGGTGGGGTACACTCTGACACACATAATAGAGCACGTATTGGGTTAGTCAATTGTATAGCTAGTCTGTAAAAAGTCTGTATCTATCTATCTATCTATCTATATATATATAAATAAGTGTCTCTCAGTTTTGGATATTCTAGGTGGGGTATGCTCAGCCACACGTAATATATCACGTATTGTGTTAGTCAATTGTATAGCTATTGTGTATAATATATACTGTATATACCGTATATCTAAGTGTCTCTCAGTATTGAATATTGTTGGTGCGGTACGATCAGCCACACATGATATAGAACATATTTTTCAATGTTTTAGTTAATTGTCTACCTAGTCAGTCTTTTTCTCTGTTTATCTATATATATTTTGTCTAGGTGGGGGACGCTCAACAGCACAACATATATGACGTATTTTGTTAGCCAATTGTCTATCTATTCAGCCTATTTTGTGTGTGCATCTATATATATCTAAGTGTTTCTCAGTGTTAGATAATATAGGTGGGGTACACTCACCCACACATAAAATAGAACGTATTGGGTTAGTTAATTGTATAGCTATTCTATATATATATATATATATATATATATAAGCGTCCCTTAGCATTGTATATTCTAGGTGGGGTACGATCAGCAACGCATGATAGACAACGTATTGTGTTTAGTCAAGTGTATTCTATTGTGCCTCTTTGTGTAACTATGTAGAATTTTCTCTCGGTGTCTCTCAGTATGTCCACCAATTGTCTACCTACTACGGCCATCCCTCCATAACCGAAGAAAACTATTCATGTGTACAGTTGGCCACATTAATTTGTGTACACTCCATGATTTTATGCATGGAATGAAAATTAGTACGACTGAATTAGAATTGTATTTTCTTGCGCAGTAGTTAAATAATACGACCAATTAATGGTTCTACAGTGAAATATTCTTGTAAGTCAATCAGTAGGCTATTCATAGTGCAGTTGGGTACAGTACATGATTAGATTAATATCCAGTATTCGATAAATGGATATCAATCATGGTCATGTACTGTACTTATAACTGTCTTGATGGTGTAATGGTTAGAGCGTGTAAGTTTTATATGTGATAGCCTAGGTTTGAATCCTGGGAGAATCAAATGCTTTCATTAATTACATTTGGGTTGTTATCGGTGTTAAGAACCATGTTAAAAATAATACATAAAATTAGGGATGTATGCAATTTTATGCGGCCAACTGTACCATTTATATTACAATTAAGTGTTCAGATATTTACATTGTACAAGTCTTGCTATTTCTCTCCTTCCATACTTATCCATCAATGTGTCTATCTCTCATCCCGATTTCTTCCTACCCTTGTGTGCTGGATATTGGAGGGTACACTGACCTAGACCCACACATAAGATACACCGCATTCTTTACTGTTTTACCATTGTCGGTTGAACGTTACCAACACATGTAGTTGTGTACTGTACACTGTTAATTTGTAAACCCTAAATAAAAAATAATTGTGATTTAACCTAGCACGACCTAAGCTAACTAAATTAACCTTTTGTGTACTTTACACTGTTAATTAAAAACAAAAAAACTAAGTAAAACTATTCTGATTTAACCTAGCATGAGCTAAGCTAAGTTAAGCTTTTAACTACAAACTAACAGATAATGAAAATTCCAACTCATACTATTACAAATAAAAATAAATACATAAATAAAAATAATAATATTATAATATATAACTCGTCCAGCTGACTGTGATTTTTTTTTTTTTTTTTTAAGAGACAATGAACGGAGGAAGGAAAAACACAGATAAAACAAAAAGGTCCATGTGCCTAAAGGCATCCTCCATTCATAAAATGTTTGTAACAACTGGATTTAAACATTTGTAAATTGTAAGTTTGTGGAAAGCAATTCGAGGGAAGTGAATTCCAAAGAGTAGTAGCTCTGGGGATAAATGAATTCTGATAAGCAGAAGTTCTGCATTGTGGAGGAGAAAGTGTAAATTCATGGGCGCTCTCAGTTGCCCTAGTTCTACGGGGAAAGATGTGGAGAGGCGGCACAATTGAAGCAAGTTCCTCGGAACAATTGCTGTGATTATATCACTTAATAAAATAAGTCAATATATATATATATATACTGTATATATCTGATATAGTAACAACTTTATGACGTCATTAATGGATGTACACAAATCATACAATCTACATTATTTCCAGTAAAACACACAACATAAATTTTAAAATGTAGTTCCAAAGAAAATTCATAAGACCGACTTTTCCACTGGCAACTAAAAGCTCTGTTAGCAGTTTGGATCATTAGACACATTCATATTAGTTCTGGTCATTAGTGTTACCAGTGGAGTGTTACTTTACAAAACTCATTGGTTAATCGTTCACACATTTTTTACATGTCCAATAATGAACGTTAATCTTTTACGCATTTCTTATCATGATATTTTTTGTTTTTATGTTAATGATGGAGACAAAAGGGAAGACTGCCTGTGACGAGTGCCTCCCCTAGAATTGAACGAGTGACAGGGCCAAAATCAAGGAATGTACGAACCTAAATAACTGTAAACACGGAGCTTGAAGCAATTTCAGTCATAGGATAAGGGCAAGATAGATTCAGGGAGAGAGTTCCAGAGCTCGGCTATTGAATAGAAGATTGGGATTATCGCTTCACTCCATTATAAGAAAAATGGGAGGAATGATATCTGATATTAATTGGTTTTAACTTAAAAATACATTTTGGAATATAACTTTCGAGCACAAATAAATAGACGTCTTTATCTAATATTACATAATATATAAACCCACAAGGGGATAATGAATGGAGGGATGTATGGGTGGCTGAATGAATGGAGGAGTGTATGGGTGGTTGAATGAATGGAGGAGTGTATGGGTGATTGAATGAATGGAGGAGTGTATGGGGAGGCTGAATGAATGGAGGAGTGTATGGGTGGTTGAATGATTGGAGGAGTGTATGGGTGGTTGAATGAATGGAGGAGTGTATGGGTGACTGAATGAATGGAGGAGTGTATGGGTGGTTGAATGAATGGAGGAGTGTATGGGTGGCTGAATGAATGGAGGAGTGTATGGGTGGCTGAATGAATGGAGGAGTGTATGGGTGGCTGAATGAATGGAGGAGTGTATGGGTGGCTGAATGAATGGAGGAGTGTATGGGTGACTGAATGAATGGAGGAATGTATGGGTGGTTGAATGAATGGAGGAGTGTATGGGTGGTTGAATGAATGGAGGGATGTATGGGTGGCTGAATGAATGGTGGAGTGTATGGGTGGTTGAATGAATGGAGGAGTGTATGGGTGATTGAATGAATGGAGGAGTGTATGGGTGGTTGAATGATTGGAGGAGTGCATGGGTGGTTGAATGAATGGAGGAGTGTCTCTTCAACAAACTCCCACGGCGAGTAAGAGAAATGAGGGACATCTCGTTAGACAACTTCAAGAGAGCCCTAGATGTTGAACTGCAAAAAGTGCCAGACGAGCCCATCCTCGCAAGGGAGCGAGCTGTCGCTTCAAACAGTCTACTGCACCAGATCACCACCCATAACGAGGGGCGTCGCGCTCCTTGGTGCCGCTAGAAGAGCGGCGAACACATCAAAAGGTATCAAAAGGTAAGTGTATGGGTGGTTGAATGAATGGAGGAGTGTATGGGTGACTGAATGAATAGAGGAGTGTATGGGTGGTTGAATGAATGGAGGAGTGTATGGGTGGCTGAATGAATGGAGGAGTGTATGGGTGGCTGAATGAATGGAGGAGTGTATGGGTGGCTGAATGAATGGAGGAGTGTATGGGTGACTGAATGAATGGAGGAGTGTATGGGTGGTTGAATGAATGGAGGAGTGTATGGATGGGTGAATGAATGGAGGAGTGTATGGGTGACTGAACGAATGTAGGAGTGAATGGGTGACTGAATGAATGTAGGAGTGTATGGGTGGCTGAATGAATGGAGGAGTGTATGGGTGACTGAATGAATGGAGGAGTGTATGGGTGACTGAATGAATGGAGGAGTGTATGGGTGACTGAATGAATGGGAGAGTGTATGGGTGGCTAAATGAATGGATGAGTGTATGGGGTGGCTGAATGAATGGATGAGTGTATGGGGTGGCTGAATGAATGGATGAGTGTATGGGTGGGTGAATGAATGGAGGAGTGTATGGGTGACTAAATGAATGGAGGAGTGTATGGGGTGGCTGAATGAATGGAGGAGTGTATGGGTGGCTGAATGAATGGAGGAGTGTATGGGTGACTGAATGAATGGAGGACTGTATGGGTGACTGAATGAATGGGGGAGTGTATGGGGTGGCTGAATGAATGGAGGAGTGTATGGGTGACTGATTGAATGGAGGAGTGTATGGGGTGGCTGAATGAATGGAGGAGTGTATGGGTGACTGAATGAATGGAGGAGTGTATGGGGTGGCTGAATGAATGGAGGAGTGTATGGTTGACTGAATGAATGGAGGAGTGTATGGGTGGGTGAATGAATTGAGGAGTGTATGGGTAACTGAATGAATGGAGGAGTGAATGGGTGGCTGAATGAATGGAGGAGTGTATGGGTGACTGAATGAATGGAAGAGTGTATGGGGTGGCTGAATGAATGGAGGAGTGTATGGGTGGCTGAATGAATGGAGGAGTGTATGGGTGGTTGAATGAATGGAGGAGTGTTTGGGTGACTGAATGAATGGAGGAGTGTATGGGGTGGCTGAATGAATGGAGGAGTGTATGGATGGCTGAATGAATGGAGGAGTGTATGGGTGACTGAATAAATGGAGGAGTGTATGGGTGACTGA
This sequence comes from Paralithodes platypus, assembly GCA_032716605.1. Lineage (NCBI taxonomy): Eukaryota > Metazoa > Arthropoda > Malacostraca > Decapoda > Lithodidae > Paralithodes > Paralithodes platypus. Next base: position 10,446,821 of record CM064513.1, read on the forward strand.
ATGAATGGAGGAGTGTATGGGGTGGCTGAATGAATGGAGGAGTGTATGGGGGGGCTGAATGAATGGAGGAGTGTATGGGTGGTTGAATGAATGGAGGAGTGTACGGGTGACTGAATGAATGGAGGAGTGTATGGGGTGGCTGAATGAATGGAGGAGTGTATGGGTGGCTGAATGAATGGAGAAGTGTATGGGTGGCTGAATGGATGTAGGAGTGTATGGGTGGCTGAATGGATGGAGGAGTGTATGGGTGACTGAATTAATGGAGGAGTGTATGGGTGACTGGATGAATGGAGGAGTGAATGGGTGGCTGAATGAATGGAGGAGTGTATGGGTGACTGAATGAATGGAGGAGTGTATGGGTGACTGAATGAATGGAGGAGTGTATGGGGGTGGCTGAATGAATGGAGGAGTGTATGGGTGGCTGAATGAATGGAGGAGTGTATGGGTGGTTGAATGAATGGAGGAGTGTATGGGTGACTGAATGAATGGAGGAGTGTATGGGGTGGCTGAATGAATGGAGGAGTGTATGGGTGGCTGAATGAATGGAGGAGTGTATGGGTGACTGAATAAATGGAGGAGTGTATGAGTGGGTGAATAAATGGAGGTGTATGGGTGACTGAATGAATGGAGGAGTGTATGGGTGACTGAATGAATGGAGGAGTGTATGGGTGACTGAATGAATGGAGGAGTGTATGGGGTGGCTGAATGAATGGAGGAGTGTATGGGTGGCTGAATGAATGGAGGAGTGTATGGGTGGTTGAATGAATGGAGGAGTGTACGGGTGACTGAATGAATGGAGGAGTGTATGGGTGGCTGAATGAATGGAGGAGTGTATGGGTGGCTGAATGGATGGAGGAGTGTATGGGTGGCTGAATGGATGGAGGAGTGTATGGGTGACTGAATGAATGGAGGAGTGTATGGGTGGCTGAATAAATGGAGGAGTGTATGGGTGACTGCATGAATGGAGGAGTGTATGGGGTGGCTGCATGAATGGAGGAGTGTATGGGTGGCTGAATGAATGGAAGAGTGTATGGGTGACTGCATGAATGGAGGAGTGTATGGGGTGGCTGAATGAATGGAGGAGTGTATGGGTGGCTGAATGGATGGAGGAGTGTATGGGTGGCTGAATGAATGGAGGAGTGTATGGGAGACTGAATGAATGGGGAGTGTATGGGTGACTGAATGAATGGAGGAGTGTATGGGTGACTGAATGAATGGAGAAGTGTATGGATGACTGCATGAATGGAGAAGTGTATGGGTGGCTGAATGAATGGAGGAGTGTATGGGTGGCTGAATGAATGGAGAAGTGTATGGGTGACTGCATGAATGGAGGATTGTATGGGTGACTGAATGAATGGAGGAGTGTATGGGAGACTGAATGAATGGAGGAAAGTATGGGTGGCTGAATGAATGGAGGAGTGTATGGCTGGGTGAATGAATGGAGGAGTGTATGGGTGGCTGAATGAATGGGGGAGTGTGTGAGTGAATGAATGGGTAATTGAAGGGATGGATAGGTGAATGAACTGATGAATGGATAAGCAGGCTGGTGTACGTATAGATGGTTCTACCTTGGAGTGGATAGATGGATGGATAGACCCTGTAGATAGGATGATGAGTAGATGGCTGAACAAACAGACTGTTGGATGGATAGACGAAAGGTATAGAAAGAGAGAGAGAGAGAGAGAGAGAGAGAGAGAGAGAGAGAGAGAGAGAGAGAGAGAGAGAGAGAGAGAGAGAGAGAGAGAGAGAGAGAGAGAGAGAGATAGAGAGAGAGAGAGAGAGAGAGAGAGAGAGACTACTGCCAATCACGCTAATATTTTATAATTACTAATGCCCATTGACGCACTCAAGAATCCGTGTCAATGATCCTCGTTCAAAAATACCCCCCATATATATATATATATATATATATATATATACTGTATATCAGAATTATTTTTCTCAGCTTATGAGTACACTTACAGAACCTAACTATTTTCAAGATTCCTGTCCCTTCCACATTAACCAGAATCAGAATAAACATAAATGGTTAACAGGGAGAACACTTGGGATACAGACTCGCACAATTTGGTTACATAATATGCTTACAAATAACTTTAAAGACATGACATCACTGGCATGCCTTTACCGAGACACACGATTAACATAAATATTCAGGAAAGGTAAAATATACAGTATATACAAATAGATTATTTTACTACTACTACTATACACACACACACAAACACCTGCCCTCACACTCACACACACACACACACACACACACACACACACACACACACACTCGATCTATCCCTCACTCTCTCCGTCTGTCTGTCCCCTTCTTTCATTTCTTTTCTCCACTTCCTTTCTCCTTAGCTTCTTCCCACGCTGACTGTCTTTCCACTCTCTCTCTCTCTCTCTCTCTCTCTCTCTCTCTCTCTCTCTCTCTCTCTCTCTCTCTCTCTCTCTCTCTCTCTCTCTCTCTCTCTCTCTCTCTCTCTCTCTCTCTCTCTCTCTCTCTCTCTCTCTCTCTCTCTCTCTCACTCACTCACTCACTCACTCACTCACTCACTCACTCACTCACTCACTCACTCACTCACTCACTCTCTCTCTCTCACAGCAATCATCCAGGACATCCGCACGTGAAGGAAATACTGGAAGAGAAACCTGGCATCGTATAAAGGGGCCGGGGTGGAATGGGGTTGTCAGGGTGAGGGGTGCGGGTGAAGGGGGTGAGGGAGGGGGAGGGGTAAGGGTGAAAGGGGTAAGGGAGGAGGGTAAGGGGGGATGAGGGGTGCGGAAGGGGGTGTGGGGGAGGGTTAAGGGTTGTCAGGGGGAGGATTACGGGTGAAAGAGGGAAGTAGTGGGGGAGAGGGGAGGAAGAGGGGGTGAAGAGAACGGGTGAGGGTGATGGAGGGGTAAGGGTGATGATAACAGGTGGGGTGAGGGGTGAGGGAGGGAGATATGGGAGTGAGGGAGTACAAGGGAAGTAAAACAACAGACCAACACATTTCTCACGCTGTTACATATGATCGGACAAGGATTGGGTAAGAATAGACTGGCACAGGAGGATAGGGTGAAGGATAGATGAAGGTCATAAGGATTGGAACTAACCACTTGTGAGTTTCAAGCTATAAGGAAGTTGAAGCCGTACATATCGATATCAAACAGAAATGGTATAATAATGTAGCTTTCTGATGGATGTAAAGTATGTTGAAATTGATGGTATGTGTTTAAAAATGCACTAAAATCGTATTGTAACGGGTAATTCTGCATAATACCGATGTCTACAGCTCCAACTTCCTTATAGCCTGAAACTCGGAAGGGGTCAATGGCAAACAAGATCCAGCAGTGACCTCAGCCCTGACGCACAAAAAGAAGAGGGGTGGGGGGAGGTATATAGGAGAATGGTTAGGAGGAAGAGGAGAGTGAGAGAAAGAGTAAAGAAGTGTGAATGAGAGTGTGTAGGAGGGAAGGGAGGGAGGGTGGGGAGGAGGGAGAGTAAAGAAGGGGGTAAAAATGGGGGCGAATGGTAGGGGGAGAAAGAGTAAATAAGGTAGAGAGGGTATAAGGGAGAAATGGGCATAAGGACGAGAGAGTGAAAAAAGTGAAAAAGGAAGTAATATGATATTTGGGAGGAGAGAGAGAGAGAGAGGGGGGGGGGGTTGATGGCTCTCTAGGTCAGGTATAAGGGTACGCCCTGGACGTGTGCCAGGCAGGGTAGACAACAGTGGTGGGCGGGTAGATCAGGGCCAGGTAGATTATAGTAAGTAGGATTGACAGGTAGATTATGTCTGGTAGGTCATGTCAGGTAGATTAGGATCAGGTAGATTATGACAGGTAGATCATGGTAGGTAGATTATGAAAAGTAGATCATGCTAGGTAGATTATGGTGGGTAGAATATGTCATATAGATTATGGTGGGTAGATTATGTCAGGTAGATCATGCCAGGTGGATTATGGATTGTAGATTATGTCAGGTAGATTATGGTATGTAGATCATGTCAGGTAGATTATAATGGGTAGATCATACCAGGTAGATTATGTTGGGTAGATCATGCTAGGTATATTATATCAGATAGATCATGGTAAGTAGATCATGCCAGGCAGATTATGGTGGGTAGATCATGCTAAGTAGATCATGTTAGATATAATAGAGGATTGATGTAAGTGAGGGCTAGGCAGATTATGTAGACTCAGGTGAAGTAGATAAAGGGTACTTGAGGGTCAAGTAGATAATAGTGTGGTAGATACGTCGGGTAGATTACAGTGGGTGAGCTCAAAAGTAGAAGAATCAGGTACGTTATTATGGAGTAGATAAAGGCGAGGTATAACCAATTGAATTATCCCCACATGGCCATCCTAAACTAACACAAATCATCTAGTGGTAGCAAAAACAGATGAGGAGAACGACACCGAAAACTTGGGTACTGGAATATGCAGCACCGGAAAATATGACACCGGAAACTTGACCACTGGAAAATACGACACCGGATAATACGACACCGGAAGATACGACACTAGATAATACGGCACCGGAAAATATGACACAGGAAAATACGACACCGAAAAGTACGACACCTGAAAATACGACACCTGAAAATACGACACCGGAAAATACGACAACAGAAACTTGGGCACCGGAAAAAATGATCTTAGTAACAAATGGGAACCTTGAATGTGGGGCATCATGGCACGGTGCCCATAACATCCCTGTGTGTGCCCAAGAGGGGAGGTTCAGTCACACCAACCCCGGAACCAGACATATCCCCACGCTAATTGGTTCCATCAGTTACATCAGAGAATAACGACATGGAATAACTTCACATTATGAGCGAGCCTTTCTCACTGCCACACCAGCTTATGATTATCTAACATATATATATATATATATATATATATATATATATATATATATATATATATATATATATATATATATTTCATTCCCATCACCAAACACCTCCCAATGAAATTAATGAAGGCATGTGATCTTCCCGGGATTCGAACCTGGGTCACCACATACAGATCTTAAACACTCTAACCATTACACCATCAAGACAGTTAAAGGTTAAGTACATGACTGCGATTTTTTATCCATTTATCATATACTGGACATAATCTGATGTGGCAGTTAGAACAGCTGACCCTAAAATATGTCTGATTGCGGGTTTGGTGCAGCGCGACCCTTATAGTGCTAAACATTCCTGCTGGTGATATTTCTTGGGGCTCAGAGTTTCATAAAGCTCAAAATATATCATCATCGTTATGCAATTTCTAACATCGTTCTTAACACCGGTAACACCCGAAATGAAATGAATTGAAGCATGTGATTCTCCCAGGATTCGACCCTAGGATATCACATACAGAACTTACACGCTCTAACCATTACACCACCAAGACCGTACTTCAACAAATTATACATCATCATCATCAAGCACTGTACAACTATAATATTTCAACAGCAACACAATGATGATCAACAATGATGATCAACAATGACTATATCAAAGAACAAGAGTAAAGGGGAGATTTTTTCTGGACTCTCTTCTCCCACATGTTTAGACCCATCAATTTTGAGATTTTAAGATATTCACTCCATTAGTTTGGTTATTTTAAGGTCTTTCGCCCCATATTTATGTCAATTTAATAGACATTTTGTGCCATTGATGTGTCGATTTTTTCTTCGCAAGCGATAGCTAGCTTGCCATTTAGGACGAACCAGGCCGGCAAATTTTTCTACTGAAAAATAGACAAATATGTCTTCATGGGGGGTTTAAGGGATATTTTGTGTTAAGCTTGATGGAGGTCTACGGAGCAATTTAAGGGGAGATTTTTAGTTTGTTCCCTAGACCTTCATCAAGCTTAAAATTACACCCCCTAGACCTCTTTCAAGATAAATGTCTATATTTTTCGGTATAAAAGTGTCCCGGCCAAAGGCAGTTTCCTCTTATATTACAGGCTCGCTATCGCTCACCAGGAAAAAAATCGACATTTAAATGGCACTAAAGGTCTTAAATTTTACAGAAATGGGGCGAAAGTTATTAAAATCGCCAGAATAATGGGGCGAACGTCTTGAAATCTCAAAAGCAATGGTGCTAAACATGAGGGAGAAAGGGGTTCAGAAAAAAATCCCTTAGGTGGACTTCTCCCCTTAAATACCTCCCTTTAAGAAATAACCAATAGACTGTTTCAAATCCAGGTGTCCAAGAAAACAGCAAGTCCCGTTATAGTGAAAGGTGGACACTGATGTAGCGTGGTGTGGGTGTGGGTGTTGCTGGTGGGTGTGGGTGTGGTTGTTGCTGGTTGGGGCGGAATATATTTACAGAAACGATATATAACTAAACAAATATTATGCCGGCCCCTGAGCTGACCTACACAAATAATTGCATATATACATATATACATATATATATATATATATATATATATATATATATATATATATGTGTGTGTGTGTCTGTGTGTCTGTGCGTGAGGAAAGCAATACGCCCATCCCCCCTTAAAGAAGACAATAGGCAGCCCTGGAAACATAATGGGAAGCTAAAGGAAGAGCTATAAGAGAGCTATAAGAGAGAATAGAAACCCCCTCTCTAACACGGGCGGAGGAGAGGTGAAGAGATCAAGGAGAAAGCTAACACTATAAGAGCATAACAAAGAGAGAGAGAGAGACTGACGCGATACCATTAACCCCTTCTGTAACGCTGATGGACTTTTCATTATATTCTGACAACTATTAGACGATTTGTTTCAGCTTATGAAGGATGTATAGTTGTATACCATTAAAAGGCTACAAACTATCTCACTTAATTCTTCCAGCTACCATTTAAGCTTCATAATATCGTCTAAATGTTGCTGAAATCAAGTAATAGAGACGTCGCCGGTACAGAAGGGGCTAAGGGGAGATTTCTAGTCGAGGGATTTTTTCTGGACCCTTTTCTCCCTCATGTTTAGCCCCATTGCTTTTGAGATTTTAAGACGTTCGCTCTATTAGTTTGGCGATTTATAAGAACTTTCACTCCATTTCTGTCAATTTTAAGACCTTTCGTACTATTTAGGTGTCGATTTTTTTCCTGGCGAGCGATTACGAGCCTGTAATACATGAGGAATCGGCCTTCGGCCGGGATATTTTCTACCGACAAATGTACACAATTATCTTGAAAAGGGGTTTTAGGGGTGTAAGTTTGATGGATGTCTAGGGAACAAACTAAAAACCTCCCCTTAAACCCTTCCAGTACCGGTGACGTCTTCTTTATTCGATTTAAGCTACATTTAGACTATTTTGTAAAGCTTAGGAAAGATATATAGGGTAGCTAAAAGATATATAGGGTAGCTAAAAGATATATAGGGTAGCTAAAAGATATATAAGGTAGCTAAAAGATATATAGGGTAGCTAAAAGATATATAGGGTAGCTAAAAGATATATAGGGTAGCTAAAAGATATATAGGGTAGCTAAAAGGATGAATTGAGATAGTCTGTCGCCTTTGAATGGGTAGACGTCCTGGAGCAATGAAAGCCTTGTTTAGGAGCAGACACTTGAGTATGGAAGCAGTGAGAGGATTGCATGAGGGTGTGTTGGTGCCGACATTGATGTATGGATGGGAAACTCTGGTATGGATATTAATTGTGATCGTGTACTCAACCTTTAACTGTGTTGGTGGTGTAATGGTTTAGATGCCGATGTTCTGGGTTTGAATCCCGGGAGGACCATATGCTTTCATTAGTTTATTCAAGTACATTGGGGTTTGTAATTGATAATTAATGTTAATAACGGGGTGTTACTTATAGTAATTAAAAATCAAGAGTAAGAGCAGTTGAAATTGCTTTGCTAAGAAATGCGTGTAGAGTTCGAAGAATAGACAAAGTAAGAAGTGTGAATATAAGGGAGGCATGTGGCGTTAAGAAGTCGGTAGAGCAAAAGGTTGAAGAAAGTGTTCTCAGATGGTATGGTCGCAAGACAAGAATTAATAGTTAAAAGGATCTATGCCAGTGAAGTGGAAGGAAGCAGAAGGCGTGGAAAGCCGAGAAGATGGTATGATATGGTGTCAGAAAGTGTGTCAGAGCGTGAAAAGGGAATGGTTGAAGGAAAATAATTAGCAAATGACAGGAATGAATAGAAGATGTTTGTTAGAGAGAGTACATGAAGGTTTCTGGACCCTTTTTAAGGAAGGCAGACCGTTTTTCTGGACCCCCTTCTCCCTAATGTTTAGCACCACTAGTTTTGAGATTATAAGACGTTCGGCCCATTAGTTTGGCGATTTTAACACCTTTCGCCCTATTTCGTTGTCAATTTTAAGACATTTCGTGCCATTTAGGTGTCGATTATTTCCTGGTGAGCGATAGCAAGCCTGCAATTTTAAGAGGAATCGGCCTTCGGCCGGGACATTTTTCTACCGAAAAATGTACAAATTTATCTTGAAGGGGGGTCTAGGGGGTATTTTTCTAAGCTTGATGGAGGTCTAGGGAGGAAACTAAACAAATATATGAATAAATGAATTAATGGACCAAACAAACGGTCTGCCTCCCCTTAAATGACAAAGCTGGAAGGTCTTTATCCCAGATGTTGCTGTGAAGAGACCTTGTCCGGATACATTATTATAAGATCTGAGGTGAAGCCATTGATTTCGGGGGTTGATGAGTGATTGGTGCTTCTGAATGCTTGTGTGCTTGCTTTTTGTGGGCGAACTGTTATAATTGTGTTCTTCTCCTGTCACCTCTTTGTCCTTTCTCGTGTCTCTTGCTGATCCTCCCTAAGTATTATTATATATTTTTTTTCCCACCAACCAACTTCACTTCTAAACTCAATTAATGAAATCAACAAATACATGTGGCTCTCCAAGGACTCGAACCTAGGATACTCACATCGAAATTCCGCGCACCTATGCATTACGCTATCAAGACATGTGAGGGTTGGCTACTGACTGACACGAGACATTCCTTATTGCATACGTAATCTATAATGCACTAAAGCAACATAGTAAGTGGTAAGGTCTGCTGAACAAATGGCCTTGGATTTTGTAGTTTAAGGGGGAATGGGCGTATTTTGTAGTTTAAGGGGGAATGGGCGTATTTTGTAGTTTAAGGGGGAATGGGCGTATTTTGTAGTTAAGGGGGAATGGAATGGGGCGTATTTTGTAGTTTAAGGGGGAATGGGCGTATTTTGTAGTTTAAGGGGGAATGGGCGTATTTTGTAGTTTAAGGGGGAATGGGCGTATTTTGTAGTTTAAGGGGGAATGGGCGTATTTATTATGCCATTTATGTAACTTGTTATTGTTATTTTTTTAGTTTCCTCCCTAGACCTCCATCAAACTAAAACAAAAATAACACTCTCTCAAGACTCTCCTTTAAGATAAATGTGTACATTTTTCGATAGACAAATGTCAAAGCCGAAGGCCAGTTCCTCATACATTACAGGCTCGCTATCGCTCGACAGGAAAACATCGACAACTAAATGACACAAAAAGTCTTATTGTTGACAAAGAAATGGGGCGAAAGGTTTTAAAATCTTAAAATGCATTGACTATGTAACCACTTACACCCATCATATCAATCATATTTTGGTTTTAGAAATAACATAAACACATTTTAAGCCAAGCTATTTTGTCAATCCTATTTTGGTTTTAGAAATAACAGTAACGTATTTTAAACTAAGCCATTGTATCGATTATATTCTTTTTGAAATAACAGAAACGTATTTTAAACCAAGCCATTTAATCAATCATGTCTTCGTTTCAGAAATATCAGAAACGTATTCTAAGCCAAGCACTTTCTTGCTTTGTGTACTTAATAGAAAGTTGAAATAGTTTGTATCATTCACAAAGCATTGGTAAGAGATATTTGAAACTGACTTTGTTATTCACAATGCATTAGCAATAGTGGTACCGTACCGTACACTATAACATTGTATTCATAGGTACGGTCGCGCTAATAAGTCATGTCCCAGCTGTCTACACGTTTGGCTCGCTCTGTGCTGTATTAATGTCTGTCAGATGTTGAATAGGGTGGGTAAGTGTAGGAACATGTTTGTATATTTCACTCGATATGAAGAAATTAAGCTAAGATAATGCTGATACCAATTATTGATCAAAACATACTTGGTGCCGAGACATCACTTATTAGCGCGACTGTACAACCCCGATAATGCACTGTACATTGTGCTTTCATTCTATTATAGCAAAAACTTATACTGTACATATACCAAGTATTTCAATAATTAGTATGTGCTAATATGAGCACATACAATATTGAATAACTTATAACTTGTACCATTTGTGTTAGATTTGAACACAAGTTTTATATTTTAAGTAAAAAAAAAATTACCATAATCTGAAATTTTCGATTTGAGCGAGATGGCGTGACACAATACACACACATATATATATAAGTAAGTAAATGGAATAGATAGAAACAATATATGAAAATATTGTATTGTAAAAGAATGGTAAAAAATATTGTATTGTAAAAGAAAGATTTTGAAATTCAACTTAAATATTTGAGGTTAGAAAATGACATTTTGACCTACATTCCCGTGATAGGAGAGAGAGAGAGAGAGAGAGAGAGAGAGAGAGAGAGAGAGAGAGAGAGAGAAAGAGAGAGACCTATTTAAAGCTTTCAATGATATGCAACTTTGTGTCCCCGACATAACACGTTTTCTGGCAGTTGCCCCGATCCACACGGACCATTTTATGCTGCACAAAAGGACGCCGCCTAGGCACGGCGAATTAAGGGGTCGGGGACGGACGGGACGTTAATTCGTGCATGTGTGAACCGAGCTTAATACAGTTGTTCCAGGGTTCAAACTTGCATGTAGCTAGCGCTCTCTCTCTCTCTCTCTCTTTCTCTTATTATTTTGTTTATTTCTCTTTATGTTATTACTCAGACATGGTGGACAAGAACTCTACTATATTAATGTACCTCTCATTCACCAATATTAATGTACCTCTCATTCACCAATATTAATGTACCTCTCATTCACCAATATTAATGTACCTCTCATTCACCAATATTAATGTACCTCTCATTCACCAATATTAATGTACCTCTCATTCACCAATATCTTGGGGATAAATAACAAAATGTCTTTATATATTAAGCGAAGGCAGACCGCTTGTTTGGTCTATTAATTAATTTATTCATATATTTTTTAGTTTCCCCCCTAGACCTCCATCAAGCTTAGAGAAACACCCCCTAGACCCCCCTTCAAGATACATTTTTATATTTTTCGGTAGAAAAATGTCCCGGCCGAAAGCCGATTCCTCATAAAATTGCAGGCTCGCTATCGCTCGCCAGAAAAAAATCGACACCTAAATGGCTTGAAAGGGATTAAAACTGACAACAAAATGGGGCGAAAGGTGTTTAAATTGCCAAACTAATAAGCCGAACGTCTTATAATCTCAAAACTAGTGGGGCTAAACATTAGGGAGAAGGGGGTCCAGAAAAACGGTCTGCCTCCCCTTAACATTGTTTAAGAAGTAGGGCTCTCTCTCTCTCTCTCTCTCTTTGGCACACACACAATGCTCACCCAACCATGGCATTAAACAAATTCAGACACATATACGTACGTGTACACACACTCAACACACTTTCTGTCTTTCTCTCTCTCACACACACACAACACTCACCTACCTGCACACACAGCTCCTATATTTTCCTTAAAAAATACCACCTCTAACCTCAGTCCCAAACATCCTGCTCTACCACAGCCATCACATCCACTAGTACCATCTCCTCCACCACCACAACCTCCTCCTCCTCCTCCACCACCACAACCTCCTCCTCCTCCACCACAACCACCTCCTTCTCGTCCACCACCTCCTTCTCCACCACCACCTCCTCCACCACCACAACCTCCTCCTCCTCCACCACCACCTTCTCCTCCTCCACTACCACCACCACGGAACTCAACATTAACACACGCACACGCACAATCAAACACAATCACACGCACACATACACAACCGCAAGCACACGACACCCACCACACACACACACACACACCTTCACTCCAGCGCACTCTGCAATTATCATTATATATTATTACTTTCAACGCCCCACCCCCACCCTAGTAATCCCAACACACACACACACACACCACTCTTTTCCTTACATATTATCCCTTCCGCCCTCACCCAATCCCCCCCCACCAACACACACCACACTGTATCATCACCTCTCGCCTCACACACAGCCCACCCCCATCTCCAACACACACACGCACACACACACACACACACACACGCACGCACGCACAATCACACGAACAAACTAAACTTTTCCTTCCCTTATCACCCCCCTCCCCCCATTCACCCCATCAAGCAACTTTCCATCCGCTCCCAACCTCTGCAATACACCTTACCTCCAATTTCCTTTACCGAGGAGTTTTTATTGCAACCGCGATGGGGTAAGTACAGTCAAGGTGGACAAAAAAAGTGGAGTTCCATCTAGTGTTAAGGGGAGGTATGTCGTTTTTTCTTTTCTTTTCTAAACACCCTTTACCCTCATACTTAGCCCCATTCGCTTTGAGATTTTAAGACGTTCGCCCCATTCATTTGTCGAATTTATGAGTTTTCGACCCATTTCTTTGTCAACATTAAGACCTTTCGTGACACTTAGGTGTCGAATTTTTATCCAGCTTTTAACGAGCCTGCAAATTTTGGAAGGGGTAATTTTTCTTCCGAAAAATGTACAAATTAATCTCGAAGAGGCTTAGGGCATTTTTATAAGCCTGATAGAGGCTTAAAAAAAATGCATGGGTAACCGAAAACTGCGCCTCCCTGTACATCTGAGCTTAACTGTATGCACGTAAGGAATCCATCAGATGACAGGGGGTGTTACCTATATAAAATATACAGTAGTTACGCCCACAACATGCTCGACAAGGACTCTATTTATCATAATATTTATAATGATGATGATGATGATGATGATTGTGGTACAGGTGGTAATGATGGTGGTGGTGGTGTTGGTGGCGATGATGATGATGATGATATTGTGGTGGTGGTGGTACAGGTGGTAATGATGGTGGTACAAAGTACAAAGGAGTACAAAGGAGTACAAAGTACAAAGGAGGTGGTGGTGGTGGTGGTGGCGATGGCGATGATGATGATGATGATGATGATGATATTGTGGTGGTGGTGGTACAGGTGGTAATGATGGTGGTGGTGGTTGGTGGCGATGGCGATGATGATGATGATGATATTGTGGTGGTGGTGGTACAGGTGGTAATGATGGTGGTACAAAGTACAAAGGAGTACAAAGTACAAAGGAGGTGGTGGTGGTGGTGGTGGTGGTGGTGGTGGTGGCGATGGCGATGATGATGATGATGATGATATTGTGGTGGTGGTGGTACAGGTGGTAATGATGGTGGTGGTGGTAGCGATGGCGATGATGATGATGATGATATTGTGGTGGTGGTGGTACAGGTGGTAATGATGGTGGTACAAAGTACAAAGGAGTACAAAGTACAAAGGAGGTGGTGGTGGTGGTACAGGTGGTAATGATGGTAGTGGTGGTGGTGGTGGTGGTGGCGATGGCGATGATGATGATGATGATGATGATGATATTGTGGTGGTGGTGGTACAGGTGGTAATGATGGTGGTGGTGGTGGTGGTGGTGGTGGTGGTGGTGGTGGTGGCGATGGCGATGGCGATGATGATGATATTGTGGTGGTGGTGGTACAGGTGGTAATGATGGTGGTGGTGGTGTTGGTGATGATGATGGTAATGATGGTGAGGGTGGTGGTGGTGGTGGTGGTGACGATGATGATGATGATATAATCTAATATATTAATTGCATTCCCAACACCAAACACCCCCCAATGAAATTAATGAAAACATGTGATCCTATCGGGATTCGAACCTGGGTTACCACATACAAATCTTAAACACTCTAAAGATAATAATGATAATACTAATACTAATAATAAACTGCAAACTGTCTTCCTGTGCTGGTGCTTGTGACAGGAAAGCCGAAGCACTTTGTGTAAGTATGTATGTATGCACTGTATGTATGTATGTATGTATGTATGTATGTATGTATGTATGTATGTATGTATGTATGTTAGGGTCAAGTCACTATAGTATTTTATTTCCGGGAGATAGTAAATTGAATTCCTTAGCATCTAATTTATCGATTACTAATGGTGAAATATTAAGATACTGCTACTTCTCTGTGCCATAATATTGCTAAGTTTTCACAATTACCATAACATTTCCCTACAAAATGTTGATACTAACCAAGTTATCAAGATGGCGAGATAGCAATTTAACATAAACAAAAAGAAACTAAAAACACAAACAGGCTATAGTACTGCAGACAGTGTGTGTGTGTGTGTGTGTGTGGGGGGGGGGGGGGGAGTCATAGTAGCAGAGTTCCATGAGTTTCTGCTCCATGGTTAACACTTTCAGTAGCATGAATTATTTTATACTTTATTCTTGCTAAGACTAGAAGATTCTGAGAAATCTTAAGATGATCTTTCAATCAAAGCGGTAAAATCCATCTCAACTAACCTTTTGACTCCCAACAGATGGCTTATTAATATCGTCTAATATTAGCCATGCTCCATGACCTGTTTGGGTTGAGTAGACACCTTGATGCATTGGTATACGCTGAAAGTAGAATCCAAATTTCATCAATTTCATGTATGGAATTTAGAGATAATGGCTCGTTAAATATTAAATGTTTACTTCCTAAACTTCCAATTGGGGTTATTCAATCATAATGTTCTGTGTGTTTGAAGTTCTTAGGACGGTATCACACGAGCAATTTTTCCCTCAACATTGATCGGTAGAAAATATCCTGGTCGAAGGCTGCTTCCGCCAAAATTGTAGGCTTGCTATCACTAGCCATGAACAATATCGGCACATAAATGACACGAAAGGTCTCAAAAATCACCAAATTAATGGGGCGAATGTCTTATAATCTAAACACAAACATGGGATTAAACATGAGGGAGAATGGGGGTCCAGAATACACCCCTGTGAGGAGTGACAAGGCCGACAGGACCCGGTGGAAGGATGGTAGTGTGTATAATGAAGGTGGTTGCCTCCAGGTCAAAGGCTACAATAGAGACAGGTTGGGGTGAACTAGTGTGGATTAAGCCGAGCAACCCATTTAGTGCCAGTAACGTTCTTTTGATTATATTCTGGCAACTATTAGACGATTTTATTCAGTTATAAAAGATCCTCCAGCAATTAAAAGGCTTCGAACTATCTCACTTAACTCTTTTTACTACCACAGATCATTATTAAACTACACAAAATCGTCAAGTATAGCTCGAATACAATTAAAGAGACGTTGACGGAACAGTATGGGTTAAAGGGGAGTTTCTGGTCCCCCTACTCTGTCATGATTAGCCCCATTAGTTTTCAGATTTTAAGACCTTTCGAGCCACTTCGGCGCTGCCGACTGGGAGGCTCTCCGGCAGTACTTCTTTGATTTCCCATGGAATGATTTCTGCTTCTGTGGCCGGGGACGGAGAGTGCTGAACGCATTACCGAGGTACTCCTATCGGGCATGGAAGCATACATTCCATTCTCTTTCTCTCAGACTAATGCTAAAAAATCTTGGTTTACTCACGCCCGTTCTACTGCTGTCCGCAATAAGGAGGAAGCATTCAAACGGTACCGACACCTTAAAACTCAAGACTCTCATTCTTCATATGTTTCTGCCCGGAATCAAGCCAAATCTGTTCTTCGACTTGCCAAACACTCTTTCATCAATAAAAAATGCACTGAACTATCCAACTCTAGCTCTTCCCAAGCTTTCTGGCATCTAGCCAAAAACCTCTCCAACAATTTCTCTTCCTCGTCTTTCCCTCCCCTTTTCCACTCTGATGGCACAACCACCACTTCTTCCTCTGACAAAGCTAAACTCTTCGCTCAAACTTTTGCTAGAAACTCAACCTTGGATGATTCCGGTGCTATTCCTCCCTCTCCACCCTCCTCTCTCTTACTTATGCCTAATATCCTAATCTCTTCTAAAGATGTACTTTCTACCCTCTCTGGGCTTAATACTAATAAGGCGTACGGTCCGGACGTTGTTCCTCCTGTTGTTCTCAAAAACTGTGCTTCTGTGCTAACTCCCTGCCAAGGCAAACTCTTTCGTCTCTGTCTATCCTTTAACGTCTTCCCTTCATGCTGGAAATTTGCTCACATTCAACCTGTCCCAAAGAAGGGTGACCGCTCTCAACCCTCCAACTATCGTCCAATTGCTCTCATCTTTTGTCTTTCTAAAGTTTTTGAAACTATTCTAGCTTCCAAATTTCTTAAGCATTTCTCTTCTCATAATCTGCTCTCAGATCGCCAGTATGGCTTCCTTAAGGGTTGCTCTACTGGTGATCTTCTTTCATATCTTACTAACTCTTGGTCATCCTCCTTTCGGGAATTCGGTGAGACTTTTTCTATTGCACTAGACATATCGAAAGCCTTTGATAGAGTCTGGCACAAATCTTTAATTTCTAAACTACCCTCCTTCGGTTTCTATTCCTTCATCTGTGCCTTTGTCTCTAATTTCCTTTCCGGCCGTTCCATAGCCGCGGTTGTGGACGGCCATTGTTCACTTCCTCACCCTATAAACTCCGGTGTTCCTCAGGGCTCTGTCCTATCTCCTATTCTCTTTCTAAGTTTTATAAATGATCTCCTCAACTGTACCTCAATTCCCATCCATTCATACGCAGACGACTCAACCTTACACTACTCCATTAGTTTTTCAGAATGCCCCAGCCAGCAATCCCTCAATGACAAACGTAATGAAGCCATAGAACTCTTAAATTCTGATCTAAATACTATCTCCAATTGGGGCAGAGAAAACGTTGTTACCTTTAATGCTTCCAAAACCCAATTTCTCCATCTATCTACCCGTCAGGATCTCCCAGCGGACTATCCCTTATTCTTCAACAATACAAAAATCAATCCTTCATCTTCTCTCAATATTCTTGGTGTCTCTTTTTCTTCTGCTCTCAGTTGGAAGGACCATATTACCAGTCTTGCTAAGGCAGCCTCCCAGAAGCTGGGTGTGCTCAACCGCCTTAGGGTTTTTTTTCTCCCCTGCACAGCTTCTTGCTCAGTACAGGGGCATAGTGCATCCTTGTATTGAGTATTGTTCACATGTGTGGGGAGGGTCCTCTCACACCGCTCTCCTAGACAAAGTTGAAAGGAAGGCCTTTCGTATCATTAACTCCCGTCCACTCACTAACTCTCTGCAATCTCTCTCTGTCCGCCGCAATGTTGCATCTCTCTCGCTATTCTATCGCTACTATAATAATCAGTGTTCCTCAGAGCTTTCCCAGTGTATATACCACCTCCTTTACGTAGGGCACGTGGTACCCGTCTTGCAACTCAATCCCACCCCTACTCTGTGCAACTCTCCAACCCAAGAGTGAAACGTTACTCGCAAACTTTCTTCTACTCAACAGCTGAGCTCTGGAACTCTCTCCCAGAATCAGTCTTTCCCTCTTCCTATGACTTAAATTGCTTCAAACTCCATGTGTCCAGGCATTTTGGCTCGAACATCCCTTGATTTTGGCCCTGTCACTCTTTCAACTATGGGGGAGGCACTCGCTATAGGCATTTCTGCCTTTTGCCTCCCTCAATCACATAGAAAAAAAAAAATTGTTTGATAGGCTAAATTTTTACATTTTTTGATAGAAAAATGTCTCCGGCGAAGCCGGATTTCTTCATATAACGATGGCTCGCTATCGCTCGCCAGGAAGAAACCGACACCTAGATGGGGATAAACGTCTTAAAATAGTTGGCTGAATGGGGCCGAATGGATACAAGCCAGAGAAAGAGAGAAAAGGACAGAAATAACAAAAAGCAGGTCACCCCCCTTAAGATAACGAATTAAGGGGGAAGTGGTTGTTTTTCTCCTTCATGTTTATAGTCACATTAGCTTTGAGATTATACGATGTTCGTTCAATTAGTTTACCGACTTTAAGACCATTCACATAATTTCTTTGTCAATATAAAGACCTTTCGAGCCATTTAGGAGTCGATTTTTTTTTCCTGGCGAGCGATAGCGGTCCTGTAATTTGAGGACGAAGACTGGGATATTTTGATATACTGAAAAATGTACCAATTTATCTTGATGGGGGATCTAGGAGGTGTTTTTTAAAGCTTGATGAAGGTCTAGCGATGAAACTATAAAATAGATAAATAAATAAATAAATAAATAAATAAATATACCAAAACATAACCACTACCCCCTTACCGGAAATGGTCATCGGTGACATATTCTCATTTTTGGTACAAAAATCTCATTCACAGAATAATAATACATTCTGTGCTACCAAACGCATACTGGGTGTGTGTGTGTGTGTGTGTGTGTGTGTGTGTGTGTGTGTGTGTGTGTGTGTGTGTGTGTGCGCGTGTTGCTGAATACCCTACTCACACCCCCAACTATCACCGACATGGTTAAGTAAACATTGACCAGATACCATGAACAATTCTTACTAAACTATATTAATACATTTACATTTTCATCTGGGAACTGACGATTCGCGTCAAATGATTATAGTTTAGCAATAATATATATATAGATAATCAAGATTAGCTATACATTACAAAAAATAGATATATATAAAAAAGTCAACCATGGATCACCTTAAGGGGAGGATTTTAGTTTCCTCGCTACCTCCATTAATCTGTTAAAATATACCCCCTAGACCTCCCTTCAAAAGAAATTTGTACATTTTTCGGTAGAAAAATGTCCCGGCCGAAGGCCGATTCCTCCTAAATTACTGACTCGCTATCGCTCGCCAGGAAAACATCGACACCTAAATGACACGAGAGGTCTTAACATTGACATAAATGGGGCGAAACGTCTTAAAATCACCAAACTAACGGGGCAAGCGTCTTAAAATGTCAAACTAATGGGGCTAAACATGAGGGAGAAAGGGGTCAAGCAAAAAATCCCTCAAGTGGAAATCTCCCCTTAACTCTCTTAGTATACAGTATATAAGGACGTTCCTCTTCCTTTTGATACTATTCATCAGCAGACGATTGTATTCAGCTTAGGAAGGACTTATGGGAAGCAGAGTATCAATTGAGACGTTCGATGCCTAGAGGACCTTCCCAAACTGAATAAAATCGCGTAATGTTAGCCAGTATAGAGTGATCAAAAGTGTCCCAACATACTGAAAGGGTTAACATACAATTCCGAGATGACATAATAAATGAGCCCATCCAAGAGCAAAGAACGACCGCCTGGCTGATTACTCCCACCTTGATTGTAGTTTATGGGTGTATTTCTCACCCGGCGGAAAATGTATTCTCTTAAGGGGAGATGGGCCGTTTTTCTGGTCCCCTTTCTCCCCCGTGTTAAGCCCCTTTTGTTTTGAGATTATAAGACGTTCGGTCCATTAGTTGGCGATTTTAACACCTTTTGCCCAATTTAGTTGTCAATGTTAAGACCTTTCGCGCCATTTAGGTGTCGATTTTTTCCTGGCGAGTGATAACGAGCCTGTAATTTTAAGAGGCCAGGACATTTTTCTACCGAAAAATGTACATATTTATCTTGAGAAGGGGTCTAGAGGGTGTTTTTCTTAGCTTGATGGAGGTGTAGCGAGGTAACTAAGAAATAAAGGAATACATGAATTAACAGACCAAAGAAACGGCCCCTTAACCCCCCTTAACAGCTGCTTTCTCTGTAATTAGTGGGAAAATAGGATGCCACTATACCTCTGCATCCTATTAACCCCTTCACCACCATTACGTTATTTTCATCATATTCTGGTTTCCATTAGACGATTTTCTTTAGTTTGTAAAATACCTATACGACTGAAATGGGTAAATACAATCTCAATAAACCCTCCTACTAACATACAGTAGGTCCTTCTTAAGCTACATGAAATCCTCTAATGTTAGCCAGAATCAAAGGTAAAACGGCGTCCTGGTGCTGAAGGGGTTGAGGTCAGAGGTTAACAATTCACTACATATTTCGTTGCAGTCTCTTCGTAATAGCCACATTATCAAGATAAAGAGATGGCAATTTACCATCAAGTATATATATATATATATATATACTTATATATATATATAGATGTGCTGGAAAGTGTGAAAAGGAACAACTTGAGATGGTTCGGCCATATGGAACGTATGGAAAGCGAGAGAATGACTAAGAGGGTGTATGAGAGCGAGGTGGAGGGACAGAGGGGGAGAGGTAGACCGAATATGAGGTGGAAGGATGGAGTGAGGAAGTACATGAACGAAGGTGGTGCTGGTTGGGGGGAGGGGCGTCGACTGACTGGGGACAGAGGTGCATGGGGGCGGTTCGTTCGTGGCCACCCCTTCGGGGATCACGGCGTCAGGCAATAGATAGATAGATAGATAGATATATATATATACTGTATATGTGTGTGTGTGTGAAATCCTGTCACTCTTGAATAATGCCGATAATGTATTTTGGCTATCCGTAGACGATATTGTATTTTGGCTATCCGTAGACGATAATGTATTTTGGCTATCCGTAAACGATATTGTATTTTGGCTATCCGTAGACGATATTGTATTTTGGCTATCCGTAGACGATATTGTATTTTGGCTATCCGTAGACGATATTGTATTTTGGCTATCCGTAGACGAATTGTATTTTGGCTATCCGTAGACGATATTGTATTTTGGCTATCCGTAGACGATATTGTATTTTGGCTATCCGTAGACGATAATGTATTTTGGCTATCCGTAGACGATATTATTGTATTTTGGCTATCCGTAGACGATATTGTATTTTGGCTATCCGTAGACGATATTGTATTTTGGCTATCCGTAGACGATATTGTATTTTGGCTATCCGTAGACGATATTGTATTTTGGCTATCCGTAGACGATATTGTATTTTGGCTATCCGTAGACGATATTGTATTTTGGCTATCCGTAGACGATATTGTATTTTGGCTATCCGTAGCCGATAATGTATTTTGGCTATCCGTAGACGATATTGTATTTTGGCTATCCGTAGACGATATTGTATTTTGGCTATCCGTAGACGATATTGTATTTTGGCTATCCGTAGACGATATTGTATTTTGGCTATCCGTAGACGATATTGTATTTTGGCTATCCGTAGACGATATTGTATTTTGGCTATCCGTAGCCGATAATGTATTTTGGCTATCCGTAGACGATATTGTATTTTGGCTATCCGTAGACGATATTGTATTTTGGCTATCCGTAGACGATATTGTATTTTGGCTATCCGTAGACGATATTGTATTTTGGCTATCCGTAGACGATTTTATTACGCCCTCCTCCCGTATAATGAGGGTTAGTATATTAACCCTTTCCGTACCGGCGACATCTTTTTGTTTTAATTCTAGCAATATTTTAATTATTGTATACAGTTTAAGAAGGATTATGGTAGTAAAAGGGTTAATTGAGATCGTTCGTAGCTTATTAATTGCTGGAGGTCCCTTTTAAACTTAATTAAATCGTCAAATAGTAGCCAGAAGAAAGTTAAAGGGATGGCACCGGTAATGAAAGGGTTAATTAATAGTGTCTAAATAGTCATTATATTTCGCATTCAAAAGCATAATAAACCAAAGGTACCGCCGACAATATGAATCAGCTTGAGGTTGGGGGATCCATTAGAGACAGAGAAAAGAAAAAAGAGAAAGTGAGAGAGAGAGTCGAAAGAGAGCGAGCAGACGTCAGTGCTGGAGGGAGAAAGAGCGAGTTTCCTGACGGGGAAAAAAAAAAAAAAAAACAAAAAAAAAAAAACGAACGAAATTTGAGCAAAAAGTCCCGTGCACGATCTCTCCAATGATTCTCTGCGGTCATCTACTTTCCCCGCGGAGACGAAGGAATTTGAGGAAAAGGGCGCTTTGTAAAAATGTAACGCTTTAAAATGGTAACAAACACCAGTCGAATATATATATATATATATATATATATATAGATATATATATATATATATATATATATATATATATATATATTGTGTATATATATATATATATCTATATATATATATATATATAATATATATATATATATATATATATATATATATTTATATGTGTATGATAGGGGAAAAAGGCAAAGCTGCCTGTAACAAGTGTCCTCTCCAAAGTTGAAAGAGTGATAAAGAGCTAAATTCAAGGTACCACAGAGTTAAAATGTCTGGACACACGGAGCTTTAAGCAGTTAAGTCATAGGTTGAGGGAAGGACAGATTGAGGGAGAGAGTTCCAGAGCTTACTTGTCGAGTAGAAGAAAGACTGGGAAAATTGGTTCACTCTTGGGTTACAGAGTTGGACACAATTGGGGTGGGAATGTTGTTGTTGTTGTTGTTGTTGTTGTTGTTGGGGTGGGAATGTGTTGCAAGGCGGGTGCCCCCTACTCTCCATAAGGGAGGAAGTATACACTGAGGAAGCTCTAAAGAACATTGATAGCGGTAGAGGAGAGAGAGAGATGCAACATTGCAGTGTGTAGAGAGAGAGAGATTGTATGGAATTAATACCTGGAAATGAATTGATGAGACGAAATGCTTTTGAGAAATGCTCTGAGAAAAGAAGATGAAGGGTTGATTTGTGTAATGTTGAAGAGTAAGGGATAATAGTCATGTGGAAGATTGTGATGGGTAGACAAATGGAAAAATTGGGATATGGAAGCATTTCAAGTATGGATTCTCTCTGCCCTAATCAGAAATAGTTGATAGATCAGGAACGCAGGAGTTGATAGGGTGAAGAAGTGAGCGATGGCCGTCCACAACTGCAGCCATGGAACGGCCAGAAAGGAAATTAGAGACAAAGGCACAGCTAGAGGGATAAAAACCGAGGGAGGGTAGTTTAGAAATTATAGATTTGTGCCAGACTCTATCGAAGGCCTTCGATATGTCTAGTGCAATCATGAGTGCAATAGAAAAGGTCTCACCGAAATTCCATAAGGAGGATGACCAAGAGTTAGTAAGATAAGCAAGGAGATTACCAGTAGAGAGGCTTTTAAGGAAGCCATACTGGCGATCTGAAAGTAGATTATGGGAAGAAATGTTGAATTAAGAATATATTCGAAAACTTTAAATATGTAAGAAATCAGAGCATTTTGACGATACTTGGAGGATTGAGAGCGGTCACCCTTCTTTGGGACAGGTTGAATGAGAGCAGACTTCCATCAAGAAGGGAAGACATTAGAGGAGAGACAGAGACGGAAGAGTTTGCCTAGGCAGGGAGTCAGCACGGTACAGTTTTCTCGGTTTATCTATTAAAATTAGAGCTAGGAGGTAGATAAACTCTTCTTATCAATTTATCCTATCAGTTAAACATTGGCCTGTAAAACTGTTAAGGGGAGATGGGTCGTTTTTCTGGTCCTCTTTCTTCTTCCTATTTAGTCGCGTTAGTTTTCAGATTTTCAAACGTTCAACCCATTAGTGTCTATTTATTCCTGGCGAGCGATAGCAAGCCTGTAATTTAAGAGGAACCGGACTTCGGCCGCGACATTTTCTATCGAAAAATGTATATCTTTACTATGATTTTTTTTATTTTTTTTTTATTTTTTTTACTTCTAGGGAGGAAACTAAAAAAATAATAAAAAATATACATGTATGGGCAAATAAATACGTCCATCCCCCCTTAAAGACGTACACTAATGCAGTCTGAAGAAAGTGACATACAGTAGAATATAACCGAAAGCTGAAAAATATATAATATGTTGTTGTTGTTGTTGTTGTTGTTCCCTAAACTGCCTGGCCGAACAGCCCCGAGTCCCTGAGAAAGGCCATGGCCACGATCGGGCTTTCCCACAGAGCTCTCATTGAGTGTAGATTGTGTTGTTGGCGTAAGTGGTTGTGTGAAATGCAGTCTTCTATGATGTGTTTAATGGTATGGGGTGCTGTGTTACATCCCGGGCAGGCGTCGACAACGGAGTCATCCAGTCTCTTCTGATAGCTCAGGAGAGATGGATGGTGTCCGCATCTCAGCCTGGCCAGGTGGACTCTGTCCTCGCGAGGAAGGGAGGATTCGGAAGGATGGATTTCGGGAGGTCGTGCATGCAGCTGCGTGTTGTCTGTGAGTGAGTGGATGGATCGGTGAGAGATATGAGTATGGATGTGCTTCTGGAAGTTGGTTCGGGGTGGGCAGGGAGGGAGAGAGGACAATAATTGTGTGTGATACCGTGTGCTGGGTGTTGTTTTGATATTTCTTGGTGTCTGTGGGTGTGTTGCCATGTAGTTTAGTGGGTGGTCTTGGTTCGTGGAGGCTTCTGCCAGGAATTGAGTGCCTCTCATGTCCAGATGGTCTTTGACTTTGAGGATTTTGGTTTCTTGATGTAGGTGATCTGTGGGTGAAGTAGCTGTGCAGCCTGTAATGATCTTCAGGGCTTTGTTTTGAATAGTCTGTAAGGTCTTATGATGTGTTTCAGCTAGGTTAGAAGCCCAGGCTGGGCTTGCATATTCCATCACTGATCTTATGTATTGTTTATATACTGTGGTGGTAGTTTCTTTGTTGTGTCCAAATTTTGTGTGAGCAAGTGACCTGAGGGCGTTAAGTCTGGGTGTCAGTTTCTTTTTAATGTTTGTGGTGTGCTGTTTGAATGTCATATGAGTATCATATGTTACTCCTAGGATTTTGGGTGTGTGTGTATGTGTTAGGGGTGTGTTGTTTATGGTGAGTTGAGGGATGTATTCGTGTTCTCCTGTCCAACTTGTGAGCAGGGTTGCGGTGGATTTGGCTGGGGCTAAATTAAGTCTGTTTGTAGTGCACCAGCCATGTAGTGTGTTGAGATAGGGTTGAAGGAGATCTGTTGCTCTTTTTGGGTCATGGTGTGTGCATGTGAGTGTTATGTCATCTGCATAGGAGGCTAAGTTTATTTGGGGCGTATTGGGTGTAGTTATATCGTGCATGTACAGAGTGAAGAGTGCGGGTGATAGGACGGATCCTTGTGGGACTGTTTGGAAAGTTTCTGATTTTAGATGACTGACCGGCAAAAGATACATGTGCACATCTGCCTGCTAGGAAGTTGGCCAGCCACCTTTTTGTGTTGTTGTGCATGTTTGTGTTGTAGATTTTGTTTGTTAGGTTGTGGCGGGGGATGGCATCGAAGGCTTTACTAATGTCGAGTGTGGCTAATAGTGATCTGTGTGGTGATCTAGCTGAGTTGATGCCATCGAAAGCTCTTTGTGTAAGGTCTGTGAGAAGAGTGTTTGTGGAGTGCAGTGGCCTAAAGCCATGTTGTGTTGGAGCTAGGGGTAGGTCAGGTGTAATTAGTTGTAATACTAGGCGTTCCATGACTTTGGAGAGGGAGCAAAGAAGTGTGATGGGGCGGTGCGAGGAGGGTAGCGTGGGGTCTTTGTTGGGTTTGGGGAATGTGATGATGATACCATGCTTCCAAATGTCTGGTATTGTGTTGTGTGAATAGCTGTAGTTTGATATGTTAGTGAGTGCTTGTATGCCTTGTGCCCAGGTGTCTGAGGTGTATGTTGCTTATGTTGTCTAGGCCACAGGCGGGTGAGTGCTTGAGATTGTTGATGATATGCTTTGTCTGGTGATTGGTGAAGGGTGTATAGTCAGGGTCTGTGGGGAATTGTCTCTTACGTCGGATGACACGTCGGTCGTCTTTGTGAGGTTTTAGGTGGCTGACATGTGAAAAGTGATTGATGAGAGTGTTTGCTTGTTGTTTACATGAAGGAGTAGAGTCTGTTGTTGTGATTGCAGCATGTGATTGTGTTGTGTTGCTGTTGGAAAGTGTGATGCTGTTTAGTGTTTTGTAGAGTTTTTTGGGGTTTGTTTTGTGATCAAGTGTTTGTAGGAAGTTATTCCAATTTAGTTTTTGTTGTTCTTGTATTTTGTTGTTAGTTTGGGTGTTGAGTGCTTGAATTTGTTGTGTGATGTCTTGTGTGTGGGGTGCTGGGGAGTGTTTCAGTATGTCGCGTTGTCTGATGAGGTTTTGAATTTCTGGTGTGAAGTTGGGGTTGTGTCTTTTCTGTTACCTCTTGGAATGTGTTTCTTGTCAGCGTTTTGGATAGTTTTATTGAGTATGTGTACAGCATTGTTGATGTAAGTGATGGGTGTACTGTTTAGAGTTGTGAAGTGTTGTTCTGTCTCATTTGTGAATGCTTCCCAGTTAGCTCTTTTATAATTGGTGTATGTGTGTTTGTGGCTAGCTGGGGTGAGTCTGGTTTTGGTGGTGATAATGATCGGGAGGTGGTCAGAGCCTAAGGTTCTGACCACCCTCCAGGATGTTGTGGGGGCGAGTTCTGGGAGCAAAAGGTGATGTCTGGAGATGATGGGTTATAGAGGGCTTGGTGAGGAATATGGGTATGTTGATGGATGTCGTTAAGGATGATGAGGTTATCGGTTTGGTTTTGTAGTACCAGCCCTCTGTCTGTGTCGGGGTTGTCGACAAACCAGGCCGACGTCTTGGCGTTGAAGTCACCACCCAGGATGATGTGTGGGGTGTGTGGGGTGTTTGTGATGTGTTGTAAGTGTGGTCTGTATTCATTTGGTACTGTAGGGGATGTTTGGGGAGGGATGTATGTGTTTATGATGGTTATGTTGGAGTTGTTGCCAGTGCGTATTTTAATTGACTGTATTTCTGTTGTGTTATCATTTGGGGGGAGGAGGGATTTGGTTTGTACACTGGTTACTATGTATGATATTTCTTTGAGAGTAAAACAAAAAATCTAGCACAGGCCGTGATTATTTTCCAAGACAAGATGGAATGATTATAGTACGATGAAAGTGTTCTGGGCGCTAGTAGATTCCTCTGGTTAAGGGGAGGATGGGGTTTTTTTTTGTGGCCCCCTTCTCCCTCGTGTTTAGCCCCATTGGTTTTTAGATGTTAAGACGTTCGGCTCATTAGTTTGGCGATTTTAAGACTGTACGCCCCATTTCTTTGTCAATATTTAGACCTTTCGTGCCATTTAGGTCTCGATTTTTTCCTGGCGAGTGATAGCGAGCCTGTAATTTCAAGACTAACCAGCCTTCGGCCGGGACATTGTTCTACCGAAAAATGTACAAATTTATCTTGAAGGGGCGTCTAGGGGATGTTTTTTACAGGTTGATGGAGGTCTAGGGAGGAAACTTAACAATGTCATCACACTCTTTTATACAATCATTATATCTTATATTATATAAATATACAGCAAACTGCATACAGTATTGCTTAGGAGGCTGAACAAACAGATTCTATAGAGAGAGAGAACATTCCTTTCAATTACTTGTATTCGAATGATCTTGCAGTGAACCCAATCAATTTGATTACTTTCTTTAATCGGCGTAGATTATGTCAAAAGCTCTATTTCGGCATACTTGTGAAAACATCTTGTCCGGAAGTATAACATCTGAGGTGACACCATTGATTTCGGGGGCTGATGAGTGATTGGTGGTTCTGAATGCTTGTGTGCTTGCTTTTTTGTGGGCAAACTGTTATAATTGTGTTCTTCTCCTTTAACCTCTTTTTCCTTTCTCGTGTCTCTTGCTGACCCTCCCTACCCCTTGTGGGAGTAAGGGCTGGCTACTGACTGACTGTCTTGTTAAAATATCAACATAAAACTCAAGGCGATTATGTCAGATATAAACACTGACTTTGGTAGCTGTCCTTGTTTATCTTGAATTATGTCAGATATAAACACTGACTTTGGTAGCTGTCCTTGTTTATCTTGAATTATGTCAGATATAAACACTGACTTTGGTAGCTGTCCTTGTTTATCTTGAATTATGTCAGATATAAACACTGACTTTGGTAGCTGTCCTTGTTTATCTTGAATTATGTCAGATATAAACACTGACTTTGGTAGCTGTCCTTGTTTATCTTGAATTATGTCAGATATAAACCACTGACTTTGGTAGCTGTCCTTGTTTATCTTGAATTATGTCAGATATAAACACTGACTTTGGTAGCTGTCCTTGTTTATCTTGAATTATGTCAGATATAAACACTGACTTTGGTAGCTGTCCTTGTTTATCTTGAATTATGTCAGATATAAAACACTGACTTTGGTAGCTGTCCTTGTTTATCTTGAATTATGTCAGATATAAACACTGACTTTGGTAGTTGTCCTTGTTTATCTTGAATTATGTCAGATATAAACACTGACTTTGGTAGCTGTCCTTGTTTATCTTGAATTATGTCAGATATAAACACTGACTTTGGTAGCTGTCCTTGTTTATCTTGAATTATGTCAGATATAAACACTGACTTTGGTAGCTGTCCTTGTTTATCTTGAATTATGTCAGATATAAACACTGACTGTGGTAGCTGTCCTTGTTTATCTTGAATTATGTCAGATATAAACACTGACTTTGGTAGCTGTCCTTGTTTATCTTTAATTCTTTTAAATTATATAAAAGTTTGTCAATGTTAATTTTCAAGTAAATCAAAGTCCTTATTAGGAAGTTATTTGTTATTGTTGCTGTTATATAAAGGGAAGTCTTCTGTGGGTAGGGCTGATGAAGCCCTATTCCGATTTAATTTCTTAATATGTTTAGTACCTCGCATGCCCTCATGCTTAAGAGGAGGTTTGATTTTACTGGACCCTTTCACTCTCATGTTTAGCCCCATTCGTTTGGCGATTTTAATACCTTGTATGCCATTTATGTATCGATTTATTCCTGGCCAGTAATAGCGAGCCTGTACGTTATGAGGAACCGGGACATTTATTCCTGGCCAGTAATAGCGAGCCTGTACGTTATGAGGAACCGGGACATTTATTCCTGGCCAGTAATAGCGAGCCTGTACGTTATGAGGAACCGGGACATTTATTCCTGGCCAGTAATAGCGAGCCTGTACGTTATG
This sequence comes from Paralithodes platypus, assembly GCA_032716605.1. Lineage (NCBI taxonomy): Eukaryota > Metazoa > Arthropoda > Malacostraca > Decapoda > Lithodidae > Paralithodes > Paralithodes platypus. The sequence goes on from CM064513.1 coordinate 10,475,527, forward strand.
AGGAACCGGGACATTTATTCCTGGCCAGTAATAGCGAGCCTGTACGTTATGAGGAACCGGGACATTTATTCCTGGCCAGTAATAGCGAGCCTGTACGTTATGAGGAACCGGGACATTTATTCCTGGCCAGTAATAGCGAGCCTGTACGTTATGAGGAACCGGGACATTTATTCCTGGCCAGTAATAGCGAGTCTGTACGTTATGAGGAACCGGGACATTTATTCCTGACCAGTAATAGCGAGCCTGTACGTTATGAGGAACCGGGACATTTATTCCTGGCCAGTAATAGCGAGCCTGTACGTTATGAGGAACCGGGACATTTATTCCTGGCCAGTAATAGCGAGCCTGTACGTTATGAGGAACCGGGACATTTTTCTATCGAAAAATGCACATATGTGTTCCTGTTGGGAATATGTACGGTCTATAATTCCATAGTTGGATTTTAGTAAAGACTATATCACGGGTTATAAATAATATAACCCGACATAACAATATAAATAATATAACCCGACATAACAATATAAATAATATAACCCGACATAACAATATAAATAATATAACCCGACATAACAATATAAATAATATAACCCGACATAACAATATAAATAATATAACCCGACATAACAATATAATATAACCCGACATAACAATATAAATAATATAACCCGACATAACAATATAAATAATATAACCCGACATAACAATATAAATAATATAACCCGACATAACAATATATTGTAATATAACCCGACATAACAATATAAATAATATAACCCGACATAACAATATAAATAATATAACCCGACATAACATATAAATAATATACCCGACATAACAATATATTGTAATATAACCCGACATAACAATATAAATAATATAACCCGACATAACAATATAAATAATATAACCCGACATAACAATATAAATAATATAACCCGACATAACAATATAAATATAACCCGACATAACAATAAATCATATAACCCGACATAACAATATAAATAATATAACCGACATAACAATATAAATAATATAACCCGACATAACAATATAAATAATATAACCCGACATAACAATATAAAAAATATAACCCGACATAACAATATAAATAATATAACCCGACATAACAATATAAATAAAATAACCCGACATAACAATATAATATAACCCGACATAACAATATAAATAATATAACCGACATAACAATATAATAATAACCCGACATAACAATATAAATAATATAACCCGACATAACAATATAAATAATATAACCCGACATAACAATATAAATAATATAACCCGACATAACAATATAAATAATATAACCCGACATAACAATATAAATAATATAACCCGACATAACAATATAAATAATATAACCCGACATAACAATATAAATAATATAACCCGACATAACAATATAAATAATATAACCCGACATAACAATATAAATACCCTTCTCGCTCACTAAAGGATCTCTGTACTTTATTTTGTATTTTGTTTTGTTTCACTTGATGGAAATTTTGCTCCATTTGTAGCTAATGTCTGGATAACGGTGACCAGACAACTCAACCAGTAGACCATTTCAACCAGTAGCTCTCAACCAGTGCCAAATCAACCAATACAGTTAGGTTAGGTTAGTACTATATTTTGGCACTGGTTTGGTTGGTCTTGGTTGATTTGGCACTGGTTGAAAGCTACTGGTTGAAATGGTCTACTGGTTGAGATGTCCAGGAACCCTAGACAACTACTGGAATAATAAGAAACTACTATATGTCTCTGCATTATATTACTGCCAAAATCTAGTAAAATTCTAGTCTATACCTCATCCTATGACTTAAACTACTTCAAGCTCCGTGTATCCAGAAATGTTGACTCTAACGTACCATGATTTTGACTCTTGTCACTCTTTCAACTTTGGGGGAGACACTTGTTACGGCAGCTTTGCCTTTTGTCTCATTCATTCACATAGGAAAACAAATCGGCAGTAAAAACATTGTCATAGCTGAGTAATTAAGATGAAAACAAGGTAATTTTTTCGTCAGCTTCAAAGAAACCGACTACAGTGGAAAAATATTATCCAATATCTCTTCTGCCTCTTAGCCGATCCCCTCCTCGCGGAGGAAGAGTTGCTGCGTCCCACTTTCCATCCCCCCCGCCCCCCCCCCTCCCAGCCAGCCACCCTCTCCCCCCACCCCCACAAAAAAACAAGAAAAAAAGAAAGAAAAAAGTCCAAGAACCACCGCTATGCAAGGTCACGGTATTTGCCTCTGGGTGGTTAAGGGGGGGGGGGGGGGGGGGGGACAGGCAGCGTGGTACATATTATCTTTTCAACTCTCTCTCTTTCTTTCTTTTTTTCTGTCTCTCCAGCAGTGTTTTTTTTCCGCCTTTTCAGACTCAGACTCTCTCTCTCTCTACTTCTCTAGCTCTAGCTTTCTCTCTCTCTCTCTCTCTCTCTGTCACTCTCTCTCTTACAATGGAATTCTTCAGTAATCTTACCGTCTTCCTCATGCAGTTTTAGTTTTCTTTTTCCTTGCTCTTTAATACTTGATCTGCATCCTTAACTTTCGAAATATTTGAAGAACAAAATATACTACTACGACAAGTACTACTACAACTACTACTACCAATTACTATCGACCAATCTAATTACACGCGGGGAAACGGTCGCAAAATTATTGGTAAATCTTTTAATTCACACGAATCTAAGAACTTCTTCTTCAATAGAGTTTTCAAGTTGTGGAATGGGCTTCCCCGAAACGTTATAGACTGCAGAACCGTTAATTCTTTTAAGCTTCACCTAGACAAATATCTTGCATCAAACCCGCGACTGACTGCATTTGTAAATTAATAACTTCATTTTATTCCCCCTTCAGATTCATCAAGGATTATTGCGTATTACTAGGACGTTACTCTCTTTTGCCAAGATATACGAAAGACCACTTATAACTATGTTATGTTACTAACCCATCTGTCCCCTACTACCTTCCTAATCCTACCACGGACATTAGTTCCAGGGCAGTGGTTCCCTTTCCAATTTTCCCTTACCCACTCTAAACCATTGTTTGGACACTTGATCCTCAGTGTTTTGGAGGACAAGCAACCTAGAGGGGTCACTATAACTGTTGTTGTTTGATTTCCTTTGTGCTCCTGTGTACTACTACTACTACTACTACTACTACTACTAATAATAATAATACACACTTTTGCAACACTAACTGGCGTATATCCGGTAAAATGACACTTTGCTTTACTGATTGGATGTTTGTATATTGCATTATCAATTTCCTTTGAGTGGAGACACTGTGCAACAAATGTCATCCGGCGTCACAATGAATAAAAAAGAAGTCAATTATACGACAAGATGCATTAAGAAAATAAATTGTTTGGACAGTATGCATTAGCTGCATAAAACAGGTGAGGACATGACAATTTACCATCAGCTAGAATTTAACAGACTGTAGCCTATTCGATATTATACATGTATTTGTGGATTAACCCTTTAGAGATCCAATACGCATTTCTGTTCTGCTTTCTGACTATTATTAGACGATTTTATTCGGATTAGGAAGGGTATATGGAAGTCAGAAGGTTAAATGAGATAGTCTGTACTCATCTAATTTCCCACAGATCCTTCCTATACGGTATAGAATCGTCTCATGATAGCCAGAATAAATGCGTAATCATCTTCAAAGGGTTAATTTTGCTTGTTCGTGTAAACAAATGTCTGTGTGGTAGTTCCCTATTATAGGACCCATCTTGGTATCACTGTATTGTCTAACTGATTGATTGACTGATTAATTATATTATAGCTATATTTAGACGATTTTGTTCAGTTTAAGAAGGATCTGAGATAGTAAAAAGGTTAAGGGGAGATCTCCACTCGAGGGATTTTTTTCTTGACCCCTTTCTCCCTCATGTTTAGCCCCATTGCTTTTGATATTATAAAACGTTTGCCCCATTAGTTTAGCGATTTTAAGAACTTTCACCCCATATTAAGACCTTTCGTGCCATTCAGGTGTCAATTTTATCCTGGCGAGCGATAGCGAGCCTGTAATTTAGGAGGAACCGGCCTTTGGCCGGGAAATTTTTCTACCGAAAAATGTACAAATTTATCTTGAAAGGGACTCAAGGGGGTGTAATTTTAAGCTTGATGGAGGTCTAGGGAACCAACTAAAAACCTCCCCTAAGTGAGATAGTTCGGCGACGTCTTATTAATTGTATTCTAGCTCTATTTAGAGGGTTTTGTTCAGCTTAATTTAAGAAGGATCTGTGGCAGTAAAAGAGGTTAAGTGAGATAGTTCGAAGCCTGTTAATTGCTGGAGGCCCTTTTTAGACTGAATAACATCGTCTAATAGAAACCAGATTATAGTTAAAAGGACGTTATCGGTACTGAATGAGTTAACTGAATTACCGACTAAATCACTCACCGACTGACTGACAGAAAAATGATCAGGGTAGCTAGTCTGCGGTCTGACTACACCCCTCTTGACAAGTGTGTCAGGATCGATTAATTTTCTGGTGAATTTTCACATCTATTATTATATATTTTATCATTATTTTCTTTCATTGTTTATTATTATTCTTACTATCTTTATTATTATTATTATTATTATTATTATTATTTTTTTTTTTTTTTTTTTTTTTTTTTTTTTTTATCCACAATTATTTTTTATGTTTTGCATCGACTGGCGAAAAATGGTTAAGTCCCCATTTTCATTTTTCAGTTGTGACGAACATTGTGTAGGAAAGACGTTGCTAAATATGAAATCATGGCATTATTAAGATAAATATATAGAGTAGTTTCTTATTTTCCCATTTATTATCGGTTATTCAGCTGCTAAACTTTCCACGAGGCGAACAAATTGACTATTTACTAAGGGTAGGTTGGACACTATGGCAGGCAAGTACCCAGACCAGCCACTATAGGGATATAGGGATATACTGTATAGTGTATATAGGACTAAAGGAACATAAACGGCCGAATCTACAATACAATTTTATATAGAGAGATAAGTTAAATATAACTGCATATACTGAGGTAGATAATGTATATATATTATATTGTTTTGCATGGATCTCCTAACATGGGATAATACTGCATTATTTATACAAATATTTTCGGTATTACACGAAGCATGCAGCCGTTGAGTCATCTTGTGCATGTGGTCCCTGGCATGTCATGCATTACACCACTACAACCAACAGCCTATAATTACTACATTGATAAATACAACGCGTCATGGGATATATTATACCACGTACAGGATATACTACTACCGCCACCGCCGCCACCACTACTACAACAACTACTACTACTACTACTACTACTACTACTACTACTACTACTACTACTAATAATAATAATAATAATAATAATACTATTACTACTACAACTACTGATACTACTACTACTACTACTACTGCTGCTACTGCTATATCCTGTACATGTGGTCCCTGGCGTGTCATGCATAGCACAACTACAACGAACAACCTATTATTACTACACTGACAAATACAACACGTCATGAGATATATTACAGAATGTCCAGGATGTACACTCACGCTAAAAAATACTGTCCACTTCAATAATTTCAACTTTGTTTTTCTATCAAGTGAAATATAAATAAGAAGGGTTTTCTATCAAGGGAGATTATAAATAGGGAGAATTTCCTATCTAGTGAAATGATAAATAAGAAGGGTTTTCTATCAAGGGAGATTATAAATAGGGAGAATTTCCTATCTAGTGAAATTATAAATAAGGAGGGTTTTCTATCAAGTGAAATGATATATAAGGAGGGTTTTCTATCAAGTGAAACTATAAATAAGGAGGGTTTTCTATCAAGTGAAACTATAAATAAGGAGGGTTTTCTATCTTGTGAAATGATATATAAGGAGGGTTTTCTATCTTGTGAAATGATATATAAGGAGGGTTTTCTATCTTGTGAAATGATATATAAGGAGGGTTTTCTATCTTGTGAAATGATATATAAGGAGGGTTTTCTATCAAGTGAAATTATATATAAGGAGAGTTTTCTATATAGTGCAATGATAAAAAAGGAGGGTTTTCTATCTAGCGAAAGAATAAATAAGGAGGGTTTTCTATCAAGTGAAATTATAAATATGGAGGGTTTTCTATCTTGTGAAATGATAAATAAGGAGGGTTTTCTATCTAGCGAAAGAATAAATAAGGGGGGTTTTCTATCAAGTGAAATTATAAATATGGAGGGTTTTCTATCTTGTGAAATGATAAATATGGAGGGTTTTCTATCCATTAATTCGATGGAGACGAGTTTTTTTCCTAGTGTTTTGTTTTTATGTGTACCATACGACGATATTAGTAAGCTTAGGAGTATCATTGGGAACTAAATGCGAGAAAATAACCCTTTAAAACTAAAATATTCCATACACTAAATAATATAGTCTAAGGAGAGCCTGAACAATATTTACGCAGGGATCGTAAGAGCTGTGTGGCCAGTGTATCTATGTAAATCTATGTACATCTTCTAGCGTGCGTGAGTCCCATTGTTGTGTTGTAGTTATTACACATCAACCCGTGGCGGCACAATACATATAACCCACTTCCGGTTACCTGCCAGATTAACCCTTTGATGACCCTGGTGTAGGATTTATTGGATTATATTACATTGTATTATTATTATTATTATTATTATTAATATTATTATTTGTTCTTGTTATTGATCTTATAGTTCTTGCTTTTATTTCCCCACTTACTCTTATCCTATCTCTGACACACACACACACACACACACACACCTTGCATGACACTACCCTGGTCTCACTTGATGTAAAGGACCATTACTTGAGACACATGTCTTGCTGAATTTAGGTTAACCCCTTCTATACCGGCGACGTCCTTTTAATTTGATTCTAGCTATATTTAGACGGTTTTGTGCAGTTTAAGAAAGATGTGTGGTAGTAAAAAGGGTTAAGCGAGATAGTTCGAAGCCTGTTAATTGCTGGAAGCCCTTTTTAAAATGAAAAAAATACGTCTAATAGTTGCAAGAATAAACTTAAAAGGACGGAGTCGGTACAGAAGGGGTTAATGGTTAAGTGATATATGAAGAGCCTACTGGACGAATAGACCACTTGCGAGATTCAGGCAATGAGGAAGTTGGAGCTGTACAGTCGCGCTAATAAGTCATGTCCAAGCTGTCATTACGTTTGGCTCGCTCTGTGTTGTATTCATGTCTGTCAGATGTTGAAAAGGGTGGGTAAGTGTAAGAACATGTTTGTATATCTCACTCGATATGAAGAAATGAAGCTTAGATGTTGCTGATACCGGATTAATGATGTCAAAAGGACTTGGCTTCCGAGACATCAATTATTAGCGCGACCTTTCTGTACAAGAATTGAAAATGAGGGGGAAAAGGTTTATTTATCGATCGCTATATATATCTCTATTTATCTTTATATATATTATATATCTATATCACTATATATTATCTACTTATATATATCTATATATATATATATATATATATATATACTGTATATATCTATATATATATATAGCATAATCTATATACTGTATATATATATCTCTATATATAAATATATTATTATATTACTTTTTTAGT
>CM064513.1:10483227-10575727 GCA_032716605.1 Paralithodes platypus
TGCCTTATACACCCAATGATCTTATATACCCATTTTATACCGTAGACTGTTGGCAGTGTAGGATAGTCCCCCCCCCCCCCCCCACCCCCCCTCCCTCTTTCTTCCTTCTACTTCACGCTGGTATAAGTATTCATCTTAGTCATGTTACCTCCATTCATTCCTTCAATATGTATGGACCGCCTCAGAGAAATATATATGCAAAATTTGAATAACTCGGAAGAAAAAATAAAATTTACAATATTGATATATGCGTTACCAAAAGGTTTTCGACGGGTAAATATTCTTCGATATAAACTATAGCATACTTGTACGGTCACTAGCAAAAAAATCGTGAACATCCCATTTTTAGTGTGTATGTATGCCTTTATAGTGTATGCTCAGCTACACTGATATAAATATATCATATTTGTCAGTTAATGAATAATGCTTTTATTAGTCATAAATAAACCACGGCTGTTATATCTGCACGAGAAAATTACAGGAAGTCCATTGATATAACTAGGTGTACATGTTAATTGAAACTGTAGTAAACCTTTAAACATTACGACTGTGTACTCACAATTTGAAGGTAAGCCATGTTGAGCACAGCAGGTGTCATCTGAAAGGAGAAAAGTGGGTTCAGAGTTAGCTAAACAAATATTGTTTAGCATTATGCATGTACAAACTTTGCGAAAAGATTAAACAAACCAAACAATTATACGAACAACCAGTTATAAAAAGACAAGAACAACTAATCAAAAAATCGCTGTGGAAAACAACGCTTAATTAACCTAATTAAAATAATAATTAATAAATAAAAGAACACAATCCTTCCACATAGGGTGTACAGTACTACATGAACAAGTTTTAATCTGTTTCCCAAGCAAACTAATCGCACACATAACAACGCACTATAGTCACGTTCAAGGAATTAGTCAATTTGGGAAGTGTCTGACTCGTGATAGGTTCGAAGACTCTAATCCCTAGAGCGATTCCGAAACACTTTTCTAACCTCGTTACCCCACATGTAACCGAAGCCTTGCTGCCCTGCGCTATTTTTGAAGTATTCGTTTTTACCCCTTAGACTGTTTTTTGTAACTATCGATCAGTTTCGATGTGTAATACCTCCATAATTATAAATACTCACCTAGAACGTCATTGAATGAAATAGTCTTATTATTGCCTGACGAATACGTACTGTAATTTATGAAAACGTAAACTGAAACACCCTGTATATGCTCCTGTTAGTAGATCACATTCATAAGCGACACCTTTAATTAAACTACCTGATTGTACAGTACATACCAAATCGGTTTATTATCCGAGAGAGGAAAGGCGGGGAGAGACGAGAGAGGAGGAGATATGAGTGTGTGGTTACTCCAGTTACTTGTTCGTCAAGGGAAATCCCCGCAATGGCGAGCTAAGCCTCATTATTATCGCGCCTCCTTAACTGGGAATGTATTGCGTTGGAAATGCATGTTAAGTGTTTATGTACTGTTTGGAAATGGGTTTGTTGGAATTTGTGTGGGTAAGTCTAGTCTGTATTTAGCCAATAGGCGACAACGGAAACGAAGGCTTTGGGTGGATCTGTATGGTACCATTCTCACTAAACCTCTAAACTACCCTCCTTCGGTTTCTATCCCTCCATCTGTGCCTTTGTCTCTAATTTCCTTTCGGCGGTCCTTTTCCATAGAGCTTGGTCGGTTTGTGGACGGCCATTGTTCACTTCCTCACCCTATAAACTCCGGTGTTCCTCAGGGCTCTGTCCTATCTCCTATTCTCTTTCTAATTTTTATAAATGATCTCCTTAACTGTACCTTAATTCCCATCCATCATACCAGCAGAAGACGATTCAACCTTCACACTAACTCCATTGTAGTTTTTCAGAACCCGCCCAGCCACGCAATCCCTCAACAGACAAAAACGTAATGAAGCCATTCGGAACTCTTAAATTCTGATATTCTAAATTTACTATTGCCAATTGGGGGGCATGAGGAAAACCTTTGGTTAACTTTAAGGCTTCCAAAACCCAATTTCTTCTCCATCTATCTACCCGTCAGGATCTCCCAGCGGACTATCCCTTATTCTTCAACAATACAAACAAATCAACCCTTCATCTTCTCTCAATATTCTTGGTGTCTCTTTTTCTTCTGCTCTTCATTTGGAAGGACCATATTACCAGTCTTGCTAAGGCAGCCTCTCCAGAAGCTGGGTGTGTGCTCACACCAGCCTCGGGGTTCTTTTCCCCTGCCACAGCTTCTGCTCTGTACAGGGGCCAATAGTGCGCCCTTGTCATTGAGTACTTGTTTTCACACACCTGTGTAGGGAGGTTTCCTCTCACAACCGCTCTCCTAGACAAAGTGAAAGGAAGGCCTTGCGTATCATTAACTTTCCCGTCCAACATCACCAACTCTCCTGCAATCTCTCTCTTCGTCCGCCGCAATGTTGCATCCTCTCTCGCTATTCTATCGCTACTATAATAATCAGTGTTCCGTCAGAGCTATCCCAGTGCATACCACCGTCCTTTACGTAGGGCAAGTGGGTACCCAGTCTTGCACCCCACTCCATCCCACCGCCCTACTCTGTGCAAACTCTCCAACCCAAGAGGTTGAAAAACGTTACTCTTCAAACTTTCTTCCTACTCAACATCTGGAGCTCTGGAAACTCTTCTTCCCAGAATCAGTCTTTTTTCCCTCTTCCTATGACTTAAATTGCTTCAAACTCCGTAGTGTCCACAGGTCATTTTGGCTCGAGAACGTCCCCTTGATTTTTTGGCTGCCTGTCACTTCTCCGTCACTATGGGGGAGGCAACTCGTATAGGCAGTTATGCCTTTTGCCTCCCTCACATCACATAGAAAAACACAAAAAAAACAAAAACAAAAAACAAAATAGACTGGGTTACCGTCTCGCCGCTAAGGCTTGTGTAGCCATCAGCTTAGGTGAACCCTATGATTACCCATCTCGGCATTGTAACCATTTTTTTGTCCCAAACCCAGATGGGATCGTCACAACGTCGTCCACTTATTCCAGGTACCTTATTTACAGCTAGGTAATTAACTTAGGGGGCTAAACACATGAAAGGACACAAACCCAATTTGTCTCCGCCCGGCCGGGGGATTGAACCCCCGACCCCTCGTGTGTGAGACGAGAGCTCTACCTACTAGGCTACGGGTTGTGTGTGGCTGTGTGTGTGTGTGTGTGTGTGTGTGTGTGTGTGTGTGTGTGTGTGTGTGTGTGTGTGTGTGAAAGTGAGAGTGAGTGAGGGTGTGTTTATGTAATAATAATAAAAATAATAATAATATTAACAAAATAATAATAATAATAATATTATTAATTGTCGGTTTATTGCTCACTTGCAACGGTGAAGCTGAAAATGTACAGTTTGTCTTACCCTAGGTACAGTACAATGCATATTCTACCTTAACTACGAGGTCACATGCAACCTTTGGCGACCGTGAGGTGCCGAGTTCCTACCATAGTACATACGCAGATGCACAGGTGAGAGTAGGTGTAGGCTAACGTAAGCTGATAGTTGGGCAGCTTTACTAGGAAGGAACTACGATACAATCCTCTCCATTGGAAAGGCCGAATATAACTTTAGGATTCAGGGGGACATGAACCTTCGACCTCGCGATTATAGCACGGCGCCTTAGACCACTCGGCTATACCGACCCGTGTGTGTGTGTGTGTGTGTGTTAAACCATTTACATTGCATTTGCTTTGCACCTACTAATCAAAGAATCGCATGACAAAAGCATTCTACTTAAACCCCACCCCTTTCTCTCTCTCGGTTAATAGTCTCTCTCTCTCCCTCATACACACACACACACACATCCAAAATAACACATATAAATAATACGCTCTCTACTTGTACATAAATCACACACACACACGCACTCTCACACACATACATACATACACCCACCTACTATCTCTCTCTCTCTCGCACTCACTCAGAAACACACACACACACACACAATGACAATGACACACACACACACTCTCTCTCTCGCCAGCAGCAGAGTGGGCCATATTACCATCGACCCAAGGATGAAGTGATTACATTGGAGTCAAGGTACAGACAAGGTTCCTTCTTTAGCTGAAATATACACAAAATACTTTCACACACTTACACAGACCACCAAGTGGTCTAAGGCACTGTCGAGGGTTCCAGTCCCCCAGAATCCTAAAGTTTGTTCGGCTATCCTGATGGAGAGGATTGTATCGTGGTCCCACCATAGCTAAGCTGCTCAACTATCAGTTTGTATTAGACTACACGTACTTCTCACCAGTGCACTAGTGTATGTATTATGGTGGGAACTCAGGCATCTCACGGTCGCCAAAGGTCGCATGTGACCTCATAGTTAAAGGTAGTAGAAGCATTGTACTGTACCTCGGTTAAGAAAAACTATGTAGATTCTTAGCCTCATGGCTACAAGAGAACAATAAACCGACAATTATTTCTGTATTATTATTATTATTATTATTATTATTATCACACAAACACACAGACACACACACTTTCTTCCTCTCTCTCTCTCTCTCCCTCTAATTAATAGCTGGTGAATGTACAGACGAGGCTGATACAGGTCCTATTTTAACCTCTGTATAAACAAATGAGCAGATCGTGACATAGGAAAAAGAAAGGGGTGAAGGTTGGTGGTAGATCCCCGGGGTATGGACAGAGACTAGGTACAAGGGACAAAGCGGAAGATAGTAGTACAAAGGAGTACAAAGGAAATCAAGCAACAACAGGTCTAGTGACCCTTCTAGGCTGCTTGTCCTCCAAAACACTGAGGATCAAGTGTCCAAACAGTGGTTTAGAGTGGGTAAGGGAACATTGGAAAGGGAACTACTGCCCTGGAACTAATGTCCGTGGCAGGATTAGGAAGTTAGTAGGGGACAGATGGGTTAATAGTAACTGAGGGGGGGATAAAATAAAGTTATTCATTTACAAACGCAGTCAGTCGCGGGTTTGATGCGAGATATTTGTCTAAGCGGAGTTTAAATGAATCAATGGTGCTGCAGTCTATAACGTCTCGTCTCGGGGAAGCCCATTCCACAAGTTGACAACTCGATTGAAGAAGAAATTCTTAGATTCGTGTGAGTTAAAAGATTTACCAATAATTTTGCAACAGTTTCCCCGCGTGTAATTAGATTGGTCGATAGTGAAGTACTTACTACAGTCCATATTGTCGATGCCTTTGATGATTTTGAACACTTGAATTAAGTCACCTCTTAATCTGCGCTGGGTTAAAGGAAAATAGATTTTAAGTTTCTAAGACGCTCTTCGTATGGTTTGTTCTTTAGGCTAGGTATCATTTGGTAACTATACGTTGAACTCGTTCTAACTTGTTTATATCTTTTTGGTAATAAGGGCACCAGGATTGAACGCAGTATTCCAGAAGAGGGCGGACTAAGGAATTGTAAAGGGTTAGGATAACTTCTTTGGATTTATGCTCAAATGACCTGCCTATAAAGCCAATTATTTAGTAGTGACAGTAGCACGGTTTAGTGTGTGTGTGTGTGTGTGTGTGTGTGTGTGTGTGTGTGTGTGTTTTAATTACAATACCAAAATATACACTGGGGCCAATCGTTAACATCCAAAATCTGTATGTTCCTTATACTCGCTCTCCTAGAATATTCGAGGGGTTTGTATATAGCTTTAGCCCGACATTTGCATACAGTATTGGAATAACATCTCTGTGTACGTTCATTACAAGTCTTATACTGCAATAATCCAAATTGCATCTTAGTATTAAGGGGAGTTGGGTCGTTTTTCTGGTCCCCCTTCTTCCTCATGCTTAGTCCCATTAGTTTTCAAGTTTTATGACGTAAGGCCCATTAGATTGGCGATTTTAAGACTTTTCGCCCATTTCCTTTTTCAATATTTAGACTTTCCGAGTCATTTAGGTGTCGGTTTATTCCGAGCCTGTAAACGGCCGGAACATTTTTATATCGAAATATTTACAAAATTGATCTTGAACGAGGGTAATGGGAAAGTGTTTTTTAAAGGTTTGATGGAGGTCTAGTAAGAAAACTAAAAAATATATAAAAATATATACAAATGAACTAAATACGCCCATTCCCTTTAAGGGGAGGTATTTAGTTTGTTCCCTAGACCTCCATCAAGCTTAAAATTACACCCCCTTGAGTCCCTTTCAAGATATATTTGTACATTTTTCGGTAGAAAATGTCCCGGCCGAAGGCCGGTTCCTCTTAAATTACAGGCTCGCTATCGCTCGCCAGGATAAAATTGACACCTGAATGGCACGAAAGGTCTTAATATGGGGTGAAAGTTCTTAAAATCGCTAAACTAATGGGGCAAACGTTTTATAATATCAAAAACAATGGGGCTAAACATGAGGGAGAAAGGGGTCAAGAAAAAAATCCCTTAAGTGGAGATCTCCCCTTAATAGGCATATTTTTTGGGGTGTAGGCCACTAGAGACCTTATAATAAGAGATCGGCCAACCTCCGCCATTTTGGTGACACCGGTCCCTTTGAACAAGAGAACCCTTTTTCGAGCTGATTGGTTGATGATATTGTATAGCATAATTATGTCTTGTATTTGTTTATGCAGCTGGAAGATGTCACTATACCTTGTTAATTATAGGTAAGCCAGCAATCCCGATAGTTTGTCGATTTTAAGACCTTTCGCCCCATTTCTTTACCAATAACAAGATCTTTTGTGCCATTTATGTGTCTATTTTTTCTTGTCGAGCGATAGCGATTTTGGAGGGACATTTACCAACCGAAAAATGTACAAATTTATCTAGAATGTATAAAGCTTGATGGAGGTTTGGGGAGAAAACTAAACAAAAATAAATATATAAATAAATCGACCAGTAAATATACCATTCCCCTCTTACATGACTTGAATAAGGCTGGATCACACGATAGCTGTTATCATCCATTTTTGCAGTGCTACAATTGTGTCCAGTAACATATTGAAATCTTGTACAGAGGTATCGAAAACAGGCTTGGGTATAGTTTAATTTAAGCGAAAGATTTACTATAACATTTAAACTTCTACATACTATAGGAAGAACATAAACAAAGAAAATGAATACGAGATTCATACCCCATATGGCATGCTCTATTCACGAGAAGTTCGTAACAATTAGGGTTTGAACTGTTATGAATTGAAGAGCGGTGGAAAGCTACTCTGAGTAAGTTAATTCCAGAGAGAGGTACGTGGTTCAAGGTATGGACGAATACAGAAATGGTCTTTGTGGTTTGGGGGCATGGGTCGGGAGAGGTAAGGCTTGTCCATATCGGTGATTATTGCATGTAATACCACTCCCAAGGATTGCACACACCATGTAATACCACTCCCAAGGATTGCACACACCATGTAATACCACTCCCAAGGATTGCACACACCATGTAATACCACTCCCAAGGATTGCACACACCATGTTATACCACTCCCAAGGATTGCACACACCATGTAATACCACTCCCAAGGATTGCACACACCATGTAATACCACTCCCAAGGATTGCAACACACCATGTAATACCACTCCCAAGGATTGCACACACCATGTAATACCACTCCCAAGGATTGCACACACCATGTAATACCACTCCCAAGGATTGCACACACCATGTAATACCACTCCCAAGGATTGCACACACCATGTAATACCACTCCCAAGGATTGCACACACCATGTTATACCACTCCCAAGGATTGCACACACTATGTAATACCACTCCCAAGGATTGCACACACCATGTTATACCACTCCCAAGGATTGCACACACCATGTAATACCACTCCCAAGGATTGCACACACCATGTAATACCACTCCCAAGGATTGCACACACCATGTAATACCACTCCCAAGGATAGCACACACCATGTAATGCCACTCCCAAGGATTGCAAACACCATGTTATACTACTCCCAAGGATTGCACACACCATGTAATACCACTCCCAAGGATTGCACACACCATGTAATACCACTCCCAAGGATTGCACACACCATGTAATACCACTCCCAAGGATTGCACACACCATGTAATACCACTCCCAAGGATTGCACACACCATGTAATACCACTCCCAAGGATTGCACACACCATGTAATACCACTCCCAAGGATTGCACACACCATGTTATACCACTCCCAAGGATTGCACACACCATGTAATACCACTCCCAAGGATTGCACACACCATGTAATACCACTCCCAAGGATTGCACACACCATGTAATACCACTTCCAAGGATTGCACACACCATGTAATACCACTCCCAAGGATTGCACACACCATGTAATACCACTCCCAAGGATTGCACACACCATGTTATACCACTCCCAAGGATTGCACACACCATGTAATACCACTCCCAAGGATTGCACACACCATGTTATACCACTCCCAAGGATTGCACACACCATGTAATACCACTCCCAAGGATTGCACACACCATGTTATACCACTCCCAAGGATTGCACACACCATGTAATACCACTCCCAAGGATTGCACACACCATGTAATACCACTCCCAAGGATTGCACACACCATGTAATACCACTCCCAAGGATTGCACACACCATGTAATACCACTCCCAAGGATTGCACACACCATGTAATACCACTCCCAAGGATTGCAACACCCCTTGTACTACCACTCCCAAGCATTGCACACACCATGTAATACCTCTCCCAAGGATTGCACACACCATGTAATACCACTCCCAAGGATTGCACACACCATGTAATACCACTCCCAAGGATTGCACACACCATGTAATACCACTCCCAAGGATTGCACCACACCATGTAATACCACTCCCAAGGATTGCACACACCATGTAATACCACTCCCAAGGATTGCACACACCATGTAATACCACTCCCAAGGATTGCACACACCATGTAATACCACTCCCAAGGATTGCACACACCATGTAATACCACTCCCAAGGATTGCACACACCATGTAATACCACTCCCAAGGATTGCACACACCATGTAATACCACTCCCAAGGATTGCACACACCATGTAATACCACTCCCAAGGATTGCACACACCATGTAATACCACTCCCAAGGATTGCACACACCATGTAATACCACTCCCAAGGATTGCACACAACATGTAATACCACTCCCAAGGATTGCACACACCATGTAATACCACTCCCAAAGGTTTGCACACACCATGTAATACCACTCCCAAGGATTGCACACACCATGTAATACCACTCCCAAGGATTGCACACACCATGTAATACCACTCCCAAGGATTGCACACACCATGTAATACCACTCCCAAGGATTGCACACACCATGTAATACCACTCCCAAGGATTGCACACACCATGTAATACCACTCCCAAGGATTGCACACACCATGTAATACCACTCCCAAGGATTGCACACACCATGTTATACCACTCCCAAGGATTGCACACACCATGTAATACCACTTCCAAGGATTGCACACACCATGTAATACCACTCCCAAGGATTGCACACACCATGTAATACCACTCCCAAGGTTTGCACACACCATGTTATACCACTCCCAAGGATTGCACACACCATGTAATACCACTCCCAAGGATTGCACACACCATGTTATACCACTCCCAAGGATTGCACACACCATGTAATACCACTTCCAAGGATTGCACACACCATGTAATACCACTTCCAAGGATTGCACACACCATGTAATACCACTCCCAAGGATTGCACACACCATGTTATTAGCTGTCTATATTTGTCTTTGTCTTCCCCAGTTTTGCATGCCGCGTCAACATTTTTCTACTATAAGTCGGCCAGCGCGTGTGAGGTGTAAGACGGCTTAAGGGGAGGTTTTTAGTTGATTCCCTAGACTTCCATCAATCTTAAAATTACTCCCCCTGGACCCCCTTTCAAGATAAATTTGTACATTTTTCGGTAGAAAAATGTCCCGACCGTAGGCCGGTTCCCCTTAAATTACAGGCTCGCTATCGCTCGCCAGGAAAAAATCGACACCTAAATGGCACGAATGGTCTTAAAAGTGACTTAAATGGGGCGAGGGTTCTTAAAATCGTCAAACTAATGGGGCGAACGTCTTAAAATCTCAAAAGCAACGGGGCTAAACATGAGGGAGAAAGTGGTCCAGAAAAAAATCCTCCAGGTGGATATCTCCCCTTAAGGGGAGAGGGGCCGTTTTTATGGTCCCCCTTCTTCCTCATGCTTAGCCCAATTAATTCTCAGATTAATTGACGTTTAGGCCCATGAGTTTGACGATTTTAAGACCTTTCGCCCATATCTTTGTCAATATTAAGACTTTTCGTGTCATTTACAGTAGGTGTCGATTTTTTCCTGGCGAGCGATAGCGAGCCTGTAGTATTAGGAGAAACCGGCCTTCGGCCAGGACAATTTTCTACCGAAAAATTTAAAAATTTATCTTGAGAGGGGGGTCTAGGGGTTGTTTTTTAAGTTTGATGGGGGTCTAGGGAGAAAACTAGAACACTAATTACTAAATGAAAACAATTAAAAAATCGACCAAAAAGTGAACTATCTCTCCCCCCCCCCCCCCCCCCCCCCCCTTAACTAGGCTATACTGCAGGTGTTTTGTTCGTCCGTGCGGGGGTCGGCAGTCATGGTATACTTCCACATTACCTCAAATATCGCAAAACATAGTCGTGATAACGGTAGGTAGGTATGTGGGGAATGGCGTGAGTCGGAGTTTGTTCGCATTACCCGTCTGTCTGCATGTCTTTGTTGGTTTATCTTTTAGGGGACCTATCTGGGGTTTTTTTTTTTTTTTTTTTGTCTCTCTCTGGGTTGCATCCCTTCGTCCCCATTCAGCCTACTATTTAAAAACGTTTATCCCCATCCAGGTGTCGATTTCTTCCTGGCGAGCGACAGCAAGCCAGCATTGTATGGAGAAATCAGGCTTCGCTGAAGACATTTGTCTATCGAAAAATTTAAAATTTAGCCAGGAAAAATTCGACACCTGGATGGGGATAAACGTCTTAAAACAGTAGGCTGAATGGGGCCGAATGGATACAACCCAAAGAGAGAGAGAGAGAGAGAGAGAGAGAGAGAGAGAGAGAGAGAGAGAGAGAGAGAGAGAGAGAGAGAGAGAGAGAGAGAGAGAGAGAGAGAGAGAGAGAGAGAGAGAGAGAGCGAGAGAGCGAGCGAGAGCCAGAGAGAGAGAAAGAGAGAAAACTAAAAAGAGGTGGTCCCCCTTAATTAGCCCTACTGCAGGTGTTTTGGCCGTCCGTGGAAAGGTCGTAAAAAATAGTCGTGATAAAGGTATGTGTGTGTGAAAGGCATGAGTCGCAGTATATTTCGCACTATCTGTCTGCCTCTGTCTTAGTTGGTTTATCTGTTATCTATCTTTTTATATATAGCGTTTATCTAACTCGTCTGTTTATCTATCGTCCGTGAAAGAACGCAATTATCGCATCAGAATAATCCACTAGGGACAATTGGGGAATCGAACCTTGTTATTTCAGAGGAGAGCCCAGGGCGTTACCTCTGATCCACTCTGGCTTAACAATCTTCTACTGCTGTATATTGGACTTACTCTGCACCAAATTAATTCCACCATCTCTCTCTCTCGCTCGCTCTCTCGCTCTCTGTATGTGGTCAATATGCACGAAGAAAACCATAATCCTGGACTATAGGGGGCAGGGAGTGAAGCATTACAGACGATAAGGAAGAGGAAGAAACACGATAATCTCAAGTGAAATTACGAGAGAGAGAGAGAGAGAGAGCGAGAGAGAGAGAGAGAGCGAGAGCGAGAGCGAGAGCGAGAGAGAGAGAGAGAGAGAGAGAGAGAAAGGAGTAAGGACATACGAAGAAACAATAGTCCTGGATTATAGGGGGCAGAGAGTGAAGCATTACGGACAATAAGGAAGAGGAAGGAACGCCATAATCTCAAGTGTGTGTGTGTGGGGGGGGGGGGGGGGGTTTCAGTGAAGTGGCTCCATATAATATGAAGTGTGCAGAAAGTGTTATCACGGCACGGAAACTTGAGGATGACGTCTTTTATATTGGATTTCAGATGCATTTAGACAATTGTATATAACTTTAGACAATTGTATATAACTTTAGACAATTGTATATAACTTTAGACAATTGTATATAACTTTGGAAAGATATATGGTAGCTAAAATGATTAAACTGAGGTAGTATGTACACTTTTAATGGCTAGACGTCCTTCCTAGCCTGAATAACATCGTCTAATAGTTGCCAGAATATAGCGAAAGGATGTCACCGGTACTGAACGGGTTAAGGTTATTATTACGAGAGAATATTTCCCTACACCGGATCCTTAAAGGCGCCGCAAGTTAAGGGGGGTGACCTGCTTTTTGTTATTTCTATCCTTTTCTCTCTTTTTCTGGCTTGTATCCATTCGGCCCCATTCAGCCAACTATTTTAAGACGTTTATCTCCATCTAGGTGTTGATTTTTTCCTGGCGAGCGATAGCGAGCCAGCATTATATAAAGAAATCCGGCTTCGCCGGAGACATTTCTCTATCGAAAAATGTACAAATTTAGCCTGCTGTCAAACAAAAATAAAAAATGTGCTGGCTCGCTACCGCTCACCAGTAAAAAATGGACACCTGGATGGGGATAAACGTCTTAAAACAGTAGGCTGAATGGGGCCAAATGATAACAAGCCAGAGAAAGATAGAAAAGGACAGAACAAACACAGGTCACCCCCTTAACCCTTTCAAGATCCGATTACGCATTACTGTTCTGTCCTTCCAAGAAAGATTAGAAGAAAAAGAGACACCAAGAATAATGAGAGAAGACGAAGGGTATTTTTTTTTTTTTTTTTTTGAAGATAGTCGTGGGAAGAATTTGACGGGTAGATAGATGGAGAAATTGGGTTATGGAAACATTGAAATCCCCAATAATATGCCGGAAAAAAAAAGGCGAATGCGTGACACTGTCTTTTAGGTTTTGCATGATGACCTAGATGATAAAACCCCAACTATAAACAGTCATGCCATGCGGGTATGTCTGTCATGCGGTGTGTGTGTGTGTGTGTGTGTGTCGGTGTGTGTGTGTGTGTGTTTCTGTGTGTGTGTCGGTGTGTGTGTGTGTGTGTGTGTGTCGGTGTGTGTGTCGGTGTGTGTGTGTGTGTGTCGGGGTGTGTGTGTGTGTGTGTGTGTTTCTGTGTGTGTGTTTCTGTGTGTGTGTGTCGGGGTGTGTGTGTGTCGTGAGGGGTCTCCAGAGGCTATACAAGAATACCATCGTCTGTTGTATCATGCTGCAACACACATAATTATACTTTTTGTACTCAGCTTAACCCATTCTGTACCGGTGACGTCATTATAACTTTATTCTGGCTACTATTAGACGACTATATGCAGTTTATTGTTTACTGTATATATGGATGGAGTTATGAAAGAAATACTATCAAGAGCAGTGGATGTTGGTGTATCGCTGAAAAGGGAGGGAATTGAGTGGAAGCTACCTATACTGCTGTTTGCGGATGATACAGTTCTGATGAGTGATAATGAATGGGAGTTGCAGGGTCTGGTAAATGAGTTTGGAACAGTGTGCGAAAAACGGAATTTGAAGGTAAATACGGGGAAGAGCAAGGTTATGGTCTTCGAAAGGGGTGAAGTCACAGAGTGTGAGGTGAAGCTGAACGGTCAGGCTATGGAGATCGTCAACTCTTTTAAGTATCTGGGCAGTGTGTTGAGTAAAGATGGGACTATGGATGAAGAGGTGCGGGAGAGGGTACAACAGGGAAGAGGGTTGTAGGAACGCTAAAAGCAGTAACAAGAAATAGGGTGGTCAGTATGGAAGTGAAGAAGTCCTTGCATGACAGTGTGGTAATCCCGACACTGACTTACGGAAGCGAAGCATGGACGTTGGTTGAGAGACTCAGACCAAGAGTGAGAGCAGTGGAAATGAATTACTTAAGGAGTGCGTGCGGAGTTACATGGAGGGATACAGACTAATGAGGAAGTAAGAAGGAGGTGTTGTGGAGGTAGATGTGCTGGAAAGTGTGAAAAGGAACAACTTGAGATGGTTCGGCCATATGGAACGTATGGAAAGCGAGAGAATGACTAAGAGGGTGTACGAGAGCGAGGTGGAGGGACAGAGGGGGAGAGGTAGACCGAATATGATGTGGAAGGATGGAGTGAGGAACTACATGAACGAAGGCGGTGCTGGTTGGGGGGAGGGGCGTCGACTGACTGGGGACAGAGGTGCATGGGGGCGGTTCGTTCGTGGCCACCCCTTCGAGGATCACGGCGTCAGGCAATAGATAGATAGATAGATAGATAGATGCAGTTTATAAAGGGCCTCCAACAATAAACAGGCTTCGAACCATCTCACTTAACCCTTTTTACTACGACAGATAATACTTAAACTATCTCACTTAACCCTTTTAACTACGACAGATAATACTTAAACTGCACAAAGTAGTCGAAATATGGCTAGAATAAAATATAAAAAACGTCGCCGGTATAGCAAGGGTTAAAAAATCACACACATTCTCAACTTCAAATTATATGCCTCCCTTGGTGTAATCAAAATACGCCTCAATATAACTTAGCTAAACTTGAATATATAGATACAGTATATATTCCAATGCTAAGGTCGAATTTCTTCCTTTTCTTTTCTTTTTTTTTACTCGAGACGTAATCAAGGCCAAATTATAAATATGGGACACGACATGATTGTACTGCTAAATTCAGTATTTCGCCGAAACATGAAAACAATCTATTTGTTCTTATTTGATATAACTTTTCCTGGAATAGCCGATGAGTGTACAGTAGTATATACTTAACCCCTTCTGTACCGTCGACATCCTTTTGTTTAATATTCTGGTTACTGCTAATATATTTTATTCAGCTTAGGAAGGATCTCTAGCAATTGTAAGGCTTCGCACTATCTCAGTCAACCCTTTGAACTACCACAGATCCTTCCTAAGCTGCCTAAAAAAAACATCTAAATATAGCTAGAATATAATTCAACAGACGTCGCTGGTACGGAAAGGGTTAACGTCGTAGGCGGGTTCATTGTCTGGCCTACACCGTCACAAATAGACAGATATAATAAAGGTAAACTAAATAATTAGGTATATTGACAGTGATATTATGTATATAAGAAACTCGAGAACATAACTGACATGCATGCCAAACACAGCAAACAAAACAATAACAACAATCGAAACGTACAGTATAGCCGTAACGAAGATAACTAAATAGAATAGCCATGCGTTAACCCTTTTGATTACCAGCAACGTGTGTTATATATTATTCTAGCTATATTTAGACGATATGCAGCTTAGGAAGGATCTGTGGTAGCTAAAAGGGTTGGTCGAGATAGTTTGAAGCCTTATTATTGCCAGAAGTCCTTCCTAAACTGAAAACAATTGTATAATAGTTGCCAGAAAAGGATGAAAAGGACGTCCCTGGTACTGAACGGATTAACTAGTACGATTCAAATAACACCAAATGAATGAGACTAAAAATAACCATATATATGCGTGACCACAGCGGGTATATGAACGATAAGGGGGTATATTACTGCCGCTATACCTAATTTATAAGGGTAAAATAATATAGACACTTTATATACCAATTCATGCCAATATTTTGTAGAGTGTACTTAATAGATTTTACACATTTTATTATCGTCGAATTCGGCTGTACCATATCGTATCTCGATGCAGATAGCGTGTATGCGTACATTTTGTAAACTGGATGTGATCGGGTATGCTTCGTGAACGTAATCTTCAGACACATGACTTTTAATATTGAACACATTTGTCCTCTTAGTAATTACTTACATGCATACATGCACTAATTTAATGACCGAAGTGCGGTTCCAGTCTCGCATTCTAATGGCGGCGCTCCAGGCAGCCCTGTTCAGAACGGTCTTACTTGTCAGGTTTTTCAATTCAAGATCAGACCGTAAGGTCTGATCCCACGTCTTTCTTGGTCTGCCCCTTGGTGCAACTCCCTCCATGTTCAAGGATTAGCATTTTGTCACCCAGCTTACTTCATCCATCCTTTCCACATGTCCAAACCATCCAAGCCTGCTAGTACCCATCTCACCACTGATACTCTTGATCCCTAACCTTTCCTCAGCTCTTCACTATGTATCCTATTTTGCAGTTTGGCCCCACACATCCATCTCACCATGCTCATCTTATTACGTTCCATTCTCTTGATACCATCCGCCAAACTCCCTAGAATCTAACACTGATTTCCTCATTCAATCCACTACACATACACATTCAATCAATACCTTTCCTCCACCTTTTCAGTCATGTTAAGTTATGTTAAGTGAGTATACGGTATGCCATGACTAGAGGTCCAACTGTTGATATCTGGAACGTAGAGTCACCACAAAAAAAAAAAATAATAATACCACCTTCACAATATTTATGTTATATTCTTCTCTGACGGTAATGATTAAAACATAACAAAAAATATATACTCAACATAACTAACAGATCTCGACTTTGAAGGCTTTGTTCATGATTGCCAACATTTATTTTTCCCTCTAGAGAGATCCAAGGTAAACATTGTATCGGTAGAACCAGATTATTGAGGTGTCCTGTACCGTAGCGTCATAATACCCCTGCGTCACGCAATAGACCGTCTTATTCCCGGGATTTACAACCTACACGGATTCCTCAGTGCCAAGTGACGCCAACACTCACACTCTGTCATACCTCTAGGCTCGTATTTCACAAACTTTAGAATTGACCAATTACTCTCTCTAATAGATTAAAGAGAAGGATTTGGGGGATCATTCATAATATTTATTTTATGGGGTTATTGGTGTTAAGAATTATGTAAACAAAATTACACTGCACCGCTTTGTATTCATGAGTATGATTAATTGTTGTTCTCCAATTCCCCAACTGAAAAAAATAAAATAAAATAACAATAATAATAATAATAATAATAATAATAATAATAATAATAATAATAAAAAAACAATGGTAAGGGAATGTCAGCCCTTTTGCCATGCTCAACCCTCTCAGTAACGTAGGCGCTTTATTCATTTTAGTCAGGCTATCAGTAGACGATTTTAATCCATCTTTAGGAACGCATTGTAATAAATCAGAGGGTTGAGAGAGAAATTACCCTTCCGATTTATAGTGGGCCTTCCGAATCCGAGTAAAATTAGGTTCCTCATCAAATTACAGGCTCGCTATTGCTCGCCAGGAAATAATCGACACCTAAATGCTACGAAACGTCTTAAAATTGACAACGAAATGGGGCGAAAGGTGTTAAAATCGCCAAAATATGGAACGATCGTCTAAATATCTCAAAATTATAGGGGCTAAACACGAGGGAGAAAGGGGTCCAGAAAAAAATAATCATCCCCCAATGCCAAACATATTTTAGTTGGTAAAAAAACAACAACACGTTACGGTTCCCTGCTTTTAAGCCGGTGTCACACGAGCGGTTCTCCCGGCAATTTATACGGGCATTTTTTGGTCCGGTATCTTCTGAAGTAAAGTTATCTCTAATTTCAGTCTCTTAAGGGGGAGGTAGTTTCTTTTTCTGGACTCCCTTCTCCCTCAAGTTTAGCATATTAGTTTTGAGATATTAAGACGTTCGTTCCGTTAGTTTGGCAATTTTTAGACCTTTCGCCCCATTTCTTTATAATTATTAAGACCTTTCGTGCCATTTAGGTGTTTAATTTTTCCTGGCGAGCGATAGCGAGCCTGTCATTTTAGAAGGAACTGGCCTTCGGACGGGACATTTTTCTACCGAAAAATGTACGAACATATATTGAAAGGGGGTCTAGGGATTTTTTTTATTTTTTTATGATTGATGGAGGTTGAACAAGGAAACTAAAAATCAATCAATACCTTTTGCTCCGCCTTTTCAGTCATTATATATATATAATTACATATACAGTATACATATATATATCACTACCCCCCTTAAAATCATATACATTCAGTCCAGTGATCGATTCCAGTGCGAAAATACCAACCACCAGTACGAGAAAACACTTGCTCATCGAAAATTGCCGGAAAATGCGCTCGTGTGACACCACCCCTAACCACCCTTTCAGTACCAGTGACGTTTTTTTTTTTTTTTTATTCTAGCTACATTTAGACGATTTTATTCAGCTTAGGAAGAACGTCCAGTAATGAAAAGGCTACAGACTATTTCCATTCATTCTTTTTAGCAACTGTATAATATATCCAGCCAAAGCTTCATGAAATCGTCTTCATGTAGCTGAAATCCAATACAAAATAAGACGTTCTCGGTGCAAAAAGGGTTAAGCCAGTGTATCCTTGGTTATCCTAGCACTAATTTATCAGGTAAAAAATATATATGAATAATTAAATCCTTCAGCACATGACACCTTTTACCTTTGATACCGGCACAAATTAGACGAAATAATGCAGTTTAAGAAAGACCTATGTCATTAAGAGAGATTATCGAGATCTAATTTTAGATGGAACCGGCCTTTGGCCGGCAAATTTTTTTACCGAAAAATTTAAACATTTATTTTGAAAGAGGGTGTTCAAGTTTGATGGAGGTCTAGCGAGGAAACTCAAAAATAAATAAATACATAACTATATAGACCAAAACCCAAGCACTACCCTCTTAAATAACGCAGAACTACATACTTCATCCTTGTTTTATCATACTAATAAAAAACAAATTATTACAAATCACTTATGAATTGTGGTTATGGTGCAAGGTAAATAAGTAATGTTAGGCGTGTCCTTGTTGGCTGCAAATTGGAGGGAGAGATGGGAGTTATGAGAGCGGTGGGGGGGGGGGGTTGTAGTGGTGGTGGTGGTGTGTTGTGGTGGTGTATTGAGGTGTTGTGGTTGTGGTGGTTGTGGTGGTGGTGGTGTATTTACGTGTTGTGTTGTGGTGTTGTTGTTGGTGTGATGTTGTGTTGTGGTGGTGGTGTATTGAGGTGTTGTGTTGTGGTGGTGGTGGTGTATTTACGTGTTGTGTTGTGGTGTTGTTGTTGGTGTGATGTTGTGTTGTGGTGGTGGTGTATTGAGGTGGTGTCTGGTGTTGTGTTGTGGTGTTGACGAGTAAGGTTAGAGTTATGAGGGCATTGGGGAGGGTATTGTGTTGTTGTTGTTATGTTGAATGGCAAGGTAGGAGTTATGAAGGTGTTGTGTTGTGTTGTTGAAGAGCGACATTGGAGTTATTAGGACAATGGGGGAGGGTGTTGTGTTCTGTTGTACTCTATTATTGTTGTAATAGCTATGAAGGTAGTATATGACTTTACCCATAGGCTGAACATGCTAAAATAATTAAAGAACATTTACACAAACACAGGGTTATCAAAGTCCGCTAGATAGGAAATAAATGCCGAATAATGCTAAAAGATGCAACAATCTAAACAGCTTCTAAAATGTATGTATCAGTATTAATGACCGCGACTGTACACTGTCAAAATATATAGGGTATACAAGGATATAAACAAGGTATATAAGATCATTGGGTATATTGATGGTGATTTACCTTTCTAACTGGTTTAAGAGGTGTTAATTATCATCTGTAGGCCTATATACCTTTAAAAGTAGTGTTATCTCTACATACCCCCCCCCCCTCCTCCCTCTTTACACCAGCCCCCCCCCCCCTGTCTTCCGCAACATGACATTATATTTAGCTCATATTTGCGCAGTTCATGGGTCAAAATGATAGATTATTATGCGCATTTTATAAACCGTTTACATACCCTTAATTATTTAGAGTGTAGTAATGATGAACGCACTATCCATGTATTAAAGACATGATAAAATGGTGGCTTGTAATAATGGACTGCTATATATCTTTAGAACAATTAACCTCATTCTTGTTAACGAGGAATGAGGGAGCGTGTGAGGTATACGTGTGTGTGTGTGTGTGTGTGTGTGTGTGTGTGTGTGTGTGTGTGTGTGTGTGTGTGTGTGTGTGTGTGTGTGTGTGTGTGTGTCACTGTGTGTGTGTCACTGTGTGTGTGTGTGTGTCACTGTGTGTGTGTGTGTGTGTGTGTCACTGTGTGTGTGGGTGTGTGTGTGTGAGAGAATATGTGTGTGTGTGTGAGAGAGAGACAGAGAATTAATGTGTGTGTGTGTGTGTGCGCGCTGTGTACCAGTATTCATAAAAACTTTGAAAAAAAAAAAAAAAAAAAAAAAAAAAAAAAAAAAAAATCACTATATGTTGGACTCCCTGCCCACCACGCACTTCACACCACTTTTATTCAAGGCAATCGTGAAAATCTCGTCAAACAAGCAAATAATATATGTTCTACTAAAATAATCTTGTCAACCAGGAAAATCTCCTTACCGAGGAGTCTTGTCGATCAAGCAATGAAAACTTGTCAATCAATTTATATTATTTAGTGGTGGTGTAAATGCCTATAATGTATGTGGTACTGCCTGTAATAAATTTGGCCCTCTGACACTCTTTTGGCTTTGGGGGAGACACTCGTTACATGCAGCCTGCCTTTTGTATCCTTCATACACAAAAAGAAAACAACACATATACTGAAAATCATAACAAAATAGTTGAACATTATAATGCCAGTACTGAACATGAACCCAGCTGTAACAAATACTGTGGAGAGCTGGCTGGCTGGCTGTTATGTAACCACCAGAACAGATAAAGGGGAGATGGGTCATTTTTCTGGTCCCCTTTCTTCCTCGTCTTTAGCCCCATTAGTTTTCAGATACTTTAAGACGTTCTCCCCATTAGTTTGTCGACTTTAAAACCTTTCATCCCATTTCTATATCAAGACCTTTCGTGCCGTTTAGGTGTCGATATTTTCCTGGCGAGCGAGAGCGAGCCTGAAATTTTAAGAGAAATCGGCCTTCGGCCGGGACATTTTGCTATCGAATACTTTATAAATTTATCTTGAAGGGGGGTGTAGGGGTCTAGGGAGTGTTTTATCTTGAAGGGGGGTCTAGGGAGTGTTTTATCTTGAAGGGGGGTCTAGGGAGTTTTATCTTGAAGGGGGGTCTAGGGAGTGTTTTATCTTGAAGGGGGGAGTCGGGGGTGTTTTATAATGAAGGGGGGTCTAGGGAGTGTTTTATCTTGAAGGGGGGTCTAGGGAGTGTTTTATCTTGAAGGGGGGTCTAGGGAGTGTTTTATCTTGAAGGGGGGTCTAGGGAGTGTTTTATATTGAAGGGGGGTCTAGGGAGTGTGTTTTTAAAGCTTGATGGAGGTCTAGGGAGTGTTTTATCTTGAAGGGGGGTCTAGGGAGTGTTTTATCTTGAAGGGGGGTCTAGGGAGTGTTTTTTTAAAGCTTGATGGAGGTCTAGGGAGTGTTTTTTTTAAAGCTTGATGGAGGTCTAGGGAGTGTTGTTTTTTTAAAGCTTGATGAAGGTCTAGGGAGTGTTTTTTTTTTAAAGCTTGATGGAGGTCTAGGGAGTGTTTTTTTTAAAGCTTGATGGAGGTCTAGGGAGTGTTTTTTTTTAAAGCTTGATGGAGGTCTAGGGAGTGTTTTTTTAAAGCTTGATGGAGGTCTAGGGAGTGTTTTTAAAGATTGATGGGGGTCTAGGGAGTGTGTTTTTAAAGCTTTATGGAGGTCTAGGGAGTGTGTTTTTAAAGCTTGATGGGGGTCTAGGGAGTGTGTTTTTAAAGCTTGATGGAGGTCTAGGGAGTGTGTTTTTAAAGCTTGATGGAGGTCTAGGGAGTGTGTTTTTAAAGCTTGATGGAGGTCTAGGGAGTGTGTTTTTAAAGCTTGATGGAGGTCTAGGGAGTGTGTTTTTAAAGCTTGATGGAGGTCTAGGGAGTGTGTTTTTAAAGCTTGATGGAGGTCTAGGGAGTGTGTTTTTAAAGCTTGATGGAGGTCTAGGGAGTGTTAAGCTTGATGGAGGTCTAGGGAGTGTGTTTTTAAAGCTTGATGGAGGTCTAGGGAGTGTGTTTTTAAAGCTTGATGGAGGTCTAGGGAGTGTGTTTTTAAAGCTTGATGGAGGTCTAGGGAGTGTGTTTTTTAAAGCTTGATGGAGGTCTAGGGAGTGTGTTTTTAAAGCTTGATGGAGGTCTAGGGAGTGTGTTTTTAAAGCTTGATGGAGGTCTAGGGAGTGTGTTTTAAGCTTGATGGAGGTCTAGTGTGTAAAGCTTGATGGAGGTCTAGGGAGTGTGTTTTTAAAGCTTGATGGAGGTCTAGGGAGTGTGTTTTTAAAGCTTGATGGAAGTCTAGGGAGTGTAATTTTAAGCTTGATGGAAGTCTAGGGAGTGTAATTTTAAGCTTGATGGAAGTCTAGGGAGTGTAATTTTAAGCTTGATGGAAGTCTAGGGAGTGTGTTTTTAAAGCTTGATGGAGGTCTAGGGAGTGTGTTTTTAAAGCTTGATGGAGGTCTAGGGAGTGTGTTTTTAAAGCTTGATGGAGGTCTAGGGAGTGTGTTTTTAAAGCTTGATGGAGGTCTAGGGAGTGTGTTTTTAAAGCTTGATGGAGGTCTAGCGAGGAAACTAATACTAAATAAATGAATATATAAATAAATAGACCCCCAAAATAGCAACTGTCTCCTTAAGGGGGGTGACCTGCTTTTGTTCTGTCCTTTTCTATCTTTCTCTGGCTTGAATCCATTTGGCCCCATTCAGCCTACTGTTTTAAGACGTTTGTGTAAAAATTTTACTGGTGAGCGGTAGCGAGCCAGCATATTTTTTTATTTTTGTTTGACAGCAGGCTAAATTTGTACATTTTTCGATAGAAAAATGTCTCCGGCGAAGCCGGATTTCTTCATATAATGCTGGCTTGCTATCGCTCGCCACGAAGAAATCGACACCTAGATGGGGATAAACGTCTTAAAATAGTTGGCTGAATGGGGCCGAATGGATACAAGCCAGAGAAAGAGAGAAAAGGACAGAAATAACAAAAAGCAGCTGACCCCCCTTAATATAACAGTCCATGCATTATAGGTAAGCCAGAAATCCTGACCCCTGACCTCTATACCTCAAAAAGAGAGCAAATGGGCTACACATTGTCTATACTTATATATATCCTGGATGAAACATTAATTCGATTACTCAAGTCCTTTTTGAGTTATAGAGGTTAATTCGATTACTCAAGTCCTTTTTGAGTTATAGTGGTTAATTCGATTACTCAAGTCCTTTTTGAGTTATAGAGGTTAATTCGATTACTCAAGTCCTTTTTGAGTTATAGAGGTTAATTCGATTACTCAAGTCCTTTTTGAGTTATAGTGGTTAATTCGATTACTCAAGTCCTTTTTGAGTTATAGAGGTTAATTCGATTACTCAAGTCCTTTTTGAGTTATAGAGGTTAATTCGATTACTCAAGTCCTTTTTGAGTTATAGAGGTTAATTCGATTACTCAAGTCCTTTTTGAGTTATAGAGGTTAATTCGATTACTCAAGTCCTTTTTGAGTTATAGTGGTTAATTCGATTACTCAAGTCCTTTTTGAGTTATAGAGGTTAATTCGATTACTCAAGTCCTTTTTGGGTTATAGTGGTTAATCAAAATGCCTGGCCGACCTATGTTGAACCAGGTATAACAGTGATGAACATGTATATGCTTCAAACACCACTACAACATAAGGGTACATTCATTTATAAACTCCCCATCAAACTATATATATACTGTATATATATATAAACCCGCGAGACAGATCTCCACTTCAGGGATTTTTTTCTTGACCCCTTTCTCCCTCATGTTTAGCCCCATTGCTTTTGATATTATAAAACGTTTGCCCCATTAGTTTAGCGATTTGAAGAACTTTCACCCAATATTAAGACCTTTCGTACAATTCAGGTGTCGATTTTATCCTGGCGAGCGATAGCGAGCCTGTAATTTAAGAGGAACCGGCCTTTGGCCGGGAATTTTTTCTACCGAAAAATTTACAAATTTATCTTGAAGGAGACTCAAGGGGGTGTAATTTTAAGTTTGATGGAGGTCTAGGGAACAAAGTAAATACCTCCCCTTAATTGTAGTCATTCACACCATTAACCCTTTGAGTACCAGCGACGTGTGTTATATTCTATTCTAGCTATACTTAGACGATATTATGCAGCTTAGGAAGGATCTGGGGTATAGTTAAAAAAAAAAAAGTTGGTTGATATAGTTTGAAGCCTTATTATTGTTAGAGGTCCTTCCTAAGCTGAATAAAATCGTCTAATAGTTGCCAGAATATGATGAACAGGACGTCTCTGGTACTGTACGGGTTAAGGGGAGGTTTCCACTTGAGGGATTTTTTTCT
This sequence comes from Paralithodes platypus, assembly GCA_032716605.1. NCBI lineage: Eukaryota > Metazoa > Arthropoda > Malacostraca > Decapoda > Lithodidae > Paralithodes > Paralithodes platypus. Next base: position 10,507,343 of record CM064513.1, read on the forward strand.
TGACTCCTTTCTCCCTCATGTATAGCCCCTTTGCTTTTCTATTTTTAAGACGTTCGCCCCATTATTTTGACGATTTTAAGAACTTTCGACCCATTTCTGTCAATTTTAAGACCTTTCGTGCCATTTAGGTGTCGACTTTATCGTGGCGAGCGATAGCGAGCCTGTAATTTAAGAGGAACCGGCCTTCAGCCGGGACATTTTTCTACCGAAAAATGTACAAATTTATCTTGAAAGGGGCTCAAGGGGGTGTAATCTTAAGCTTGATGGATACCTAGAGACCAAACTAAAAACCTCCCCTTAACAAACTACCAACCGAGAGAATATTCATAACCACTTCTAAAACAAGTCCTTTCATTCTAAGTTATTATTACTATTATATATACAAGGTTAATGTTACGCTTTCCAGTTCCTAGTGTGCCTTAAGGGGAGATCTCCACTTGAGGGATTTTTTTCTTGACCCCTTTCTCCCTCATGTTTAGCCCCATTACTTTTGATATTATAAAACGTTCGCCCCATTAGTTTAGCGATTTTAAGAACTTTCACCCCATAATAAGACCTTTCGTGCCATTCAGGTGTCGATTTTATCCTGGCGAGCGATAGCGAGCCTGTAATTTAAGAGGAACCGGCCTTTGGCCGGGACATTTTTCTACCGAAAAAATGTACAAATTTATCTTGAAATGGACTCAAGGGGGTATAATTTTTAGCTTGATGGAGGTCTAGGGAACAAAGTAAATACCTCCCCTTAAGCCGGTATCACACGAGAGCTTTTATAGTCCACATTCGATGATCAACATTTTTCTGGCAACATTTCTGGACTATATTTTGCACTGGTATCGGAAACTAGACTGGCGGTAGATGAGCTTAGGTAACAGAAAAATATTAAATGTTTACCTTATGAGCTGCCAGACCAGTGTTGCGGATAAATGTTGAGGGAAAAAGCGCTCGTGTGATATCGGCTTTAGGAAGTGATAAAGTAACCAAAGCCAAAGCACACTAATTTCATGTTAATTTCATGTTAATTTCATGTTAATTCCATGTTAATTTCATGTTAATCCCCCCTATATTCCTTTTCTATTCATTCCAGCCAGCCTTAAGGGGAGGTTTTTACTGTGTTTCCTAGACTTCCATCAAGCTTGAAATTACACCACCTTTCAAGATAAATTTGTACATCTTTCGGTAGAAAAATGTTCCTCTTAAATTACAGGCTCGCTATCGCTCGCCAGGAAAAAATCGACACCTAAATGGGACGAAAGGTCTTAAAAGTGACATAAATGGGGTGAAACTTCTTAAAATCGCCAAACTAATGGGGCGAACGTCTTAAAATTTAAAAAACAATGGGGCTAAACATGAGGGAGAAAGGGGCAAAGAAAAAAATCCCTCAAGTGGAAATCTCCCCTTAAAACCAGATTGCCTCGGTTTTGACACTCACAGTTACCAACTTAACAAGCCATGAAGGCTGTGGAGAGCTGACTTGCATTTAAGGGGAGGCAGACCGATTTTCTGGACCACTTTCTCCCTCATGTTTAGCCCCACTAGTTTTGAGATTACAAGACGTTCGGCCAATTAGTTTGGCGATTTTAACACCTTCCGCCCCATTTCGTTGTCAATTTTAAGACCTTGCGTGCCATTTAGGTGTCGATTATTTCCTGGTGAGCGATAGCGAACCTGCCATTTTAAGAGGAATCGGCCTTCGGCCGGAAAAATTTTCTACCGAAAAATTTACAAATTTATCTTGAAGGGGGGTCTAGGTGTTTTTCTAAGCTTGATGGAGGTCTAGGGAGGAAACTAAACAAATATATGAATACATGAATTAATAGACCAAACAAACGGTCCACCGTCTGCCCTTAACTACCTGAACGGGATAATGCATCGTATTAATACGAATATATGGTCCTATCCACTTCCAAAAGTGTGTGAAAGGAATCTGCCATGTGTGGGCAAATCGGTTTTCTGCACTCCCGTTTTCTTATGTTCTTCCGTATTACAATAAGGGTAAACTCATAAATTCACCTTCAAATTTTGTATAAATCTGTAAGAACAATAAATCCTGTGACAGTCACGTCACATCAGTGTGTTAAAGGAGAGGTGTTAATTATTTTTAGACTGCATTATTGCATTTGCAAGAATAAAAATGCAGTTTATAGTTCAAATTATGTCTTTGAAAGTGAAAAAAATGTCAAATCAATGCTCTTGCTGTACAATGTTCCTGTATTTCTTGATTGTCTTCTCATAGTCAGTCAATGTTCTTGTATTTCTTGATTGTCTTCTCATAGTCAGTCAATGTTCCTGTATTTCTTGATTGTCTTCTCATAGTCAGTCAATGTTCTTGTATTTCTTGATTGTCTTCTCATAGTCAGTCAATGTTCCTGTATTTCTTGATTGTCTTCTCATAGTCAGTCAATGTTCTTGTATTTCTTGATTGTCTTCTCATAGTCAGTCAATGTTCTTGTATTTCTTGATTGTCTTCTCATAGTCAGTCAATGTTCCTGTATTTCTTGATTGTCTTCTCATAGTCAGTCAATGTTGTTGTATTTCTTGATTGTCTTCTCATAGTCAGTCAATGTTCCTGTATTTCTTGATTGTCTTCTCATAGTCAGTCAATGTTCTTGTATTTTTTGATTGTCTTCTCATAGTCAGTCAATGTTCCTGTATTTCTTGATTGTCTTCTCATAGTCAGTCAATGTTCCTGTATTTCTTGATTTTCTTCTCATAGTCAGTCAATGTTCCTGTATTTCTTGATTGTCTTCTCATAGTCAGTCAATGTTCTTGTATTTTTTTATTTTCTTCTCATAGTCAATCGTCTTCAAACAAAATGTCTCCGGTTTGACACCCTGCGTCACATATAGACAGCACTTCACTTGTCCCAGGTTCACGTGTTGGCAGCTGTACCTGACATGAGGTAGCTGACGTTATTTGCTTGGCGATTTTAAGACCTTTCGTCCCATTTCGTTATACATTTTATGACCTATCGTACCATTTAAGTGTCGATTGTTTTCCTGGCGAGCGAAAGCGAGCCTGTAATTGTATGACGAATTGGCCTTCGAACGGGACATTTTTCTACCGAAAAATGTAGATTTATCTTGAGGGGGGGTCTAGGGATGATGTTCTTCAAGTTTGAGGGATGTTTAGCGAGGAAACTAAGACACCCTGAGGCAACTGTACCTAATATGAGGTAGCTGCATGACGTATTTTGAGCCCACAAGGTCATGAAGTGGTGTATCGATTGTTCCCAAATAGTAGGTGGTGATTCTGAGAACATTACCCATTGATCCCACCCCTCACTCCCTGCTCTATGAGGGATTACCCATTGATCCCACCCCTCACTCCCTGCTCTATGAGGGATTACCATAATAAAGGGAGGTATGTTCTCTCTCTCTCTCTCTCTCACACACACACTAATACACTGACAAGCCTAAAATATATAAGTCCTGTTACCCAACGTCTTAAAATCTGAAAACTAATGGGGCTTAAAAACATGAAGGAGATGGGGGCCCAGAAAAAATAACAACCATCCCCCCTCTGCACCACCCCATACTAAAGGGAGGCATGCTATCTCTCTCTCTCTCTATAAGTCCTGTAACCCAACGTCTTAAAATCCGAAAACTAATGGGGCTAAACATGAAGGAGAAGGGGGCCCAGAAATAATACCCCCCCCCCCCCTTGCACTGATTACTTCGCCCAGGTAACATAATTCAATGACAAAATTCCAGGGGAGACAACCTTAAGGGGAGATTTGTACTTAGAGGGTTTTTTTCTGGACTCCCTTCTGCCTTATGTCTGCCCATTTGTTTCGAGATTTTAAGACGTTCGTTCTATTAGTTTGACGGTTTTAAGACCTTTCGCCCAATTTTTGTAAATTTTAAGACATTTCGTGCCATTTAGGTGTCAAGCTTTTCCTGGCGAGCGATAGCGAGCCTATGATTTAGGAGGAATCGGCCTTCGGCCGGGACATTTTTCTATCGAAAAATGTACACATTTATCTTGAAGAGGAGTCTTGGAGGTATTTTTGTTAAGCTTGATGGAGGTCTAGGGAGCCACTAATAATCTCCCCTTAACCCATACAGTACCGGTGACATTCTTTGCATTATATTGTGGTTACTATTATACGATTTTATTCAGTTCAGGAAGGGCTTTAATCAATTAAAAGGTTTCAAACTTTCTCAATTAACTGTTTGAGTAACCACATAATTTATATCCTTCCTAAGTTACATAAAATCTTCTAAATGTAGCTGAAATCAAATAAAAAAGACGTCGCTGGTACAGAAGGGGTTTATATCATTATTCCTTCCACCCTAGGTTCAGCTTGGTGGTTCCTATCAAAGTATAATAGACGCTAACAAGTAAACCTACCAAAACAATATTGGAACCTGTGACGTCACGAGCCTGGCTCCACGCTTGCTACCTCCTTATTTACTAACGGTGGTTCTGGTAAAATCAAAGCATTATTATGGAATACTGGTATATACTGTTTTGTAACTATGGTTTTAATGAGTTGATAAAAGACTAAACAACTTAATTCTAGTATATAACTGGTCCTAATGTGTTCATATGTATCGATAATGTTGGTGTTAATGAAGCCTTTCTCAGCATCTTCTGGGCTTCTGTTACATATATTATCGAAATATAACTTCTGAAGTAGTTAGTACATTATGCTATCATAAGTAGGGATATTACATAAATAAATGACTTCATATGAGTATGCAGTTTACCCCTATATTACTGCAATTTTTCAATAAATATGGTCAAAATACCGAGAGGGGAAAAATACACTCGGTAATCATATTATTTTCCTTATTTACACTTGAGTAAGAGTCTCGATACTCTGGTAAGCAATCTTGCGCAGGTTTATGTGTGTATGTATGGTTTCAATTATGTACTGGAACCAACTTCACTTGTGTCATTGCTGTTAAACATAGATTACTTAACACAGAAAATCCTTTCCTCCATCTTCCTTAGCCGTAGATATAAAGTTTTCTTTGGATAGTAAAGAAAACCGAAAATGTATCATTTTATGACTGACTATAATAGTTCACCATTATTTTCGGTATAAATTAATAATGAGAGGTCTTAGTTGATGTTGTTTATACTTTGAAATATTTGTTTTATATTTATATAAGCATACAATTAACAAAATGTCTCCAAAATAAATTAACAGTGAAAACAGAAAGTACATTTTAGATCGTTTCTCTTGTCGTCTGCGCTGGGAAAGAGGCTTTGGCCGCAGCCGCCATGCCCATACATTTGCGCCTGTTCACACTTGTATTTTGAAGTGCTTTACTTAATTTGATTGTAATAACTAACCTAACCAGCTGAACCTAACCTAATGCAATACAATTCAGTACAAAATAAGTAAAAATACATCGAAATACAATCATGATTAAGTACGAATGTAGAGGCATAGTGGCTACGGCTAAGGTCTCCCGCTCCCCACTTCTACAGTAATAATACTCCAGATTTTGGAGCGAAATATGTTGCTGGTTATGAAAACGTGACAATAAGAGGATGCAGAGACATATTAGTCTCAAGGTTTCAATATGGTTAGGAATGATCGCAATAGGCATGGGGGAGGAGTATGTCTGTATGTAAAAAACAACCTCACACACACAACCAGGACCGACCTCCATGTAGAAAATCACGAAGCTCTGTGGATCGATCTACACCTGCCGAGGACAAGACCCATCACAATTGGGGTATGCTATAGGCCACCAGACGACACACAATTCTTGACCAAATTTGAACGAACGTTGTCATCGCTAGACCCTCGGAATGAATCCATCATACTAGGGGATTTTAACCTGTGTTACAAACAACGAAATGATAGGCTTGTACGAGAATATAGGCATATACTGACAATGCACAATCACAAACAACTCATCACAACCCCCACACGTATCTCTGAGAACACTGCCACAATAATAGACCACATAAACTGTAACAGAGAGGACAAAATATCCCAATCAGGGGTTATACAGACTGGGATAAGTGATCACTTCGTCACATATTGCACACGAAAAAACCCACAAAAATTACCCTAGAGAATCACAAGATTATCAAAACAAGGTCACTCAGAAAATACAATAAAGAAACATTTCTGGACATTTTATGGAATACAGACTGGTCTCCAGTGTTTGGAAGTACAAACGTTAATGACGCATGGGTTGGCTTCAGAACCATCATCACAAACATTCTAGACGAAATAGCTCCTCTGAAAGACATACGAATTAAAGCAAGGTCAGACCCATGGATCAACAATGACATACTACACCATCTGGAACACAGAGACAATCTGTTAAAAAGGCTAGCGAAACATAGACAGGATCAAGGTCTGAAACATGAGTTCAACAGGGCCAGGAATAAACTAAGTAGGAAAATGAAATCAGCGAAAACTAATTATTTTCACAATAAGGCAGAGGAATATCAGAATAACCCAAAGAAACTATGGAGGCACCTAAAAACAACAGACTACAGCAACAAGACAAGGGATTCGTCTAACACTAATATTGCTCTCACCATTAATGATCAGATTTGCCACAATAAACGACAAATTTCAACCTACTTCAACTCCTTCTTCACCTCCATAGCAAACACACTTGCACAGAACCTACCTCAACCTCTCAATAAATACACGACAACAACGGCCACCTTTCGAAATTTCAACAGAGATAAAGACATACACCCAAACACATTTGGATTGCAAAATGTTACACCAAAATACACTTTTGACGAGCTGTCTAACCTAAATGTACATAAAAGCACAGGACCAGACAAAATTCCTGCCAAATTTCTACGAGATGGAGCCATTGGTATAGCAGGCCCCCTAACCCACATCATCAACTTGTCAATTAACACCAACACTGTACCTGCTGAACTGAAGGAAGCTATTGTAACCCCTCTATTCAAGAAAGGAAATAAACTAGAAGTTGGTAACTACAGACCAGTTAGCATATTATGTATTGTATCTAAAATCCTTGAAAGAGCGGTATACACCCAAATTGAACACTACCTCAAACAAAATGATCTATTCTATAAGTTTCAATCAGGTTTCAGCTGCATGTACTCGACAGACTCCTGTCTCATCCACTTAACGGATCACATTCGTAAGAAATGTCTAAAGGTAACTACACCGGTATGGTTCTTCTTGATCTACAAAAAGCGTTTGACACAGTAGACCATGATATCCTATGTAATAAACTACAAGCAATGGGCATAGGATCTGTGAACTGGTTTAAATCTTATCTTAGTGGTAGAACTCAAAGAGTCAAAATTGACGATAATATATCTGATCCTATGCCAATTAACTGTGGGGTCCCGCAGGGAAGCATCCTTGGTCCCTTACTCTTTCTCTGTTATGTGAACGACATGGAACTGAGCGTCTCATGTAAATTATTACTGTATGCAGACGACAGCGTGCTCCTGGTTTCAGGAAAAGACCCAATAAGTATTGCCGCTTCACTTTCCAAAGAACTAGAATTATGTAGTGAATGGCTAGTGGACAATAGACTATCTCTTCACCTGGGCAAGACGGAAGCCATCTTATGTGGAACAAAACGCAAACTGAAAGACATTGTGGGCTTCTCGGTCAACTGTAATGATATTCCTATAACAACAGTGTCACAAGTTAAATATCTCGGACTAAAACTGGATGCGAGTTTGTCAGGTGAAACAATTTTGGAATCTATCCTGAGTAAGTGTAGAGCACGTATAAAATACCTGTATAGACAGGTGGGATGCTTGCCCGCGGCGACCAAAAAGACCCTCTGCCAAGCGCTTGTTCAATGTCATTTTGACTATTCTGTGTCATCCTGGTACTCTGCATCATCTAAATCAGCACAGCACAAACTTCAGGTCACTCAAAATAAAATGGTTAGGTTCATGCTGAACCTAGGACCCAGATCACATGTTGGCCAGGAACAACTTCAGTCACTAGGTATGCTCAATGTCGCTGACAGGGCCAAACAAATCAGGCTCACTAATGCCTTCAAAATTTTCTATGACAGAGCTCCAGAGTACCTAAAGAATGATTTTGTTAAAGCAAATGAGAGGAGTGGACATAATACAAGAAACAGGATGTTTAATTTTAAGGTCCCGAGAATCCAAGGACAGGGTAAGCAAACATTCTTCTTCACCGCCATCAAAGACTGGAACGACCTACCCCAGTCAGTCTGTGAAAAGAGAACACTGTATTCCTTCAGACGTAGCCTGAAGGAACACCTGAACCGGACAGCTGCGAGAAGGGAGCACCAAGCTTATGTCTACTACTAAATGCGACATAAGAGATAGACAAACCAAACTGAAATGATTACTGATTACGGATTACTGATATTTACTATAGGATGTAAGGTATCTTAAAATAACCCCCTAGAAATACTTTCTCTAAAGTATCTATTTCTTTATCCTCCCCATTTTCCCCAGCTAACCTAATCCCACAAGGACCCCAATGGAAATACGCCTAACGGCCTTATTGGGCTATCCTTAGTTGGAATTATGCAAGGCTGGTACATGTCATATTTGTAACAAACTATGTGGTACCAACTCTGTAAATTGCTAACTGAATAAATATTATTATTATTATTATTATTATTATTATTATTATTATTATTAAAGTATCGAGGAATCAGCTGCTAAATGATTTAATTTGCCATCAGGTAGAAATATCCCTAAGCTATAGCCGCAGATGCCCGGTGTGTGACGTCACCATTTTACAAGACTTACACACTTCGGCCCCCTTCAAGAAATTCGAGTATACAGTAGGTTTACTTGTTAGTGTCTATATACTTTGGTTCCTATAGCCTGTTCCAAATAGGTAGGCCAGAAATCATGAACCCTGAACACTATAACTCAAAAAGGACTAGAGCAAATGAGCTGTAAAATGTCTGTCCACACCAATTCTCTGGCTGATCCTTCTCAAATGGTAGAAGTATTAGCTTGATTACTTGAGTCGTTTGTGAGGTATTTTTTTTATTTTTTGTTTTCTATGTGGATGAGGGAGACAAAAGTTAAAACTGCCTGTGATAAGTGCCTCCCCCAGATTTGAAAGAGTGACAGGGCCAAAATCAAGGAATATTCGAGCCAAAATGTCTGGACACACAGAGTTTGAAGCAATTTGAGACATAGGATGAGGGAAAGATGGATTCAGGGAGTGTTCCAGAGCTCAGCTGTTGAATAAAGAAAGATTGGGAGTATTGTTTCACTCTTGAGTTGGAGAGTTGCACAGCTTAGGGGTGGGATTGTGTTGCAAGACGGATGCTACGTACCCTACATAGAGGAGGTGGTATACACAGAGCTCCGAGGAACACTGATTAGAGATCAGTGGTCAAGATTGTTTTGCCTACTTATATGGAACAGGTTATAAGACTGCTACACAGGTAAAGTCAACCACAGAAGTCAAGCTACCTTGCATACCACCACACTTATGTAACAGCCATTATCCACAACATATCAAATAGAGTTGCTACCCACACCCTTCTTACCCCAGCAAGCGTGATAGGCCTCACGGAAGTGTCTGTATAGCGTATGCGACAGATTAGGAAGGTATATGGAAGTCAGAGGTTTAATTGACAGGTTTTACTCTTTTAATTCCCATAGATCCTTCCTAAACTGTATAGAATCGTCTAATGATAGCCAGAATAAACTGTCAAAACGAGTCATGAAACTTAAGGGGTTAAGTTCCTTGTCTCCATATACAGTAGATACATATAACAATCAATCTATCTATCCACTTATCCATGTGTGTATGGCAGTCTGAGCCACTACATTGTAATTGAAAAGGATACTTAACCTAACAAGTGCGCATGGGGGTAATTGGAAACGTCCCCCTGTGCTGACGTATTTGAGGTGTTTCCGTCACTAAAATATTCATTGTGCCATTAATACTTATCCATATGCGCCTATTATAGGTTGATTATAAAGGTATTAACCTGAAACAACAATAAAACTAGTGAAAACAGCGTTTGGATGGTCAAAATCGGAGATATAGCCCGCGAGTTGTATAATGTATGGGTGAGGCAAGCTGCTTTCCCGCCAATATCCCCCAAGGCCACTGAGACACAGTCGATCGATACTCTCTCTCTCTCTTGCATTCGCTTGCTATCAGTGATGACCACACCCTCCAACCGGATTTCTAATGTTAGCACGAAAATATACCTCAGAATAAGGGAATAACAGGGAAAATAGGTGATAACTGAAGGAGAGGAGGAAAGTGGGGAAGGAGGGGAGGTAGAGGACTGAGATTTTGCATGGTCCAGGGGCAAAAAAAAAAAAAAAAAAAAAAATCCGATGTCAAAAGTTGATTTTTTTTTTCACTCACTCTTAAGAGTCTCCCCGCAGTCCGCCGGGGGAACTCTTAAGAGTCTCCCGGCAGTTCCCGGGTTAACCAATGTATGTACGTCATTTAATGGACACCAATAACCTAGATGGGATAAAAATATGCCTGAAACAATGTCAGAGCCGATATAAACACCATATGAGGAGGAGCACTTTATTGAAAAAGTTTCGCAGATAGCTTCTGACCTGAAGAAGCTATTTGCGAAAAGTTGTCAATAAAGTGCTCCTCCTTATATGGTGTTTATATTCATTCTGTCAACTTTTCAAAGTTATTTCAACACAATGTCAGAGCCCTCTAAAATCAACCATAATTTGATCTCAGTTGCTTCTTCTAGTCACTAGCTTTAAAGGAAAGCTACGGGTCTTTTCTGGAGACTTCCTTTGTCATAGCCAAAAGCATCTATTAATGGGTCCTTGAAACCTTAAGGTTCATCCACACCAACATCAATGTTGCATGGGAAGTGCTATTAGGAACCTTAAGTAGACTTATAAAAAGATTAGCAAGATAAGAAATAAATCCCAGCTGAAAACACACTGACCCTGGATATGGGCGAATCTCAACTTCGTCCAGTGAGCCCAGTCCGAAATCTTGGAGTTAACTTAAACTCAAAATTAAATTATAAGGACCATATAAACCAGGTTGTCAAAAGTTGTAATCTGCATATTAGAAACTTGTGCTTAGTGAGACAGTTTCTTAACCCGCTGAGTACCAGCTAAATATTTATAAATGTACCACCCAGGACCGGCTGATTCTGAATTTAATTTTTTTCCAGAAACAATAGCGAATGGGTTAGGAATGAAGGAAAAACCACGAAAAACCGATCAAAAAGCTCAAAAAATGGTCCTACAGAGCCCCCGAAAACAGATTTTACAAGAGTAAAAAATTGAAGGCAATTTCCCACAAAAAACAAGTTTTTGCGCGCTCACGCACACGCGGATGGACTTTGAGAGTTTTCAACCATCGGCATGGGTGCGTGGGATACGTACACAGTTCCCATACAAATCTGAGCCCTCTAGGTGCCATAGGACCGGAGTGACACTGACGCAGACGTCTGCGTCGCTGGGGTTTAGCGTTACATACATTGCCGACGCACTGTTTGCGTCGCTGGGGCTCAGTGGGTTAACAGATGCTGCCTCCTAACATTGGTTCATTCAATCATCCTGTCTCGCGTAGATTATTTTAATGCTTTATGGGTTGGCCTCCCTAATTATCTACTGCAGAAAGTTCAATAAGTGATAAATAGAACAGCAATGCTTATTTTTGTTCTTCCACCGAGAACCCCTACTATTCTATATCTAATAGAGTTGCACTGGCTGCCGGATAAAGCTAGGGTAGAATTTAAAATGTGTCTCATGACTTTCAAGGCTCTTACATTTGGTGAACCAAAGTATCTTGCTGAATTGCTAAAACGTTCGTTGGCATATCTTGCAAAGCAAGGATGATCCTCTACGTCTTAAGGACTCCTCCTTCTCCGATTGGTCCTTTTCCTATGTGGCTCCTAGGTTGTATAATCAATTGCCACTGTCGATGAGACAGTTGAATTCTGTTGAAACTTTTAAGGGGAATCTCAAGACCTTTCTATTCCAGAAAAGTTATGATCTAGCAAGTGGCACAGAGACTGATTATTACAGGCTTTAGCTGCTGCCATTGCCATGGTTGCAGCTCATTCGGCATATGAACAATACCACATTTGTTCTTAATAGTGGTGTAATGGGTTCCAAGTGCTAGTGATTGAAAAGAGCTAGGGCGTTCACTTCGCATATAAGTTCGATAAAACATCTACACTATTGGGAGCGTTTAAGAGCACTGAATCTGTACTCGCTGGAACGTAGAAGAGAACGTTACCTAATAATATACACGTGGAAAATCGCAGAGGGTTTAGTACCAAACCTACATACTCCGATAGTCATGAAATTCAGTGATAGGAGAGGCTGGGAATGCGAAATCCCCCGGATGAATAACAGGGGTGCTATGGGCTCTCTGCGAGAGGGCTGGTTATCACACAGAGGCCCACGTCTCTTCAACAAACTCCCACGGCGAGTAAAAGACATGAGGGACGTCTCGTTAGACAACTTCAAGAGAGCCCTCGATGTCGAACTGCAAAAAGTGCCAGACGAGCCCATCCTCGCGAGGGAGCGAGCTGTCGCTTCAAACAGTCTACTACACCAAAATCACCACCCATAACGAGGGGCGCTACGCTCCTTGGTGCTGCTAGAAGAGTGGCGAACACATCAAAAGTATCAAAAGTAAGTATAAGTGCCCATGTTATTGAAAGGGAAATATATACAGTAATATACTGTACTAACAAATTTATTTTCTTCTCCCACAGGTCCAGTTGGGCCACCAAGAAGGAAAACAAAGAGTCAAGGCAGTCAAGCCCAGGAAGACCCAGACAGCGGGAAAGATGAAGACAGGGTTAAATCCACGCCCAGCCCCGACGCCCCACAGCCACCCAAGTTCCAGGGCAGCCAAACAAACCCGAAGAACCAAGGCTCATCATCCCAAACCTCCAGCGACCAAACCGCAGATGTAAAGCAGAATACCCTACCAAAGCCTGCACTCCAGCCACCACAGGGATCTCCGGGGCAAGGTGATGGCCAAGACTACCCTGAGTATCAGTGGCCTGGGAACTGGCCCCAATACTACCAGCCGGGATATCCAAGCGGGGGAGGCAATACTCAAGGTGACAAAAATCAAGGAAATCCTGCCTACCAGTGGCCACCGGGAACTTTGGTCAATGAGTCGGGTTATCCAAATCAAGGCTACTATCCGGCCTGGCCTTACTATCCAGGGTACAACAATTACCCGGGGACTAACTATCCAGGGACCAACTATCCAGGGAGCAGTTATCCTGCAGGTTACTATCCAGGGAGTAGTTACCCAGGCGGCTACTATCCCGGCTACTACTACCCTGGGACCAACGGTGGTAACGCGGGAGGCTACCCCAACACCGGAGGACCGTCCTCACCGGGGGGCCAAGACAACAGGTAGCTTGGTTATTAATTTATTTGTTTCATTTTTCTCAAATATTATTTTACTCTTCTGTATCTTCAAGTATTAAAAGTGCAATCGCCCATGCTTCAGAAACATGGCCAAGTAAAATGCATGATATCAATAGAATGAAACAGAACACAATAAGAATGGTGAGATGGATGCGTGGAGCCAAACTGCTAGATAGGATTTCTGAAGAGTTGAATTGGCATTTAGGTATCAAAAAGCATGAGAGAAAAGATGCATGCATGCAGCCTTAGATACATACAGGATCGATTATCAAAATTGGGTGAAAAGATGCTCGCCCGTGAATGTGAAGGGAGCTGCAACGAGGGGTAGACTTAGAAACACATTGGATCATGTTGTACGATCTTATCTCAAATTTTAAAATCCTGACATGCGAGGCAGCCCAGAAAAGAGTTGCCTGGAATGCCACTATTAGAACATAAAATTGAATATGCACATCGCATGGACCACTCGGTCTTTAAAATTTATGTATGCATGTACAGTAGGGTAGCTAATATTTCTGTGTGCCACCTCGGCAGAACGGGAGGAGGCATTTAGTATAAAAAAAAATAACAAACAGTATGGCCCATAAACAGATTCCAGGGTGGGGGTGGTGTGGGAAACCGAGGGTACGTACCACCGCAGCCACAGGATCCCTCCCTATTCTACTACCCTGGTAACCTAACCTGCTACGAGTGCCGTCTGGACTTCCGGCAGGGCCCATACATCGGCGACCACCCGTGTCTGGGGCGCCACAACAACCTCAACGTCAGCGTCAACTTCCTACAGCAGTGTAACATCAGTGACACTTATTGCAGAGTAGGTGATGGCTGGTGGTTGTGGGAAAACTCAACCAGTGGGCAATTTCAACCAGTACCCATTCAACAACTACAGTCAGATTAGGTTAAATATGGCACTGGTTGAGTTGGCACTGATTGAGATCTACTGGTTGGTTGAAATATTTTATTAATTGAGTTTTCTAGGAACCATTATGGCCAGTAGTTGTTTGTTTTATTTTTTTTCTCAGCAATAGAGCATTACTTGAAATACAAATAGAAAAGGTGTGGCGGAGTGGTCTTGCCACTGGACTGGTAATCCAATGGACCCGGGTTCGAATCCCAATATGTCAATGGGAAGATATTATTGGGATGGAATTTGTGCTGTACCTAGTATCAGTGCATTACCACAGCACACCGAAATGCCAAATAAATACCCTCAATGTTCCCTGATTAAATAGCATTGTATGAATATTCCCATATTCAAAAATATGCTACAGGGGGGCAATGCCTAGTGAGTTAATTGCTCAATAGGTGGCGTTCTGAGAGTGAGGGTCCGAGCCTGGGGGATGAGACTGTGAAGCACAGAGGCGAAGCAGCTTCAGAGATGTAGTTGCTTCGAGCCGTGAAGCTTCGCATGTCTCACTCCCTAGACTGGAGCAAGACCTCACGGGCCTCACCGTGTTCAGCGGTAGAGTATAAAGGCTATCAGCCTATGCCCGAGAGGGAGTAGTTGGAATATAAAAAAAAAAAAAAAAAAAAAAAAAATCCTATTCAATATAACAACAGAGCAGTAATTACAGCATAGCTTTGTAGACTGGAAAAGGAAAAGGAAATGAAGGTACATGCAAGATATAGGCTGTATTTTTTTTTTTTTTTTTTTTCTATATTCCAACTTACTTCCTCTCGGGCATAGGCTGAGAGCTTTAACATTCACCGCTTTACAATGAACAGTGAAGCCCGTGAGGTCTTGTTCCAGTCTAGGGAGTGAGACATGTGAAGCACGTAGAGTACAACGAGCACCTGTCATCTTGCCTTCACATGAGGCAAGGTGCTCACTCATGGCCCGAAACGACCCCATCTCTGAAGCCACCTCGTTCCCGTGCTTCACTGTCTCACTCCCTACACTCGGACTCCCACACTTACACACACACAACGCCACCTGTTGAGCAGATAACTCACCAGGCATTGCACCCCTATAGCATATTTTGAATATGGGAATATTCATACAGTGCTATTTAATCAGGGAACAATGAGGGTATTTTATTGACGTTTCGGTGGGCTTTGTGGTAATGCACTGATACTAGGTGCAGCACAAATTCCATCCCAATAATATCTTCCCATTGATACATCGAGATTTGAACCCGGGACCTTTGGATTACCAGGCCAGTGGCAAGACCACTCCACCACACCTCCCCTTAAATAAATATGTATAAATATTTTTTTTTAAATTTTCAAGTAGACTAATGTCTTCTATCTATCTATCTATTGCCGGATGCTGCGATCCCTGATACACATGATATTATCAATCGGAAAGTCAAGTAAAATTTTAGTATTCTTGAAGTGATCTGTCTAGGAAAAACCATGATAAAAAAAAATACAAGTATGGTGAGATAAGAGGTTTGGTTAGGTTAATTAGTTGTTCCTCTCTAGGTAAATGATCCCTCTGTATAAAAAATATAATATAACTTGTTCTGTAACTCGATCCATGTTGTAATTGATGCAGTGATGGGGCAGCTTTTAACACGGTGCATTCCTTTGATTGACAGGGCTAGAGCGTGCCCTTGTTACAGGGACTTAATTGGACATTTTCCACGAATCGCTAGACCGAGCTGACCAAACTCTTGATATCTACCAATGGCACGGCCTGGGCTCGAAATCACAACCCTTCGATCAGCAGCCAGACGCACTACCAACCATGGCAAGGCCCGTGTAATAATAATACTGTTCGGGTTACTTATATAGCGCCATTTCTCTCTAGCCCTTGCTCCGAGATTCAATAGCGCTTGTTACGACTGGGACTACGAATAAAACAAGGGCACTCAATGATTGGACTAGTAATAGGGCACTATGCAATAACGGTACGCTAGATCCAAACCCACGAACTTATATGCCGGCGAACAAAACACCTATACCCTCCAGGGTTAATCTGCGATAGCGGGGTATCCTTAACTGGGCATAAATGTACTCTACTTCAGGCTAACCTGCACTGGTATAGCCTGATAACAAACAAGATGCAAGTTACGTTAAAATGCATAAAAAGGAATCTATGGAAAGATCAATTAAATCACTGCAAGATTTAATACAATAAAAAGATGCTTCAATACAGTTACTCTAAACAACAATAAACTCTTCACTCCCATCTGAAAGAAAGTGAAGTACAGTCAGGACCCCCAATTCGCGAGAATAGGGGTGACAGGAGGCATCGCGTATTGTGAATTCGGGTATTGTGGAACTAACTTTAAATGGGAATAATTAGATTGGGTGACATCTCTCAATTATGGCCTATTTTCGAAATTTTTGGCCCTATTTTCGACATTTTTGGCTCTACAGTACAGTCTATATCTTATATATAAGAAGAACAATGAATAAAAATATGAAACTATCCTTAAAATTAGTAGTAGATAGGCTAGGACTAGGACCGTAGGACTTCACGATTTTCTCCAACTTCTCCCTCCCTAACCAAATCGTACGAACAGTTTACTCTGACAAGCCTATTGCACAGTTTCCTTCTCCTCTTTTCTTGCGAAACAACAATTCCACCTTCATTTTGTGTGTTATCTTCTTATATTGGCGTGGCATGGCGAAAAAAGTGGCAGGCACTACAAACGTTTGGTCACTCCGCACGGCTATGAGCGCTTGAGCGGGACTGTGGGAGGGAGGGAGGGAGGGAGGGAGGGTAAGCGGGAGGGAAGGCAGGCGTATGCCCGTCTTCTTCTTTTTTCAGAGCTACTCCTGGGCCTCGCGAAACGTAGACGTGCTCGGGTATCAAGCGGGAATAGCGGATTTGGCCCCTTCTTAGCTCTCGATTCGTGTATTGTGGTACCACCTCGCATAATTAATGCTTAATTAATTAATGTTATTTTCGAGGGGTAACTCGTGTATTAGGGTTTTCGCGAATTGTGGAATCGTGTATTGGGGGTCCTGACTGTATAGTCCTACAGCATAGACCTGGAAACTTCTGAAGAAAGTCTGATGCTCATAAGATGTTCGTACTAATTTAGAACTATATAAAGGCAGGAGGCAGGACACCACACGTGTAAATCGAATACACTAAAAGATAGGACATAATATATAATGTTAACTGACACGAGAATGCTATAAATGCGCAACGGTAGCAATGCTCGACACTAAAAGAAGTACTTCTTCATCAACGAAACAGTCTGCTATGGTTGTGCGGCTCAGCAACAACCTAGACTAATAAATGCTGTGAATAATAATGCGCACATATCAAAGAGCTTATATTAAATACTAACAAGTGTCTACTCGATTAATAATGTCTAGCTGGGATACTCTAGGTAAGGAACTGGGGTTGAGCAAGACAGGCTCGTAGCCTAGCGATGTCCTTAAGACTGCATCCTTTAAGTTACGTTAATTGACTAGGGGGCTCTCTCGATAGATCCAGATCACAAGTATCTGGTTCTATCCTGGCGACCCTCTAAAGACAAGCAAAGAGGCAGCAAAGTGTGGAACTGGTACAGGCCAAAACCCTCAGTCAACACAATGCTGCACTCGCAAAGGACGCAACCGAAAAGACAACCCAGGCTACCACAGGACCGGTCGAAGTCGTGTAGGTATAAGCAAACCGTACACACATCGGAGACAACGACTACAGTTACCCTATCCCAGTCTAGCATTAAATAAAAGAGCAGAAACACTAAATCAATAATGGAGACACACAAAGTTCTTAACCTATACTAACTAAGAACCCTCAAACCTATTCTAAGTACATGTAAATATCTCTGAGGACGGCACATGCAATACAATGGGCCGGCTATGAAAACCGTATGCAGAACCCAAGGGGAGTGTTGTGCAGTTAATAAAGGTTAGAGTATGGAAAGAGAGAATCGAGTGAGAGAAACAGTGATAAAGGTGGTGATCGGGAGAGAGTATGCAAAGGGATGTTAGAAGCACGCGCTCCAAGCCTGTCCTGATGAGGACAGCTCCTGGGGACCCTCATGGAGGAGGTAAGTTACACAGGAGACCGCAAAGGCGCGATGGTCGGCCAATCACGGGCCGAGACGTCACAAGACAGCAGGCGTCATAGGACACAGCCAGACACACCGTCCAATGGCGAGCGAGAGGCAGGAATGCACCCGTACATACAGACACTTACTACCTCCTCGCTCTGAAAGTCTTTCTCATTCACACGCTGGTGCTATTATCACTACTGTTGATATAAAATATAACCCGTTGTCACAGACGAAAACAAAGACCACCACTGGACTGTCTGTGACAATGCGATTACTAGGAAAGAAAGAACAACATTCTCTGATAACTGTAGCCCATTTCGATGTCCCTGGCGAGCGCTAGTGGCCAACGAGAGGCGATTCTGCCAACGCTGGTAGACATCACACCCCGCCCAAGATATGGGACGCTCAACATTAGGCGAGCACCATATCTGACAAGGCAGAATGCCGACAAGACCCGCCACACCTAGCCACTCCACCAGAAATGAAATGCAAAGCTCAATCTTAAATAAAACAACATATTAGCATAAAGAAAATCTTACAACCCCTCCCAAACACATTAGTATACTTTAGCCTGCTATGCTCCCTGGGCGAGCTTCACAGAGCCCAGCCTACTAAGTGAAAGACAGGTTCAACTTAGGACTTTAGCTATAACATTGGCAACTTACAATTAACTATCAAAAAGAAAGAGTTTTTATGTGATTTTTTATTTAATTTTAATGTTGTTTTTTGACGGCTGCTCTACAGGGGCAAGCCTGGTTTTTCTCCACTCAAACCCACACACCTGTGGTGATCTACGCCGGATCCTCCACCCTCGACAAACAGTCTGCAATCACATTCTCACAACCGGCAATATGGCGAATGTCTAGATTGTATTCTTGCAACATGAGTGACCAATGTGTCAGCCTCATATTCCAGTTGTGGAATTGGTTCAGAAATTTAAGAGGGTGGTGGTCGGTGTAAATCACCACGACTGGCCCGTAGGCAGGAACATATACTTCAAAGTGCCTGAGCGCCAACACTATTGCCAGCAGTTCTTTCTCCACCACAGAGTAGTTTTTCTGAGCGGAATTAAACTTCTTGGAAAAGAAACTGACTGGATGCTCCAAACCTTCCTTGTCTGTTTGCATTAAGACGGCACCAGCCCCTACACCACTGGCATCTGTTGCCAGCTGGAACGGTCTTTCAAAGTCAGGGGCCCTGAGGATTGGGTGAGTGCATAGTAGGTGCTTGACCAGCGAAAAAGCCCTTTCACACTCAGGTGCCCACTTGAACTTTTTCTCTTTTGCTAGCAAATCTGTCAGGGGAGCTAACACAGTAGAATAACCCCGAATGAAGCGGCGATAGTAACCGATCATGCCCAAAAATCTCATGATCTGCCGCTTGGTGGACGGCCTGGGGAACTGGTTAATAGCCTGTATCTTGTTTTTGGGGGGCACACCTGGCCTAACCCGACCACAAACCCAAGATACTGCACAGTTGCCCGGACAAAGTCGCACTTGCCCAGATTGACCACCAAGCTCGCCTCACTGAGCTTCCGAAACAAGGCTTCTATGTGCTCACAGTGACTCTCAAAGTTGTCATCGTAGATTATAACGTCATCTAGGTAGACAGTGCAGTTAGGGATGTCAGCTACTAACTCATTCATAAGACTCTGGAAGGTTGCTGGGACATTTTTAAGGCCATACGGCATCACATTGCAACGGTAGGTGTTCCCATCAACCACAAACCCGCATACCCCCTTCGCTCGCTCAGACAAGGGCACCTGCCAGTAGCCTTTCACTAGGTCTACCTTAGTTAGAAACTGTGCCTTACCAATCTTGTTTACACTATTGTCAACACCGGGAAGGGGATAAGCATTGGTGGGAGTCAACCCGTTCAATCTCCGAAAGTCAATGCAGAAGCGAACCTTCCCGTCAGGCTTGGGCTGCAGAGTGACAGGAGATGTCCACCTAACTGCCCCCTTTTCAATCAGCCCCCATTCCAACATATACTCTAACTCCGCTCTGAGGGCTGGGAGTTTAATGGGTGGAATTCTGTAGGGTACTGATTTAACCCTCCAGCCCCGGCTATGTATTATATATATATTCCTCGAAACCCGGGTGTTTTGGCCGAAAAACGTCTAGGCTAGGCTACTGTATATTCGTTAATCAGACTGCTTCCCGCATTCCCGCGCATCCCCAAGCGTAGCTGTGTTATTTACCTGTAGAATGGCATTAAGTAGAGCTCTCTAAGTCAACTGGTTGAGCTGTGATGATGATTTCATTGGAGATAACTTTATGGCCAACACAGCCACTTTACACCACTTTTCGATACTTAACAACAACATTACATTGTTTACTGTATATATGGATGGAGTTATGAAAGAAATACTATCAAGAGCAGTGGATGTTGGTGTATCGCTGAAAAGGGAGGGAATTGAGTGGAAGCTACCTATACTGCTGTTTGCGGATGATACAGTTCTGATGAGTGATAATGAATGGGAGTTGCAGGGTCTGGTAAATGAGTTTGGAACAGTGTGCGAAAAACGGAATTTGAAGGTAAATACGGGGAAGAGCAAGGTTATGGTCTTCGAAAGGGGTGAAGTCACAGAGTGTGAGGTGAAGCTGAACGGTCAGGCTATGGAGATCGTCAACTCTTTTAAGTATCTGGGCAGTGTGTTGAGTAAAGATGGGACTATGGATGAAGAGGTGCGGGAGAGGGTACAACAGGGGAAGAGGGTTGTAGGAACGCTAAAAGCAGTAACAAGAAATAGGGTGGTCAGTATGGAAGTGAAGAAGTCCTTGCATGACAGTGTGGTAATCCCGACACTGACTTACGGAAGCGAAGCATGGACGTTGGTTGAGAGACTCAGACCAAGAGTGAGAGCAGTGGAAATGAATTACTTAAGGAGTGCGTGCGGAGTTACATGGAGGGATAGACAGACTAATGAAGAAGTAAGAAGGAGGTGTGGTGTGGAGGTAGATGTGCTGGAAAGTGTGAAAAGGAACAACTTGAGATGGTTCGGCCATATGGAACGTATGGAAAGCGAGAGAATGACTAAGAGGGTGTACGAGAGCGAGGTGGAGGGACAGAGGGGGAGAGGTAGACCGAATATGAGGTGGAAGGATGGAGTGAGGAACTACATGAACGAAGGCGGTGCTGGTTGGGGGGAGGGGCGTCGACTGACTGGGGACAGAGGTGCATGGGGGCGGTTCGTTCGTGGCCACCCCTTCGGGGATCACGGCGTCAGGCAATAGATAGATAGATAGATAGAACAACAACATACAGGCACACACGAACAAGCGACGCTCTCCTTCTTGTGGCCGGAGATGCGGGGCGTCGGTCCAGCCGGCTGTTGTTTACATGCGTCGGACCGACGCCTCGCACACGAAGCTCACAGGCTTTCAACCACTGGGTGTTCAAGAGGCCTTCCGGGTACCTGTTATATGCTTTTTTATGGGCGTTCAAGAGCCCTTCCGTGGTGAGAGGGTTAAAGGGGGGTGATCTCCCACATCCACGTCATGCACCACTAGAGTTGTGAGGCCTGGATGCTCTGCAAACACAGTGGGGTATGAAGCAAAGAGGCGCTGCACGGCTGCACGCTGTTGCTCAGGCAGGTGCACTAGAGCATCGTCAGCCACCTGTCTGGAGTTCCCCGCCCACTGGTCAGCAGAGACATGACACTCCCAGTTATCTTCCACCTGGGCTTCACTGTCCCTCATTCCTTCTCCTCCATGACCACTGCAGGTCAACACAGGGACAGCGAGAGGCTCAGGGGGGCGCCTCACAAACTCTTTCACCAGATTCACATGGCACAGCTGATTCTTTTTACGCCTATCTGGAGTAGCCACAAGATAGTCTAGGTCAGAGATCTTTTTTACCACCTTATAAGGACCAGCGTACTTGGCAGACAACGGATGACCTGGCAGAGGTAACAGAATCAACACCTCCTGCCCCACCTTAACCCTCCAGCCCCGGCTATGTATTATATATATATTCCTCAAAACCCGGGTGTTTTGGCCGAAAAACGTCTAGGCTAGGCTACCGTATATTTGTTAATCAGACTGCTTCCCGCATTCCTGCACATCCCCAAGCGTAGCTGTGTTATTTACCTGTAGAATGGCATTAAGTAGAGCTCTCTAAGTCAACTGGTTGAGCTGTGATGATGATTTCATTGGAGATAACTTTATGGCCAAAACAGCCACTTTACACTACTATTCGATACTTAACAACAACATACAGGCACACACGAACAAGCGACGCTCTCCTTCTTGTGGCCGGAGATGCGGGGCGTCGGTCCAGCCGGCTGTTGTTTACATGCGTCGGACCGACGCCTCGCACACGAAGCTCACAGGCTTTCAACCACTGGGCGTTCAAGAGCCCTTCCGGGTACCTGTTATATGCTTTTTTATGGGCGTTCAAGAGCCCTTCCGTGGTGAGAGGGTTAAACTCCCGGAGTTTTGTCTTCTCATCGTACCTGTCCTTCATAAGTGCTTGCGACCCTACCAAATTCCTACCTGCCAACTCTAGGCTTCTCAGCATTCTCTCTCTACTCTCGAGGACATACTTTAACATGGAACATGGTTTTGCTGTGCCCTCCCAGATTTCTCTAACCATGTTGAGGGGGCCTCTGACCTGATGTCCGAAAACTAACTCATTGGGACTGAACCCTAGGCTTTCACCAGGTACCTCCCGAGCAGCGAATAATACATAGGGCAACCCAAGATCCCAATCCATGCCATTCTCAACACAGTAACAACGCAGCATGCTTTTCAGAGTCGAGTGCCACCTCTCCAACACCCCTTGACTCTCTGGGTGATAGGCTGAAGAGACAACTGTACTGATACCGTGCTGCTGCATGGTGTGTTTGAAAAGGTTAGAGTAAAGTTGGACCCTTGGTCTGACTGCAATTCCTGCGGGTACCCGTACCTAGAACAGTACAATAGCAAGTTACGAACAAAAGTCTTAGCATAACCATTTCGCATGGGCTATGCATCCGGATAACAAGTGGCAACATCCATGATTGTGAGGAGGAACTTGTTGCCTGCACTAGTAGAGGGTAGAGGGCCAACCATGTCGATTATAACCTTACTGAATGGTGGCCCGATTACAGGATTAGGGTGTAACGGAGCCTTGGGAATACACTGGTTTGGTTTACCTACTGTCTGGCAGGTACTGCACATTGCCACCCATGACGCCACATGTGCCTTCATACCTGGCCACCAAAACAATTTCGCCAATGCTGCTACCGTCTTACGTACACCCAAATGCCCTGCCAACGGTACATCATGCGCCAACCTCAGTAGGCTATCACGGC
This sequence comes from Paralithodes platypus, assembly GCA_032716605.1. Lineage (NCBI taxonomy): Eukaryota > Metazoa > Arthropoda > Malacostraca > Decapoda > Lithodidae > Paralithodes > Paralithodes platypus. The sequence continues at coordinate 10,530,929 of CM064513.1, forward strand.
ACTCACTAGGCACTACCAACTGGTCAACCACTCTCGACCCACCCTCCCAACTCCGTCTGGGATCTAGAAAACGCCTGTACAATATGTCCTCCACACGAAAGACGTCCCCCGGCTTGCTAGCTCTTGAGCTTGCTAGCTCTCCTCTGCACTTTCTCCACTGCTTCTATATCCTTTACCATATATGGAGCCCACACCTGGTTCGCATATTCCAGGTGCGGCCTAACCAGCGCTGTATAGAGATTCCTGAAGATTTCTTCGTCAAGTGACACAAATGTCCTCCTTATCAGCCCTACAATTCTATTGGCTTTGTTTATCTTTTCCGCTAAATGTTCTGAGAAATTTAACTTATTGTCTATCACTACTCCTATATCCTTTTCTGCATTCACGTTCTCCATCGCTTCATACATACTGTATCCTACCTTGTCTATCTTGCTTGTCCCAATCCGCATGTACTTGCATTTTTTTGGATGAAAAGGCATTAACCAATGCTCAGACCATCCCTTCATGCCCTCCACATCTCCTTGAAGCAAACTCACATCTTCCTTACTCCTCACTCTTCTATACAGCTTAGTGTCATCCGCATACAGGTATACCTCACTTCTATTAGTTATAACTTCAGGTAAGTCGTTGATAAATATAACGAACAGCAGTGGTCCCAACACAGATCCCTGAGGTACCCCACTTGTAATTTCCCTCCACCCCGAGCCTATTCCATTCACCAGTACCCTCTGTCTCCGATCTTTCAGGAAGGCTTCTATCCATTTCACTAGGGGGCTCTCTCGATAGATCCAGATCACAAGTATCTGGTTCTATCCTGGCGACCCTCTAAAGACAAGCAAAGAGGCAGCAAAGTGTGGAACTGGTACAGGCCAAAACCCTCAGTCAACACAATGCTGCGCTCGCAAAGGACGCAACCGAAAAGACAACCCAGGCTACCACAGGACCGGTCGAAGTCGTGTAGGTATAAGCAAACCGTACACACATCGGAGACAACGACTACAGTTACCCTATCCCAGTCTAGCATTAAATAAAAGAGCAGAAACACTAAATCAATAATGGAGGCACACAAAGTTCTTAACCTATACTAACTAAGAACCCTCAAACCTATTCTAAGTACATGTAAATATCTCTGAGGACGGCGCATGCAATACAATGAGCCGGCTATGAAAACCGTATGCAGAACCCAAGGGGAGTGTTGTGCAGTTAATAAAGGTTAGAGTATGGAAAGAGAGAATCGAGTGAGAGAAACAGTGATAAAGGTGGTGATCGGGAGAGAGTATGCAAAGGGATGTTAGAAGCACACGCGCCAAGCCTGTCCTGACGAGGACAGCTCCTGGGGACCCTCATGGAGGAGGTAAGTTACACAGGAGACCGCAAAGGCGCGATGGTCGGCCAATCACGGGCCGAGACGTCACAAGACAGCAGGCGTCATAGGACACAGCCAGACACGCCGTCCAATGGCGAGCGAGAGGCAGGAATGCACCCGTACATACAGACACTTACTACCTCCTCGCTCTGAAAGTCTTTCTCATTCACACGCTGGTACTATTATCACTACTGTTGATATAAAATATAACCCGTTGTCACAGACAAAAACAAAGACCACCACTGGACTGTCTGTGACAATGCGATTACTAGGAAAGAAAGAACAACATTCTCTGATAACTGTAGCCCATTTCGATGTCCCTGGCGAGTGCTAGTGGCCAACGAGAGGCGATTCTGCCAACGCTGGTAGACGTCACACGCTCGACAAAGTTTATTACCGGACACTATTACCCTTTTCCTTGCTCAGGGGAAACAGTACCGGCTACCAGTGTATGCGAAAAACCTTCATGCCTGAGCGTGGCATTGAACTCGGGTCACCCGAGGTGGGAGGCCGAGACGTTCTCCACTACACAGCCGAGCCGGTTTAGAGAAGACTAAAAGGCCAAGTGGATAAGACAATAGTATTTTCATTATGACGAGTCTAGAAACTGTAATAATAGTAGTTTGTGACCCACAAAGTGCTGATCTAGGTCAGCATGATATGCATGGGTTTTGGGAAAAGCTCTAGGATAGGTTTAGTACCCAATCGGGAAAGTAAAAATAAGGACCAATCAGTCCTAACATCCAGTTAATCCCAAGACATTACCTCCACATAACAAAGCCACTCCAACAGCTTCCTCTCTCTCCAACACCCCTTTTCCCCTCTCAACACTCTTCGAAAAGTATATACGAGGCGCCGTTGTAAAGGCTTATCCTTCAATACCTTCATCTGGCCTGACCTAACCACTCCTCAGCCATGACCTACAATCACTACACAACACATGACCTCTAATTGATATGGAATAAACACACACACACACAACAGATAAACTGAATCTCCTATATTGTCCCACACCTAGACTCGTTTAGCCTATAGTGAATGGAAGAAATTCAGAAAGATGTTGCTCTTCTTGATCATGAGTATTATTATTATTATTATTATTATGTTGTTGTTGTTGTTGTTCCCTAAGCTGCCTGGCCGAACAGCCCCGAGTCCCTGAGAAAGGCCATGGCCACGATCAGGCTTTCCCACAGAGCTCTCATTGAGTGTAGATTGTGTTGTTGGCGTAAGTGGTTGTGTGAAATGCAGTCTTCTATGATGTGTTTAATGGTATGGGGTGCTGTGTTACATCCCGGGCAGGCGTCGACAACGGAGTCATCCAGTCTCTTCTGATAGCTCAGGAGAGCTGGATGGTGTCCGCATCTCAGCCTGGCCAGGTGGACTCTGTCCTCGCGAGGAAGGGAGGATTCGGAAGGATGGATTTCGGGAGGTCGTGCATGCAGCTGCGTGTTGTCTGTGAGTGAGTGGATGGATCGGTGAGAGATATGAGTATGGATGTGCTTCTGGAAGTTGGTTCGGGGTGGGCAGGGAGGGAGAGAGGACAATAATTGTGTGTGATACCGTGTGCTGGGTGTTGTTTTGATATTTCTTGGTGTCTGTGGGTGTGTTGCCATGTAGTTTAGTGGGTGGTCTTGGTTCGTGGAGGCTGCTGCCAGGAATTGAGTGCCTCTCATGTCCAGATGGTCTTTGACTTTGAGGATTTTGGTTTCTTGATGTAGGTGATCTGTGGGTGCAGTAGCTGTGCAGCCTGTAATGATCTTCAGGGCTTTGTTTTGAATAGTCTGTAAGGTCTTATGATGTGTTTCAGCTAGGTTAGAAGCCCAGGCTGGGCTTGCGTATTCCATCACTGATCTTATGTATTGTTTATATACTGTGGTGGTAGTTTCTTTGTTGTGTCCAAATATTGTGTGAGCAAGTGACCTGAGGGCGTTAAGTCTGGGTGTCAGTTTCTTTTTAATGTTTGTGGTGTGCTGTTTGAATGTCATATGAGTATCATATGTTACTCCTAGGATTTTGGGTGTGTGTGTATGTGTTAGGGGTGTGTTGTTTATGGTGAGTTGAGGGATGTATTCGTGTTCTCCTGTCCAACTTGTGAGCAGGGTTGCGGTGGATTTGGCTGGGGCTAGATTAAGTCTGTTTGTAGTGCAGCAGCCATGTAGTGTGTTGAGATAGGGTTGAAGGAGATCTGTTGCTCTTTTTGGGTCATGGTGTGTGCATGTGAGTATTATGTCATCTGCATAGGAGGCTAAGTTTATTTGGGGCGTATTGGGTGTAGTTATATCGTGCATGTACAGATTGAAGAGTGCGGGTGATAGGACGGATCCTTGTGGGACTCCGTTTGGAAAGTTTCTGATTTTAGATGACTGACCGGCAAAAGATACGTTTATTATTATTATTATTATTATTATTATTACCGTATTAATATTATTATTGGCCTATGTGTTCATTCTTTATTGTCCCAAACATGAAATATATTAGAGTGTCTGCACTAGTAAAATGCTAACATTTCCTCTTTTTCCTTATGTGTGCAGACAGAGAGGACGGAGGAGAGCAACATCCTGCTCATCATGCGACGCCAGTGTACCACCAAATGTCGCCCGGGCTGCAAGATTCAGAGGAGACAGCCTTTTAAGATTGAAGTGTGTAATACCTGCTGTAGGACCCAAGCCTGTAACCACGTCTACCCTCCCAGCCTACCGGACACGGCCCCCATCACACCCACACCTTCACTACTCTTGTTGGTCTTATACTGGGGCGTTAGGACGATACTGTAAAGTCTCAGGTTTAAGTGCTTTTATCCTCATGTATCATATTACTTTATATACCTTAGGTTGAAGTGCATTTATCTTCATGTATTATAGTACTTTAATACTGGGACAAAATACCTCCAAGACATAGACTTTGTGTCATTAGTTTGTACTGTATAGTGAATGAACGATATTCGTTTAGTGACACAAGTGCTGGAAAATGGTGAATAAAATGCTCAAGTGATGACTAAATATAAACATTTATGCTGAACATTTTACGAATTACTAAACAATGTGAATATATTGTGCTGAAGTAATGGAAATGTTGCTGAGTGAGTAAATTGAAATATTTTTATATTCTCCTGTATCAAGTGTGAAAGTTATCTTGGGAAATTGAAGTACATGCAACATATGTTTTTCTTGGAAAAGCTTCAGTAAAATTATCAGGTGGTTTTACCGGTAGGCTTAGATTCCAGTACCTTACCATTCAAGATACAGGTTATATTGCACTTAAATGTCCAGACAGAAAAAGGTACTGTACTGTAATATTTTCTAGAGTATTAAAATGTAAAACTTGCCAACTAAACAAACCAAAACTGGGACAAAGACAATATAAAGTCAAATTAACTTATCAAAATCGCTATGTGGAAACAACGCTTACTAAAATAAAATTTAACACCCTTTACTGCTTTTGTGACACAAGATTTAGTTAATCATCATCACCTCCAATGCCTTACTTCCTCCAGAAAGCCCTCTTCAATGGATACGATCACAATCAACATTTTACAAGGTATTGCCAAGCTTGTGCTAGGGTCAGCCTCAGTCACCTGATGGCCATAAGCCATGTTGCATGATCAACTCTAACATCAGGGTGGCAAACATTGCTTCAAGACTGAATTAGTGCGAGAGGAAATACAGTATGCATGAAACTGCCGGCTACTTTTGCCACACATACTTCATTAGAATCATTTCAGGTATTCCAAGTTATAAAATATGCTTTAACTTTTGAGAACAGTTGGTGCAAGTGTTACGACATTAGCTTACTAATTACCTCCATGTTCACACCATATCAACTAATTTGGTCTGGTTTCTTCAACTCCTTTAAGCTATCAGAACTGAATTATTGAAAACATTACCAAAATAACCTAATTTCTCAGTGTATGGTCCTATAACAAATAAATTACACCTCAGTCCTGTACTATTAAATTAAGCCATTACCACCATGCCTCTGCTCTATAAGACAGCAACAATCAGGGCTGACATATGAGAGACTATTCAAATCATGTCCCAAACAAATGATCCTTCTATTTAATCAGTTAGTATTTTAAATATATATTAAAAATTATGCTTTATAGTTAGTATTCTTTAAGTTATAAAATACATAGATATAATATACAAACACATATTTTTAAAGATCGAGTAGTCCACATGAGGTGAGGTTTCCGTCTCACGTCATAATAGTGGCGTTCCAGGCAGCCATGTTTAGGCCTGCCCTAACTGTTAGGTTTATAAATTTGATAACAGATCGTACGACTTGATCCTACAGGATAATAATTTTAAATACGATTGTACGATTTGATCCTACGCCTTTCTAGGTTTACCCCTTGGTGCCGCTCCTTCCACGTTCACGGACTAGCACTTTTAACCCAATCTAGAGCAACCATTCTCTCACATACCCAAACCATCCAAGCCTTTTTTATATGCATGTCTTCACTGATACTCTTGATACAACTCACTGCCAAAGTTAATACTTCCAGAGTTCCAGTTAGGTCATTCAGCAAAATCTCTCCCTTGCATACTACACACACAAATTGGCTAAAAGCTCCAAACAATGTACTGTAATTATAATGTAAAACTTGCAAAATACAGTAAACAAACCATAACTTGGACAAACACAGTAAAAAGACAAAACAACTTATCAAAATCGCTATGTGGAAACAACGCTTAAGCAAAATAATAATTTTTATAAATAAAAGAACACAATCCACTACATATGGTGTACATTACTACAAGAGCAAGTTAACCTGTTTCCCAAGCAAACTAATCGCACATATAACAACGCACTATCGTCACGTTCAAGGAATTAGTCAATTTGGGAAGTCCGGGACATATTTAATATTCCTGTATTATTTCTCATATTCATCCATCTTTAAAACAAACTACTGTAGCTCCAGTTAGACACCTTATCAACAATGCTACAGCTGCCTCTCACACACCAACTTCTACCAATACAAACACTTATCTTACCTTCCAAGTAGCTACCTGGCACGGCTCGTGGTATCCTCAACCATTCTCCCGCTCTTGTGTTTGGCGACCAGGCTTTCCATATCCATCTACCTTTTTCACCACAAATTATAGAACAATAAGGTCATGAATTATACTTAGGTAAATCAATCAACATCTTTATTATATACTTCTAAAAGAATAAAAATAATAAAAATCTGAATTATAGTGTACTGGAAACAATGTCCATGGCCTGAGTTCTAGGCTAATTATTGAGTACGATGAACAATTCTAGTAGAGTGACAATTCTCCGGTTGAATGCAAGAAGGGTCAATGTACTGAAATGTTAATAGACTTGGGGCAACTAAACTATGTCTTAAAAAAAAATAAAAAAAAAAAAAAATAAATAAAAAAAAAAAAAAAAAATCTCGTTCTCCAATATTAGAATAAATACTACTTATGCAGAAAGAAAATGTCACATTAACCCCTTGAGGATCGTGACACATTTTGACAGTTTATTCTGGCTATCATTAGACGATTTTATACAGAAATTTAAGGATCGGTGGGAATTAAAAGGGTAAAGACTTATCTCAATTTATCCTGACTTCCATATACCCTTCCTAATCTTAATATTATCGTCTAATGATAGCCAGAATAAACTGTTAAATTGCGTCATAATCCTCAAGGGGTTAACCAATAACATATAGTGACTTCAGAATATATACATGGTTTTATTGGGTAGTCTGGTGAACTGACAATTCTGGACATTGGCCCCTCTTGCAATTAGCATAAGAATTGAAGTAGAATAAAGTTTGTCTGCACTATAACACAAGGAAATAAGAATATATGGGTATTACAGTTCAGTTGTGTACAGTCGCACACTGATCTATGAAAAGATTGAGAATATGAGCAGTACTGTACAGCCGGTGTCACACAAGCACTTTAGCGGCGGATGTATCTCTCTATTTAATTATTGCCGGACACCTTACTCCTCCTTAGGAGGATGTTCCATTAAAATCTTGTTTTTCAAGAACGTAACTACATCTTATCGTATTCCTTGACAGTCAATATGATACCGGTAATCAAAATTTCACCTTCAATACCTCTCCTAACCCCTATTATACTAACACAATTTTCCTTTTCACCCCTCTTAAAACGCGTGCATTACTCTGTAGACACCGCAACCCTCCCAGCAAACTACACATTTAACAATAAGAAGATACCGGTAATCTACTTGTTGTACTTGCAATGAAGGTACTGTAATAACATTACAGTATTTCTTATTGCAATAACAAATCTAGCATATTACACTGACTAGAAATACAGCCAATGTAAAGTAATTACCACTGAAAATGATGGAGTTTGTTTCCAAATATGGGTCATTTAGTTCCCATAGCTTGAACAATGACTACTCACCCCTTCTGTACCGGCAACGTCTTTTTCATAACATTCGGTATTGGACAATTTTATTCAGCTTAAAAAGGGCCTCCTTCAATTAACAGGCTTCGAACTACAGTATCTCACTAAACCCTTTTTACTACCACAGATCCTTCTTAAACTGCACAAAATTGTCTAAATATAGCTGGAATTAAACTAAAAAGACGTCACCAGTACAGAAGGGGTTAAGTGACTGGTGTATATGTATCTAAGGTATGTGTCTATTGTATGAATATTTATTAACCTATTTAATGCTCCAATAACCTAAGCATGTAAAAATGATAATACTGTACACATTTTAATTCATCTATACAAATATGTGCTTTATATACTGGTACCAGGTTCTACTGTACTTAATTATATATAGAATCTATATTAGTAATGAAATAAATTAAATTATTGACTAAATTTTATGCAACAAAATACAGTAGATTAGAGAAATATAATATAGAACACACTATTGATTGATTATATGACTGAGAGTATGTATGTATATGTATGTATATACTCAGGCACATACCCCATTGCTGGGGGTGGCCGACACGAGACAGAGCCTGAACAGAAACAACATTTAAATGTTCCTATTTCTCAGGGTCCGGGACCACTTTCGCGTTCCTTCGCCCGTTTCTTTGTCTCGTCAAGTAGGAGAATTATACAAGGGGAGGAGATTCCTAGCCCCCTGCCCCCAGAAGGAAAAGTAGGACAGTAAAAGAGACATACAGAAACAACTAAGGTTGGGTAGAGGATGCCAAACCTCAGTCTGGATCGGACCAACGAGTAGACAAACAAATTCAGGAGCTGTGTGATAAAATAATTTAACACTAGCCTATCTGAACTTTGGGGCTTTAAAATGGTGTTTCTGTTTAATTATTGTCAAGGATTTTCATTGTGTAGTCAACCCAACCCAACCCTACCTAACCTAACTTAACAATCTACTGGTTGAAATGGTCTACTCGTTGAGTTGTCTTGTCATCCATTGGAACATATGGGAGAGGTGACCGAACTATTCAACCAGTATTATAAAGTAAAGTTAGGTTAGATCGGGTTAGGTTGAGTTACGCATCTGATATAGACGGGTTGCGGTCGGGCTTAATCAACTCCCACATGAACAGAAACAAACTAGATAACCTCATGAACTTTGAAGAGAGGACCTGTGGTGGTGGATATGATGAGATTATGGAGGTGGTTGTCATGGTGATGGAAAGATTGTGGAGGTGCTTGTGTTTGTTTTTTGTTCTTTGTTTTTGTTTTTCTATGTGTACTGTATAAAGAAGACAAAAGGCAGGTTACCTGTAATGAGTATCTCCCCCAAAGCTAGAAGAGTGACAGCCAAATTCAAGGGACATTGGAGTCAAAATGCCTGGACACACAAAGTTTGAAGGAGCTTACGTCATATGAGGAAGGAAAGATTGATTAAGGGAGAGAGATCCAGAGTTCACTTGTTGAGTAGAAGAAAGAATGAGAAAATTTGCCAATTCTTGGGTTGGAGAGCTGGACAGAATAGGAGTGGAGGAATAGGATGTGGATGTGGTTGTGGTGGTGATGTAAAGATTGTAAAGATTGTGGAGATGGAGGTGGAGGTGATGGTGGTAGAGGGAATATTGGTAGTTGAAACTGGAACAGTAAGGAGCATTAACTCCTTCAGCACAATGATACCTATTTACCTTTGATTCTGGTTAAGTTTAAGAAGTATGTATTTCATTCAGAGGGTTTATTGAGATTTTATTTACCTCTTTCAGTTTTAGAGGTAGATTATAAGCTAAATAAAAAAAGGTCTAATCAGAAAATGATGAAATTATACTTGGCTCAATAGAAATCAGAGAAATATACATGGAAGAAACTACAAGCAAGAATTGCACAGGCACTCCACACTTAACCCATTCAGTACCGGTGACATCCTTTTCATTATATCATTATATTCTGGCAACTATTAGACGATTCTATTCAGCTTAGGGAGGACGTGTACCCGTTAAAAACCTACAGACTATCTCAATTAATCCTTTTAGCTACCATATATCCTTCCTAAGCTTCATAAAATCGTCTAAATACAGCAAGAATTAAATTAAAAAGACGTCGCCGGTACAGAAGGGGTTAAAGTCACCTAATTGTAAGTTGTTTCATTATTACTCTGTTCATTGATTAGCAAACAGAATTCTCCTAAAGTTGCTATGATTCACTATTAATTTGCAAATCAGAAAAAAATGATTCAAAATTGCAAAAAAGAATGACAGAAAATGTATGCTTCACTTAAAGTTGTTGTTCCCCAGGCTGCCTGGCCGAACAGCCCCAAGGCCCCAAGCAAGGCCAAGGCCATAACTGAGCGCCCCCACAGAACCCACCATGCCTACCACAATAAAGCCTGGGTGACCGAAGCCACTCCATGGCGGGGAGCTTAGGAGGGTACGGAAACACCCAGGAATAATTAATTCTTTTAAAGTTGTTTCATTTAGTCTTGATTTTCAGGGACGTAAGTACAACTTAGGGTGAGGAATTACTGTATCTACTGTAAGGACTGGGCATCTGAATTAGGTGAACACAATTACAAATATATAGGATTAAAACAAATAAAAACTAGAATGAACATTGTCTATATTATTCTAATATATATTATATGATTGCTAAATACATTATACAGCACCTACATATAGTCCATTCATTATAGTTTGGCCAGTAATCTTGACAATTAACTTCCATAACTCAAAAAGGGCTAGAACAAATTGGATGTTAACATATTTTTCACATCTATTCCCTGGTTACCTCTTCCCAAAAAGGATAAAATAATAGCTCATTTAGTCAAATCAAATTTGAGTTACAGAGGTTAGTGGACAAGATTTTTGGTCTACTGTAATTAAAATAAATAAACCAGTAATTTTTAATAAATATTGCACAGATTGTCTACATAAAAACAATACTACTGTCCAACGAAATCATATTAACCTCTATATTATTTACGAACACTATTCTTTCTTACATTCTGGCTAACATTAGTCAATTTTATTCAATATATGAAGGGGTTGTAGGCGTTAGAGGTTAACTGAAATAGATACTACAGTACTTCAATTCTTATAAGGCCTTTACAAACTTCAGGAAAATCATCTAATGTTAGCCAGACTAGCCTAAAGTGCAAAAGTGTCTTAATGTTGAAGAGATTAACACTATATTGACCTTCTTACATCAAGATCCAAAATATTAACCCTTTCAAGATCCAATACACATTTCTTTTGTTTTCCGGCAATTATTAGACAATTTTATTCATATTAGGAAGGGCATATAGAAGTCAGAGGGTTATTGAGATAGCCTTTACCCTTATAATTCCCACAGATCCTTCTTAAACTGTATAAAATCATTTAATGATGGCCAGCATAGCATTAACTATTATTGGAGTGTTGACAATTCGTTAGAAGTTATTGTTAAATAAATACCATGCCGAAAGTTACCTCGGTACATAGCTTCGACTTTTCAACTTTGTATACCAATTTGCCTTTAGATTAAGTATATTCAGAGATTTGCTTTATTATAGATTTGCACTTTGACAGGTTCGTTAGAAATGTAATTATTTCATAAATGTTTATACATATTTTAATAGTGCATCACTTAGCTCTACTCCCACTAGTTCAGTATATTTTGATAGAACTAAACTTAAAGATGTCCGTAAAATTCCTCCTTTACAATACTTATGTTAGATTCGGGCCTTACATTTTCAAACACATATTAGGAATTCCTATGGGTGGAAATGATAGCCCTTTAATTGCAGATTTATTCTTGCTTGCTTTAGAATTTAAATATTTTAATTAAAATGTAAAACTTGCAAACCAAACATATAAGACTTAGTTGACAGTCGCAAGAAAAATAAAATCCCAGAAAAATTAGCACTTGCTAAATTGTTAAGTAATAATAGTAGATATATTGATGATATTCTAGTTTGCAATTTGTTAAATTTTAATCAAGTTGCTAAACTTATTTATCCTAATTCTATTCCCCTCACACAATGTAACGTAAATTATGAAGTTGAAAATTTTCTTTATATAAATATAGAGATTGTTAATGAACAGTGCATACTTAAAGTATATCACAAAGTTGATGATTTTAATTTTAACGTAATAAACTTTCCTTTCCCTAGTAGTAATATCGATAGTAAAATAACTTATAATTATTTTTATTCCCAGTTAATAAGATTTTGTAAAATTTGCACTAAAGTAGATGACTTTTGGGCTAGAGCTAGGTTACTATACAGACTCTTAGTAGACAGAGGTTTTGAGGCAAGTAAATTGTTACATAAATTTAATCTTTTTAGGGTCAATTATTGTGACTGTATTCTAAAATTTGACATCAATAATTTTAATCAAGCATTTTTAACTTGAAGTTTCTTGAATAACCTCTGCTTACTTTTTGTCTGTATTTATTGTTTATCTTTTTCTTTTTCTATTATTAATATTAATATTGACGATTTTTTTTAAATTAATTGTTCTTGTTAAAAGAGTACTCTTTGTTTAAATCTGTTGTTACTTCTTCATATTTTGCAATTATTTGTCTTTATATTATATGTATTCATTGTCGATAGTATCAATTGCTTGCTTTTGCGATTTCCTTAGTTTATTTGTACGATAAATGTAGGTTATTTGTAGGGTAGTTATTGATAGGGGTCACTTGAGGCATGCTATGCTTACAGGTACCGACCCGATAGCACTATCGTTAGTGAGTGCTGTACTGTACTTTATATATTATTTTGTAATAGTATAGATATCTTATCAATATTTGTATTTTGTACTATTGTTAATGTCTTGTCATGTTGCAAATTTGATTTTAAATTAATATTTTGACATTTAACATGTAGTTTCTTTATTCATGCAGAGTTTAGTCAAATTACCAGAACGTCCCGGACTTCCCAAATTTGACTAATTCCTTGAACGTGACGATAGTGCGTTGTTATGTGTGCGATTAGTTTTCTTGCGAAACAGATTAACTTGCTCGTGTAGTAATGTATACCCTATGTGGTGGATTGTGTTCTTTTATTTCATAAATTTCATTTTAGTAAGCGTTGTTTCCACATAGCAATTTTGATAATTTAATTTGACTTTATATTGTCCTTGTCCCAATTTTGGTTTGTTTAGTTTGCAAGTTTTACATTTTAAAATATGTCACAATCTTCAAAGTGTTAAAAGTTACCAAGGGGTTAGTAGTACTAAAAGATACTTGCTACATGTTTCCAATTTGAAGAAACTGATGTATGTACTATAATTTGTAGATAAATTAAGTACATATTACTTAACTCAAATCTGAGAGTCAAAGCATAAGCCATTTACTAATCACATCTCTCTAGAACCTTCAAACTATGCAATAAAGAAAGTAAATATATGTTAAATTAATTTGACTTCCATTGTCTAGTATATTGCAATGAAGATGATATTACACATCATTTATTGTGTCATGATACAAAAAACAAGCAATTACTGTAATTCAACAGTCTCTTGCCTTGGAAGTTAACCATGCGAGGAATATATTTATGGCTGGGAGTGCATAAAAATTAACAGAGCTGATAATTTTCTTTAAATAATGATAATTAAGTTAGTATTAAGCAAACTTTGAGAAAAATTATCACAACTGACTGATCTGAGAAATGGATATGAGCTTTTTTCTTTTTTTCAAACAAATAGGCAGTACGGTAATTCAATCTATAAAACAGGAGAAGAGCCACAAATTCAATAACCCGTAAAACTCACAAATCTATTCTAAATAATATTAACAAAATTATGATAATAAAATGATCCCGCAATACTACTGAACCTGATAGAAATCCGTACCCCATAATCATAATACAGTAATCACTCCCATATCCGACCTGTCATTATCCGAACCTCGCCAATAACCGAACAGGCCATGGGATATATATATATATATATATATATATATATATATATATATAAATAAATAAATAAGGTAAAGTTGTTCATGACTTTCAAAAAAAATAAAAAATTACCAAAATCGCTGATATTAAATAATTTACTTATCATTACTTATTATATCTTATAAACATAATAGTAGGTAGCCAACTTACCATAATACTAAATTATATTTCATAATAAACTTATATAAACCGAGTAATCTTGGCCAAACCGATATGCATGCGGTTTTGTTTAGCACCGGTTTACTAAAGTGCCACCATTATCGATTTTCTTCGAGCCGACTCGAGCGGGAGGGTTACCAATTGAAGTTAAATCCGCTAGCATATATTGTTAGATGTAAGACATGATAAATACCACTAGAAATATGACTTGGCAAAATCCATATAATATCACTTCGAAATTGTTCTGAAATTTCAAAACAAAAGTTTAAATACAAACCGCTAGTGTAAGTCATTGCTGCTAGATCGAAGTAAAGGTCTAGATCTAGCGGAAGTCGCTATATGTATTGGCAGTAGTTAGATGCAAGACATGATAAATACAACTAGAAATATGAATTGGCAAAATCCATATAATATCACTTCGAAATTGTTCTGAAATTTCAAAACAAAAGTTTAAATACAAACCGCTAGTGTAAGTCATTGCTATTCTATCTATATCTATATGCTCAGGCCCAATCCCCATTTTGGGGGTAGCCTAAAGTCATTGCTGCTAGATCGAAGTAAAGGTTTCTAGATCTAGCGGAAGTCGCTATACGTATTGGCAGTATTGCACACTGCCGACGGCGACACGTTGACATTGTTGTTGATGTTCCAGTAGAGGGATGAATAAAACATTTTTCTTGACCAATAATAGCTATTTCATAGTCCCACAGGACTTATTTGGATATATTTATGACCCCTGGTATGAAGGTATGTTGCCAATATAATAATAGGCTATAGAGACAAATAAATAGTTAAAGGACTAATAACCTAATAATGATGACAAATAGATAATTAACTCTGTGTATCCGGATACTCCCTGTGACCGAACTGGCCATGGCCCATATAGTTCGGTTATGGGAGTGATCACTGTACATAGAATTCACCACTAGCAAGTTTTGGGCTATAAGGAAGCTTAAGCTATAGACATAATTATTTAGCTGATACTGTATACAGTACTGTACTGTACAAGGTATTATACATTTGTAGTAGATGCACAAGTACATAAAATCTAATTTAAACAAAATTACCATTGATCACAAACTTACAAACTCTGGGTCTTCTCCTGAGTGACCTGGATGTGTGTGATTTTTTGTTAATGTTTTTTTTTTCCTGTTCAAGCTCTGTCTCGAGTCAGCCATCCCCAGCTATGGGGTATGTGCCCGAGTATAAACATACATACATAAACAAACTTATATAATCTTTGTATCTCTGCTAAATATTGATGTCTACAGCTTGAAGTTCCCTGCCTCGTGTGGGCTAGTAGGCTTTTTTGCAGATTAAAATTTTGGGGTATTAATGATGCTAGAATAACGATGTCGGCATTTAGGATACGATAATCAGAGGGAGATAGGGCATCGCATATGTGTTTAAATAACCCAATCCATAACCTTTACTGCAACGGCTCTAAAAGCGGAATGAGATCAGATATTTCATTAAGACGGTAGTCGGCCAGTAGTTGGTGGTGTTGTGGGTCCTCGCTGGCAGCCCAGGCTTCCAGGTGAGACTGTTCGGTGACACCGCTCAACACCACCAGCGTCAATAAACCACAATTCTTGCCAAACAGTATGTCAGTGTTGCACCTATGAATATGAAGGAGCTATATGTCAGCCAAAAATATGGCTTGTTGTCTTAAACTAGTCCAATCTAACTTATTCTGACTAACATGTATAGCTCTTGTAAGTATTAACTGCCCTCCCCCAATCAAGTGTTGTAATGTGCCTGCTAATCACCATGAACATCAACAAAACACAGTTCTTTCCAAACAGTATGTCAGTGTTGCACCTATGAATGTGAATAAGTTGCAAGTTAGGGAAATATTTAGCTTGTTGTCTCAGTCTAGTCTAACTTAACCTAACTCACCAGAACATAATATATACAGTACATAAATACATTTAAAGATCGAGTCCTCCACACAAAGTGCAGTTCCGGTCTCATGTCCTAATGGTGGCGCTCCAGGCAGCCCTGTTCAGAGCTGCCTTACTTGTCAGGTTTGTTAAATCAAGATCACACAGTACTATCTGATCCCATTTCTTTCTTGGTCTGCCCCTTGGTGCAGCTCCATCCACGTTTACGGACTTGCATCTTTCCACCCAACTTAGTTAATTCTTCCTCTCCACATATCCAAGCCACCCAAGCCTGCTGGTACGCATCTCATCACTGACACTCTTAATACTGTACCGGTACCTCTAAAACCTACACTCACCTAATCAAATATTCTAATGTACTTGCTGAGCACCACCAAAAGTTAACAAGCTGCAGTTCTTAGTAAACAGTATGCGAGTGTTATAGCTATCAAAGTGAAGGAGCTTTGTTAGTTCAATTATCCACACTACTGTACAGTAAAACGGTAAACTCCTCTCTTTCCAACCCCGGACTTTCGGAAACCAACCACTTTTGGACGATTATAGCCTATTCAATATAATTAGGCTAGAAATGTTGACTTCTACACTTTGTAAATGTTGGCAACCTAGCTAGGAGCTTCACAACCGATCAATCAGAATGACACCCCTCCTCAAATATAGCCTACCATGATCTCGTAGGCATCGTATATACGGTGGATCGTAATCACCATCGGGAAGAGTGTAGTGTGGTGACTGAGAATACAACCCAAGGTACAAAAAATTAAACCCTTAAGGTAAACTAATGGGGTGAAACATCTTAACCCTTTCAGGTCCGGGGGTTGCCGTTTAGTATTCAGAAATAGATTCTCTTAATCTCATAATTAACTCTCCAAATTAGTTTTCTGACCACAGCTCGCTCAAAGACAACTGCAGAGGTTGAAGTAATTAACTAAAGGTTTCTAAACACTGCTGATGGTCACAAAGGTTTTAAAGTATCCCCAAAAGGAACAAAAAGCTAATTTGGGGGGGGGGAAATAGGCTTCGTCTAAGAAACCACTCCCAAAATATATTAAATTACTCTCCATGCTTGTGAATAGATGAGTGAACACGTGGTCATTTGGGGGAAGGGGTCGGGCGCAAGTTGGACTAGATACTAGTCCATCAGGCGCCTGGCCCGGGGAGAACGTTTATATTATATGAAGGGTGCGCCTGGAAGTGTGGTAGGCAGGCTTGTGGTTTCGCTCTGCTGCATGTCTGCCTGCCGAGAACGGAACCACTCCGGGTGGTCGGAGGCCGGGGAAGTGCTGGAGGGACCTTGGTGACCCTGGTCTCTGGGTCTTCTCGTGGATGACCTAGATGTGTGTGAATTTGTATTTT
This sequence comes from Paralithodes platypus, assembly GCA_032716605.1. NCBI lineage: Eukaryota > Metazoa > Arthropoda > Malacostraca > Decapoda > Lithodidae > Paralithodes > Paralithodes platypus. The sequence continues at coordinate 10,548,023 of CM064513.1, forward strand.
GTTATTGTGTGTTCATTGTTTTCTGTTGTGATGTCCCTATTCGGGCTCGTCTTGAGTCCCCCCCCCCCCAAAAAAAAAGGAAAAGTGGGGATTGGGCCTGAGTACAGTATATGCATACATATACATACTCTCCATTCTGAAAGAATCAACCCAACACCAAACTATTCTTCTATATAAAGATATATAACGAGGAACTTGCTTCAATTGTGCCGCCTCTCCACATCTTTCCCCGTAGAACTAGGGCAGCTGAGAGCGCCCATGAATTTACACTTTCTCCTCCACAATGCAGAACTTCTGCTTATCAAAATTCATTTATCCCTAGAACTATTACTCTTTGGAATTCACTTCCCTTGAGTTGCTTTCCAAAACTTACAATCTACAAAAGTTTAAATCCAGTTATTACAAACATTTTATGAATGGAGGATGCCTTTAGGCACATGGACCTTTTTGTTTTATGTGTTTTTCCTTCCTCCGTTCATTGTCTCTTTAAAAAAAATAAAAATAAAAAAAAAATATATATATAGATTATACTGTATACAGTACTGTACTACTTCCGATTATTGACAATCGGAACATGCACCTGCAAAAATTACTCAATGACACCTCAACTACAGTATAGAGCTAAATTACTGCTAGTAAATTACTGTAAAGGAAATCAGGGTAGAGTAACATGCAGTAACAGTCAAACCCTGCCTATCGCGCTCACCCTAAAAGCTGCCATCCCCCACCTATTGCGTACCAAAACCACCCATAGCATACCCAGAATCTGACAGTGACCACTTTTGACACCCCAAATCAGACAAATAGTACATTTGTAGTATATTTATCATGCATAAATTTATTAATGTTATAAACAAGAACTTTCAGTCACCTTATAATAGTTGAATAGAAGCTTAAGTTGTAGGATGTGGGTTTTTTGTGTGGTGACTTTTGCTTATGTAAGCTACCATCATGGCTGCTATACCTTATTAAACTTATTGATGGTGGCTATGTCATTTTCTACCACTATTTATTCACTTAATCACCAAATGTTTAACCACTATTTAATCATTAACTCGCCAAAAAAACACTAATAGATGGCAAAAACTAGGATAAAAAGTTGAAAATATAGTCGAGCTGGCGGCCTTGACGAACCAAATAAATGAATTCCATTGATTCTTAAACTCTCCTATCACATATTTCACGTACTCTTGTGGCACCAATTAGGTGTGATAGGTGGGGTTTGACTGTACAGTACACAAATGTCATTGCTGATCTTTAACAAAATCTCTCATTTATTATTACCCTACAGATCTAGTCATCTCTAAAGATACAAAAGCTACTGTTAATATATTAGGCACTTTTATACTAAGAGTGTACAAAATAATTAAGTTTGTTAAAATATTAGTATGGTAAATAAGCAAGAAATAGTACCATAGCAAGCTAAATATGGGGAGCTACAGGATTAGATGATACTTAAGGAAAAATTATCTGCTTAAGAACAAAAGAGAGTGCAGTGCTAAAAATGAGGGAAAGATTGTGTAGTATTTTTCCTTTTTTTGTTTTTATCACTCACCTATTACCAATCATGAGAGTGAGGTTGAGCTTTTGGCCAATGATCGAGAACAGAGAGGGAGAGTGTAGTATTTATAGTGTAGTACAGTATCAATAAAGAGAGGGTACGGTAACATTTTACACTCACCTGTTACCAATCATGAGAGTGCATTAACCCGGCAAGTGCGGGAAGAATCTTAAGTTTCCCCGGGCGACTGCGGGAAGATTCTTAAGATCCTGGGCTAAAAAAAAATCCATTTAAAACCCCCCAAAAAAACTTGATTTTTTTTTTTTTTCCTGCCCCTGGGCCATGCCAAATATCACTCCTCCACATCCCCCCCCCCCCCCCTCCTTCAGTTATCACCTATTTTCCCTGTTATTCCCTTATTCTGTGGTCTATTTTCGTGCTAAGATTAGTGAGTTGCAAGCAGAGCGTTGTCATCACTGTTACCAAGCGAGTGCAAGAGAGAGCGAGAGAGTATCGATCGACAATCTCTCTCCAGACGTGGGGAAGAGTGGAGGGGAGGGAGGTTGCCTCAGCCATACATTATGTAACTCCCGGCCTGTATCGCCGATTTTGACCATCCAAACGCTGTTTCCTCTTATTTTATTGCTGTAACAGGTTAATACCTTTATAATCAACGTAAAATAGGCGCATATGGATAAGTATTAATGCTATTTATGGTAAAATAACGATGTTAGTGATGGGAACAGCTCAAATACGTGCGCACAGGCGTGTGGTGTCTCATACCCCCCATGCGCACGTCTTAGGTTAAGGGTTGAGGTTGTGTTTTTGGCTAATGATTGAGTAAGAGAGAGAGAGCAATAGTAATTAAAATATAAAACTTGCAAACTAAACAAACCAAAACTGGGACGATACAAGATAAAGGTAAAATAACTTATCAAAATTGCTATGTGGAAATAACGCTAACTAAAATCAAATTTATGAAATAAAAGAACACAATCCACCACAGAGGGTGTACATTACTACATGAAGAGATAGATAGATTGGGTAGTATGTTTCACTCACCTGTCGCCAATCATGAGGGTGCGTTTAGGGTTGAGGTTATGCTTTTCACTTATGACGGAGAACATCATTTCTGAAGGTTTGCCCATGATCACCGGGGGACGCTCTGCCACCGTCTCCACACACCGCACCAGGCACCCCGTTCCTGGGTAAGGGCCAAGATTATGAATCAGACATACTCCTCAGGAACTAAGATATACCGTACCATACTGTACTGCAGGGTGGCAGTACAGGGAAAACAAGAAAACTTTCATGAAATTGTATTATTATTATCCATTTTTTTCACTTCCAGGAGCATATAGGGAACTATAAAGCATAACTAAAACTTTGTATACCAATATTTAGCAAAACCAGAGACAGACTTTTGCCAGCCTGCTGTACTGTACAAAAGATATTAAATTCATGGAGACGGAACGCAAGCACCATTTTTGCATATCTATAATGGTACGATTATTACAAAACATATGGTAGCATGCCATATACATAGTACAGTATATACAATTCATACTCCTTGAGGGACAAGTATACAGTAGGGAAAGCAGTCACAAACCTGGGTAGACCAAGGAGGTATTGGAGACCGGGAAGCGCTCATCAGTGTTGGTGGCCAGGAAGAGGCACTGTGGGTCGTTGAGGTAGGAGGCAGCACGCATGAGCTTGGGGAAGTTGAAGTAGGGGTCCATGCCCACGGCCACGGCTCCTACCTCGGGGTCCAGCTTGATGTTATTCACGAAGCTCAGCATCTTGCCATCATTTGGTTCTTCCTAGTTCAGAGAAAAGGAAATTAGCCCCTTTAGCACATGGCGAGATAGAAATACTAAAAGAGTATAAGAGAGTGAGGTGGAAGGGCAGAGAGAAAGAGGCAGACTGAGAGTGAGATGGTTGGGTGGAGGTATAGGAATGAAAGGTGTTGAGTGAGAGGAGGGGTGCCAGTTGGATCATGGGGGTCCATGATCCAACTCATGGGGTCGGCCGTGTATTGGGTCCATGATCCAACTCATGGGGTCGGCCGTGTATTCCCACCTTAGCCACGGCCCACGCCTTAAAAACAGCTCCCTTCCTTTAGGGAAAGTAAGGAAAATAAAGGAAAGAATGACATCAAGTAGACACAAAGAAGGAGAACTTAAAGGAGAAAATAGATTTAATGTTAACAGAGGAACATGGAGGGGATCCATTTGTGGTCTGGGAAGATATATTTCATATTCTAAGGGGCAAAAAACAAAACAAAAATAGATGGCTTGAAAATGGCTGCATCAATCAAACTTTCAATAATAATTAAACAAAATATCAAAATAACACTCAAGACATCGCATCAGATAGTGTTAACCGCTGTTCTATCTTGATTTAATTATTATACCAGTAGCTTACAAGATCACATATAAATAGTGAATAGTACTTACACTGGTATAAAGGTACAGGACCTCCACTTGTTATACCTTACCAGATCATATATAAATAGTGAATGTGTAGGGTAAGGTAACCAATAGGTATGCACCGGTCCAATAGGTACGCACTTGGCATTTAAATTCCTCTTTAAATGCCAAGTGCGTACCTATTGGTTACCTTACCCTACCTGAGCTGCTATAAAGGTACAGGACCTCCACTTATTATACCTTTACCAGATCAAAATAGTGACTATATACTTCTATCTATCTATCTATTGCCTGACGCCGCGATCCCCGAAGGGGTGGCCACGAACGAACCGCCCCCATGCACCTCTGTCCCCAGTCAGTCGACGCCCCTCCCCCCAACCAGCACCGCCTTCGTTCATGTACTTCCTCACTCCATCCTTCCACCTCTCAAGAGATATACTTACACTGGTATAAAAGTACGGGAACCCCACTTGTTATACCGTACCTTACCCTACCCTACCCTATAGCTGTCCGGCTGGCTCAGTTGATAGCGTGCCTGATTCCCATCTTGAAGGTCTCGCATTCAATCCCCGCTCAGATTGAAAAGTTTTTCTGGGATACAGCCGGCGGTTAGGGTACGAGTACCAATGGAGACGCATTGCCCAAAGGAGATGCACTTGAAACAAAAAAACTTGCACAGGCATAGGATGAGTAGATAGATGCATGAATGGTGGGCCAAACTATTCTTTAACTATCACCTAAAATGCTCACATAGTACCAGCTTATTATTTTCATATGTTATTGTGTGAAATGAGATGAACTAAAAAAAATATAATGTTTTCGCAAATTCCTTACGAAAACCTAAGGATTTTTTTTTTTAAAAAGCTAAATTTCTTACAGTTCCCTAATTTGAATCTCGTTTCTATTACTGCAGGTTGATAGTGCATGAGTTGAAGTATAACACTGCATGATCAAAAGGCTTTTACTTGCACGGCTGAAGGGGTGTGAGGGTGCGTCCCCATAGGTCCAGCAAAAATAGTAAAATCCAATGGAGACGCATTTTTTTCAAATTGATGCCAGAAGGTCGTACACCACACTGGTAACATAGCATACTCTCCTCTATGTCTGGTATAAATAAGGTTGAGTTTCCTTCACCATTGACGAAGCTGCCTTAACTAGAACCCTGGGCCCTATAGAGACGCATTTATAGAGACGCACACGTCTGCTTAGGGTAGCCGGGTTGCGTCTCCTTAGGTCCTTGTAAATGGGTGTTTATTTTGTTAACATTATTAAACATAATAACCTTTTCTTTTATCCTGGGTGAAGGAAACTCGACCCTAATTACGCCATACATAGTGGGGAGAATGGCTTTCTACCAGTGAGGTATGGCAACAGTTTGAAAAATGCGTCTCTATTGGACCTCCAGAATTTTTTGCTGGCCCTAAGGAGACGCACCCCTTTTACCCCCTCAGCCATTCAAAATCACATTAAGCATGTTCTTGCCACGCAGTCAAATGTTTGTGTGGGCCCTGTCAGCCTAGTGATGAAAAAATAGACTATATTTCCAGGCCCTCCGCCCATTTCCTACCCCTATTTTCCCCAAATATGCCCGGGTTGGCGACTGGTGCTTGATTTAAACCTCGTATTAGCATGAATGTTACATATATAACTTCCCTGCATCCTCTAAACTGTTTTGTTATTGGCCTACAATGAGCAATTAGTATGTTTAGTAATATTTTATGTCTCTCTAATAATATATATTATAAGGCTAATGTCAGTCCGTTTTATTGCTTTAGCATCGTCAACTTACAACCAAAAGTACCATGCTTTCTTTCTGGTACCCATGAGGTAAGTACTTATATCATTTTATGTGTGTTTTTGTGTTTTAAACATACCTGCGTCTCCTTAGGTCCAGGGGCGTCTCCTTATGGTTTTGTGAAAAAATGGAGACGCATCTCTTATTTGTCTTCTCTCTTTTAAAGAATAAGAGATACAAGAAAATTGTTGATTTGCTTTAAAAATATAGCCTTTTTGCTATTTATCCCCCCTACCCCCAATTTTCAATCTGTTATAGGTTGACAGAAGCAACTCGATAAAAAAAAATAGTGCCCATTTTTGCGTCTGCATTGGGCATCGTACCCTACCATCTCCCCATGAGCAAGGGGGATGAGTAATGGTCTCTGGTAGACTAAAGAAAGCCAAGCGCTTGTGAATCCTCGAAGGAGGAGATACGGGCGCTATATAAGTAACCAGAAGATTATTATTATTATTTATCCTTACCTTACCCCCACCCTACATAAACAGTCAATATATACTTACAGAGGCATAAAGGTACAGGACCCTCACTTGTTATACCGTACCTTACGCTACCCTACATAAACAGTGAATATATACTTACAGGGGTATAAAGATATGGGACCCCCACTTGCTCTAGCTCCTCAGTCATGCCAGGGGAGCCAACGATGTAAACCTTCTTCTTAAAGTTCTTCTGTCTCAGGTACTCCGCCAGTACGAACGATGAGCTCACTATGTTATCCTGTAAATTATTTCATAAATGTTTATACATATTTTAATAATGCATCACTTAGCTCTACTCCCACTAGTTCAGTATATTTTGATAGAACTAAACTTAAAGATGCCCTTAAATTCCTCCTTTTCAATACTTATGTTAGATTCGGGCCTTACATTTTCAAACAAATATTAGGAATTCCTATGGGTGGAAATGCTAGCCCTTTAATTACAGATTTATTCTTGCTTGCTTTAGAATTTAAATATATAAAAGACTTAGTCGACAGTAGCAAGAAAAATAAAATCCCAGAAATTGCCAAATTGTTAAGTAATAACAGTAGCCTAGATATATTGATGATATTCTCGTTTGCAATTTGTTAAATTTTAATCAAGTTGCAAAACTTATTTATCCTAATTCTATTCCCCTCACACATTGTAACATAAATGAATAAAATGATGAAGATGAAAATGTTCTTGATATAAATATAGAGATTGTTAATGAACAGTGCATACTTAAAGTATATCACAAAGTTGATGATTTTAATTTTAACGTAATAAACTTTCCTTTCCCTAGTACAGTAGTAATATCGATAGTAAGATAACTTATAATTGTTTTTATTCCCAGTTAATAAGATTTTGTAAAATTTGCACTATGACTTTTGGGCTAGAGCTAGGTTACTATACAGCCTCTTAGTAGACAGGTTATGAGGCAAGTAAATTGTTACATAAATTTAATCTTTTTAGGGTCAATTACTGTGACTGTATTCTAAAATTTTACATAAATAATTTTAATCAATCATTTTTAACGTGAAGTTTCTTGTATAACCTCTGCTTACTTTGTGTCTGTTTGTATTTATTGTTTATCTTTTTCTATTATTAATATTGATAATTTGTTAAAATTAATTGTTCTTGTTAAAAAGAGTAGTTTGTTTAAATTTGTTGTTACTTTTTCATATTTAGTAATTATTTGTCTTTATATTACTGTATAATTTATGTATTCATTGTCGATAGTATCAATTGCTTGCTTTTGCGATTTCCTTAGTTTATTTGTACGATAAATGTAGGTTATTTGTAGGGTAGTTATTGATAGGGGTCACTTGAGGTATGCTATGCTTACAGGTACCTACCCTATATCACTATCGTTAGTGAGTGCTATATATATATTTTTTTTTAAATATTATATATCTTATCAATATTTTGATTTTGTACTATTGTTAATGTCTTGTCAAGTTGCAAATTTGATTTTAAATGAACATTTTAACACTAATTGTAGTTTCTTTTATTCATGCAGAGTTTAGTAATATTTGCCAGAACGTCCCGGACTTCCCAAATTGACTAATTCCCTGAACGTGACGATAGTGCGTTGTTATGTGTGCAATTAGTTTGCTTGGGAACCAGATTAACTTGCTCATGTAGTAATGTACACCCTATGTGGTGGATTGTGTTCTTTCATTTCATAAATTATATTTTAGTAAGCGTTGTTTCCACATAGCGATTTTGATATTTTGTTTTGACTTTGTAATTGTCTTTGTCCCAGTTTTGGTTTGACTTTGTTTGCAAGTTTTACATTTTAAATTAGATAGGGTGTCACATAAGTGCTTTTTCCTTAATCTAAAGAGTAACATCAAGTCAACAAAACTAAATTCATCAATAATAACACTAAATTAGCCACTACATAAGACAACACCTGTTTAATAAATAGCTGTCCTATCTTCATAAGCGACCCGGGTTATTTCTATTAAACAGTTACAATGAACTCTCTATTATTTAGATTTTGGCAAGACACTGAGGAGCAAATAGAATAGTTTTGTTGTTGTTGTTGTCCCCAAGCTGCCTGGCCGAACAGCCCCAAGGCCCTGAGCCCGGCCATAACCGAGCACCCCCACAGAACACTCCATGCCGACCACAATAAAGCCTGGGTGACCGAAGCCACTCCATGGCGGGGAGCTGAGGAGGGTACGGAAACGCCCGGGAAACCAAAGCCCCACCCAGGGCCCTGTGCCCCTCCGCAATTATGAAGAGAAAGTTGAGGGGCAAGGGAAAAATGTGACGCTTTGGCTTCCAATCTTGGTAGATTGGGAGGTCAATCCACGGAAGAGACGCCGTCACTCGAGATCTAGAAAATATATAAGTAAAAGGAACAAGTAAGCTATGGTTATGGCAGAGATCGCTCAGTTCTCATTCTGATAGACCAGCCCATCACCACATGACTAGAACCCAATCCTCTCAGCATCAGCTAGGAAAGGCCCTAGAAAGCCACCTTTGGCGGGGGGATAGCTCCCCTATTTCAACCCCTTTCGGGGTTGGGCACCCGCCAAGAATAGTTTTGTTATCACTCTTTGTGTTTACTTTTATTCTCTTTTAATCTGGTCCCATGCCGACCATACAGTTTCAAATTGTACAGTAATTGCTAACAAACAAGTTGAAAGAGTGAGAGAATACAAGTATGTATGTATATATAGTACTCAGAATATAAGTACTGTACAGTAGTCCCTCGAATTTTGCGTCTTTCAAATTTGCGAACGGGACCCAAGATTTGACCTTTTTTGCGGGACTTGATATGTGCGATATTACTTGAGTTTTGCGGGTGGCGCCAAATGATACGGGGTTTCCGCACTAGTTTTCGGGGGGGAGGGGTATGAGGGTCGTGACGTCGGGCCGCCCTGCGGCCCATTGTTTACTGTTTATAGATTCTCCCACGCTCCTATATGTTTTCACGCTCTCGCATAATCGACTTCCTTGGGCAAAATTGAAGTTTTACCTGTGCCCTGGGTCCCCTGAATCTGTATTTCTGTGTTTTTCTTTATTGTAGGATGTATAATTAAGTGTATATGTCATAATGTGTGTACAAACAAGGACGAAAATCACCAAAAAATGGGCCCTCGATGATGAGATGTCGACCATATTCAATTAATCCCATAAGGTTAGTTATTTGAAATTTGCGATTTTGAATTTTGCGGGCTGCAATGTCGACCATATTCTCGCAAAATTCGAGGGAGTACTGTACTTGGGTATAATCTTTGATCAAAAATTAACAGGATCTCCAAATACTCAACAGGTGCATAAGAAATGTCAACAACATATCCATTTTCTAAGAGTACTGAAAACTTTTCAAGTAGACAAAGCAATAATATCACTATTCTATAAGTCTGTGGTAGAATCTATTTTGTGTTTTTCAATTTCAATATGGTATGGAAAACTAACATGCAAAGATAAAACTAAATTGAAAAAAATTGTAAAGACTACTCCAAGCTAAAACTGTATCACTAGATGAATTATACAATACTAATGTAATGAAACAGGTAGATAAGATCATGAACAATGTAAATCACACTTTGAACTGCCACTATATTTTTCTCAGAACAGGCAGGAGGTTAACACTCCCTATTCAACACACAAGTAGGTTTAAGAATTTGTTTGTTCCTAAAAGCATAAAACTACAACTCTTTTGTGTCTCGATAGCATAGATATGTGAACAATTGTAATGCTCTGTAGTACATATAGATGGTGTCTGATGCGTATATGATGTAAGTAATAATTTTACTGTAAATTTTAACATATATGGATGAGCTTAATGCCAAAATGAATTTCAAACTGTAATTTACTGATTTGACAATAAAGTTATGTTATCTTATCTAAATATTGGATTAAATCAGGAATAAATGATGTCCCCATGGTTCTTCAATATATACTGTACATGGATGGAGTCATGAAAGAACTACAGTATGGTACTGTACTGTACAAGAAAGAGCAGTGGATGTTGGAGTACCCTTGGTAAAGGAAGGGAGTGAGTCGAATTTGCCTATGCTGCTGTTTCCTGATGATAAAATTCTATTGAGTGATGATTAGTGGGAGTTTTGTGAATATTTTAGCGCTATGTGCAAGAAATAGAAGTTGAAGGTCAACATCTTATAGAGTAAGATTAAGGTCTTAAGTTTAAGAGGAAAGCAGTCACAGGGTGTAAAGTAAGGTTGAATGGCCAGGTAGTGGAAAATATCAGATCATTTAAGTACAATACTTGGGTAGGGTGATAAGCAAAGATGGAAGTTTGGAGGATGAAGTGCAATACAGGGTGCAACAGGAGAAGGGTTGCAGGCACGTTGAAAGTAGTGACTAGGAATAGGGAGGTGAGCATGGAAAAACAAGAAGTCACTACTGTCACTGAATGATAGTGTGGTAATCTTGAAACTGACATACAGTCCAGGAGTGAAACATGTCCTTTATGCTGTTGAAGAGAAATATATCAACAGTGAGAGGGATCAAAATTAGTTATTTGAGAAATGTGTGTGGGGTGACATGGAGAGACAGTCAGGCAAATAAGGAAGTACAAGAGTGATGTGGTGCGAATATAGATGTGCAGCGGGGAGAGTGTGAAGAGGAACATATTGAGGTGGTTCGGTCATTTAGAGCGTATGGAGAGTGAGAGAATGACTAAAAGAGTGTATAAAAGTGAGGTGGAAGGCCAGAGAGGGAGAGATAGACCAAGAATGAGATGGCAGGTTTGGATTTAAGAGGTATACAGTATGTAAAGTGGTGTGGGGTGGGAGGAGGGGCACCGGCTAACGGATTACCGAGGAGCATGGAGGTGATTCATTCGAGGCCAACCCCTTGGGGATTGAGGCAAAACTGCCTATAGCGAGTGCCTCCCCCATAGTTGAAAGAGTGACAGGGCCAAAATCAAGGGACGCTCGAGCCAAAATGCCTGGACACACAGAGTTTGGAGCAATTTAAGTCGTAGGAAGAGAGAAAGACTGATTCTGGGAGAGAGTTCCAGAGCTCAGCTGTTGTGTAGAAGAAAGACTGAGAGTAACGTTTCACTCTCGGGTTGGAGAGTTGCACAGAGTAGGGGTGGGATTGAGTTGCAAGACGGGTACCACGTGCCCTATGTAAAGGAGGTGGTATACATTGGGAAAGCTCTGAGGAACACTGATTATTATAGTAGCGATAGAATAGCGAGAGAGGTGCAACATTGCGGCGGAGAGAGAGAGATTGCAGAGAGTTGGTGAGTGGACGGGAGTTAATGATACGAAAGGCCTTCCTTTCAACTTTGTCTAGAGAGTGGTGTGAGAGGAACCTCCCCACACATGTGAACAATACTCAATACAAGGACGCACTATGCCCCTGTACAGAGCAAGAAGCTGTGCAGGGGAAAAGAACCCCCTAAGGCAGTTGAGCACACCCAGCTTCTGGGAGGCTGCCTTAGCAAGACTGGTAATATGGTCCTTCCAACTGAGAGCAGAAGAAAAAGAGACACCAAGAATATTGAGAGAAGATGAAGGATTGATTTTTGTATTGTTGAAGAATAAGGGATAGTCCGCTGGGAGTTCCATACGGGTAGATAGATGAAGAAATTGGGTTTTGGAAGCATTAATCCGGGAACTGCGGGGAGACTCTTAAGAGTTCCCCCGGCGGACTGCGGGAAGACTCTTAAGAGTAAGGGAAAAAAAAAATCGATTTAAAACACCCAATTTTTTTATTTTTTTTTGCCCCTGGGCCATGCCAAATATCACTCCTCCACCTCCCCTCCTTCAGTTATCACCTATTTTCCCTGTTATTCCCTTATTCTGTGGTTAATTTTCGTGCTAACATTAGCGAGTTGGTAGCAGGGCGTTGTCATCACTGTTACCAAGCGTGGGAAAGAGCGAGAGAGAGACTATTGCGGAACAGTGTCTCTCCAGACAAGGGGAGGGGTGGAGGGCAGGGAGGTTGCCTCAGCCATACATTATGTAACTCCCAGCCTGTATCGCCGATTTTGACCATCCAAACACTGTTTCCACTTGTTTTATTGTTGTAACAGGTTAATACCTTTATAATCAACCTATAATAGGCGCATATGGATAAGTATTAATGCTATTTATGGTAAAATAACGATGTTAGTGATGGGAACAGCTCAAATACGTCAGCACAGGAGTGTGGTGTCTCATACCCCCCATGCGCAGCCGAGAGGTTAAAGGTAACAAGGTTTTCTCTGCCCCAATTGGAGATAGTATTTAGATCAGAATTTAAGAGTTCTATGGCTTCATTAAGTTTGTCGTTGAGGGATTGCTGGCTGGGGCATTCTGAAAAACTAATGGAGTAGTGTAAGGTTGAGTCGTCTGCGTATATAAGAGATAGACAAACCAAACTGAAATGATTACTGATTACGGATTACTGATATTTACTATAGGATGTAAGGTATCTTAAAATAACCCCGTAGAAATACTTTCTCTAAAGTATCTATTTCTTTATCCTCCCCATTTCCCCAGCTAACCTAATCCCACAAGGACCCCAATGGAAATACGCCTAACGGCCTTATTGGGCTATCCTTAGTTGGAATTATGCAAGGCTGGTACATGTCATATTTGTAACATACTATGTGGTAAATTGCTATGTAAATTGCTAACTGAATACAAATTATTATTATTATTATTATTATTATGAATGGATGGGAATTGAGGTACAGTTGAGGAGATCATTTATAAAAATTAGAAAGAGAATAGGAGATAGGACAGAGCCCTGAGGAACACCGGAGTTTATAGGGTGAGGAAGTGAACAATGGCCGTCCACAACCGCGGCTATGGAACGGTCGGAGAGGAAATTAGAGACAAAGGTACAGATGGAGGGATAGAAACCGAAGGAGGGTAGTTTAGAAATTAAAGATTTGTGCCAGACTCTATCGAAGGCTTTCGATATGTCTAGTGCAATAGAAAAAGTCTCACCGAAGTCCCGAAAGGAGGATGACCAAGAGTTAATAAGATATGAAAGAAGATCACCAGTAGAGCGACCCTTAAGGAAGCCATACTGGTGATCTGAGAGCAGATTATAAAAAGAGAAATGCTTAAGAAATTTGGAAGCAAGAATAGTTTCAAAAACTTTAGAGACATGAGATGAGAGCAATTGGACGATAGTTGGAGGGTTGAGAGCGGTCACCCTTCTTTGGGACAGGTTGAATGTGAGCAAACTTCCAGCATGAAGGGAAGACGTTAGAGGATAGACAGAGACAGAGTTTGCCTAGGCAGGGAGTCAGCACGGAAGCACAGTTTTTGAGAACAATAGGAGGAACACCGTCCGGACCGTACGCCTTATTAGTATTAAGCCCAGAGAGGGTAGAAAGTACATCTTTAGAAGAGATTAGGATATTAGGCATAAGTAAGAGAGAGGAGGGTGGAGAGGGAGGAATAGCACCGGAATCATCCAAGGTGGAGTTTCTAGCAAAAGTTTGAGCAATCTATCTGGCAATAGACAGATATAGAAAATATCTGTATTATTGTAGCTGCATAATTAAGATGAGGACATGGCAATATTCTGTTAGCTAGAAAAAACAGCCTACTGTACAGTATAGGGTTACATATTTCAATATGGTTTACAGGTCTCCCTCAATTTACGATTGGGTTACGTTCCTGAAAACACGATCTAAAATAGAAAAATCATATAGCAAACCCTAAAATATTTGGGGTAAATGGTGATGCATTTTGGGACAAGCCCAAACCCAAACACCTACACAACTATCATAATATCGTAAATCGGGGCATCGGATAGTGAGCGAGGCCTGTAGCCTCTAGTCATTCCTCACTCACAGTTGTACAGTAGTAAAATTCCTGAAAAATAACCTAATGAGACTTTATGTGAAGCAAATACCGGTAGTACCCAGTACATTTTCTTGAGAGTAGAACTACAGTACTGTACAGTATACATTATTTTAATCACTTACAAAATTAAAATGAAGCATACCAACTTCGCCAATTTTGTTCCCTAATTATTAATCACTGTACGATACAGTAAACATGAAACAAGTTAGTATGAGGAGTGCCTGTACTATAATTGGGAAGGATGTAGTGTCCGGGCGTATGGTCGTCATTTTTACATAGGTCGATCACCGCGGTTAAGTTCCCGTCTATTTTGACGACTTTTTTGGGGGGCTATTTGCACCCTGCTGGCAATATATATGATGATGACAATAAGTCATGGGGGGTGAGAGGGGCTCAACATATTATTGTATCCAACAGCAGTCAAAATAGACGGGAACATGATCACGAGCGTCCACCGCTGCCGCTCCGCGTAGTGTAATCAAGGCGGGCGGTACGCCCGAACACTATATCCTTGCCCTATAATTCTCTGATAATGACCTTAGAAATATTAAATCCAAGTCGCTGACACTTGGCAACATATCCATCACGGGACTTGGTAGAGTTGTTGGTGACGAGGAAGACCTGTTTCCCCAGACTCTGCAGGAGACTCACTGATCTGTTGGCCGCACCGATCATCTGTTCTCCCGCCCACAACACGCCTGCAAATAGAAAATAATACACCGGTATTCTATTGGAACTGAAAGTATGATTAAAATGAAAGAATGGATGAGGACAAAATGTCAAGAAACTTAAGAAAGATACCCGTACATGAAAGTCAAACGAGACTAGTGGAAGACCACCAATGGAATGGGAAAAGAAAGTTTAAAATATACAGTAGGCCTATTGAAGAAAAACTGGGATAGGATGTAGTTCCCAGGTGTATCGCCAGCCTTGTTTACACTACGCGGAGTGGCGTCGGACGGTTGCCATCTTGTTCCCGTCTATTTTGACTGCCTTTGGATACAATATGTTGAGGGGGGCTTTGCCCCCCTCATCCCTCCCATGACATATTGTCATCATCATATATATTGCTAGCAGGGGGCAAATAACCGAGAAAAATCGCCGTCAAAATAGACACGAACTTAACCACAGCGATCGACAAATGTAAACATAACGGCAGCGGCGGCGGCGGGGAAGGCGTCAGACGCTTGCAGTCAAGTTCCCATCTATTTTGAATGACATTCGTGCAACTTATGTAATCAAAGCAGACGGTAGGACTACGCCCGCTAACACTATCCTTACCAGTTTTTGGGATGGATCATGGATGTAGTTCCCGGGCATACGTTCGTCATGTTTACATAGGGCGGTTAACTTTGCGTCTATTTTGTCGGCGATTAATTCGGTTATTTGCCACCTGCTGGCAATATATATGATGATGACAATATGTCACGGGGGGGGGGTAAGGGGGGCAAAGCCCCCTTTCAACATATTGTATCCAAAGGCAGTCAAAATAGACGGGAACATGATGGCAAAGGTCCGACGCCACTACGCGTAGTGTAAACAAGGCTGGCGGTACGCCCGCACTTAACATTCTTGGCCTAGTTTGTCTAGGCCTAGGCTAATATTATAAATATTTAAGTTTCCCATTTCCTTTTTGGGTGTTACGTAGGCAGCAGCCTATACAAGAAAATATCAGTGTTCTAGAAGTTTCATGGACGATACTATGTTGGTGTACATGTAATTACCGTCGCAAATTCACTAATAGTGAAATACGAGAAACTGTTGGATTGTTCACCGATAAACAGGGAATGTGAGCTGGGTTTAGACTGTCGCGTACCCATAAACAGGGAACGTGAGCTGGGTTTAGACCATCGCGCACCCATAAACTGTAACAGGGAACGTGAGCTGGGTTTAGACCGTCGGTTAGGTTAAGATAGAATGGGGAGGGGAGAAGTATGAAGTTGTTGTTGTTGTTCCCCAAGCTGCCTGGCCGAACAGCCCCAAGGCCCCGAGCAATTCCAAGGCCATAACCGAGTGCCCCCACAGAACCCTCCCCGCCGACCACAATAAAGCCTGGGTGACCGAAGCCACTCCATGGCGGGGAGCTGAGGAGGGTGCGGAAACGCCCGGGAAACCAAAGCCCCACCCAGGGCCCTGTGCCCCTCAGCAATTATGAAGAGAAAGTTGAGGGGCAAGTATGAAGTAATAGGGAAAGGAAGAGAGAAAACAAAGAAAAAGGGTGGAGGAGTTGCAGTGGTGGTAGAAAAAGACAAATGGGAAGTTGAACAGGTGAACTTTGGGGAAGGGGAAGACCAGGAGGACATACTAGTAGTGAGGGGGAAAGGGGAAATGAAGAGCTAAATTTATGCTGATTGTATGCTATATGACAGTAGAGGGAGGGCTGAGAGAGAGGGAGGAAAATCTGAGAAAATACGAAGTAATAAGGGCTGTGATGAGAGGAAACGAAGATGAAATCATAATAATGGGGGATATGAATGCTCACACAGGAATTTTAGGGGAACAAATCAATAGGAATGGGCAGTTATTGTTAGACCTATGTGAGGATGAGCAACTAGAAAATTTGAATATGGTAGAGGTGGAGGGGAAAGTAACATGGAGAGGAAGAGAAGGGAGGAGGTCAGCTATTGATTATATATTAGTGAACAGGAAAGCAGGAGAGAGAGTGATAGAAATGGTAGTAGATGAAGAAAGAAACTTTGAAATAAACAGTGACCATAACCTACTGAAACTAAGATACAGCATAAAGTTTCACAAGGAGAAGATAGAGAAGTGTAGAGAGGCTAGTAAGCCAGAAAGATGGAAAATGAAGGAGGTGGAGTGGGGGAGGTTTAGGGAGGAAATAGGGAATATGGATATAGATGAAGTGGGGGGAGGGAGTGCAATGCAAATTGATAAGTGGATAGAGAGGGAAATCAATAAGGTAGCAGAGAGTGTTAGAGAAGGAGAAAATAGGGAGGAAAGGTAGAGGAATGAAAGGGTGGTGGAATAAAGACATTAAGGAGGCGAGGAAGAAGAGGAAAGAGAGGAATAGGATTAGGAAAGAGTTGGAGAAGGGGAAAAAGAGAGGGGAAAATATAAGTGAGGAGGAAATTCGAATAGCAAGGGAAGAATACGAGAGGGAGAGAAAAAAAAGACAAAACACTTAATAAGAGGAGCAATAGAGAAGCATGAACAGAAACAAATTGACAGGATAAAAGAGAGGGGGGACAAAGGAAAAGCTGAGTGGTATAGATGGTTAAAAAGAGAAAAAAGGAGGGAAAAGGTAGTAGTGGAGCTGAACGTAGGTGGGGAAAAAGTTAGGGATGTAAATAAAATTGGAGAGGAAATAAAAAGATACTGGGAAGAAGTGGGAGGGGTAAATGACCAAATAAGAGTAGGGCAATGGAATATTGTCAAACTAAATGAGGAAGAAATAGATGAAAATATGAATGAGATGGTGAGTGAGGAGATTAGGAGGAGTGTGAAGAAGCTGAAGAGAAACAAAGCGGCAGGGCCGGATGGGATAACAGCAGAGATGTATATTGAAGGAGGGGAGATGATAGTTTGGATGTTAAAGAAGCTATTTGATAAAATATGGGAGGAGGAAGAAATACCAGCAAGATGGAAAGAAGAACGGGTCACATTGATTTATAAAGGAGGAGCGAAAAGTGTGCACGAAATGGGGAGTTATAGACCAATAATGGTAATAAACATAATAAATAAGATATTTTATGGGATACTAAAGGAGAGGGTAGGAGAGTATGTAGAAGAAAGGAACCTGCTTAGTGAAGAGCAAAATGGGTTTAGGAAGGGAAGAAGAGGAACAGACAATATATATATATACTGTATTAGATGAGATTATAGAGAAAAAGGCAAAGCAAGGGAAATGTGTGTTTATAGTGTGTTTGGATGTGGAGAAGGCATATGATAAGATTAGTAGGGGAGTTGCAGTAGTAGGGGAGTTGCAGAAGCAGTGATGGAGAAACTAGGAGTGAGTAGGAAGATAAGGAACATGATAATGAATATGTATGAAGGGGCAGAGACAGAAATTGTGTGGAAAGATATTGCAGTGAAAGGAATCAGGAGAAGGAAAGGGCTAAGGCAGGGATGTAATCTGTCACCATTAATTTTTGCAATGTGCATGGAGGAGTTGGTGAGGAGAATTAAGAGTAAGGGAAAAGGAGTGAAAATAAGGCAATATATGCTAGCAATTCTGACGTTTGCTGATGACGAGAAAGAGGAAGATATGGGAGAAATGTTGCAGGAGGCGGAAAGGTTTGGCAGAGACTTAGAAATGAAGTTCAGTGTAGAGAAAAGCAGTATGATAGTGGTAAATGGACCAGAGGCAGCAGAAATGAGGATAGGAGGGGAAAGAATAGAAACAAGGGAGGAAGTGAAGTATTTAGGGGTATGGATAGGGAGGGAAGGGCGACAAAGGACAATGAATGAGAAAATCATGAAGGTGGAGCAGTGTAGTGGGAAACTGTGGAATATGACAAAAACAAAATAAGTATAAAATAGTAAGAGAGGTGTGGAAGGACTTTGAAGTGCCGAAAATAATGTACGGGATGGATGTGAGAGGGAGTACAGGGGGAGAAATAAATAGACTAGAGACGGGACAAAATAAAATAGGAAGAATAGGGTTAGGAGTAAGAAGGTGGACAGCAAATGAAGCAGTGAGAGGGGAGATGGGATGGAGTACGTTTTGAGGAAAGAGTGGCGAAGGCAAAGTTGAGGTACAAGAGTAGGTTGGAGGAGATGGAGGATAATAGGTGGCCAAGGAGAGTGTATGAATGGGGGGAGGGGAAGAGTAGATGGGCAAAAGAGTGTAGGAGAAAACTGAAAAAAATAGGAGTGAAACAAAGAAGGGTGGGAGAGGAGTGAAGAGATGTAGGGAGTAATGCAGGACTAGGTCAGGGAAGGAGACTAGAGAAAGAGATAGGAACGAGAGTGAAAGAAGTAGGAAGACAGGAATGGAAGAGAAATATGGAGAAAAAAAGTACACTGATAAGATATAGAAGTAAGGGGAGACCGAGAAAAGAGGAGTTTTATAACGGAAGTTGGGGAGCTGAACTACCGTACTGTTTAAGGCTAGGGCAGGAGCATTAGAGACAAATAGGAGAACATGGAGGTGGAATGGGGGGTGATTCGGTGAAAGAGTGTCTGCAGTGTGAGGTGGGAGGGAGGACTCGGGGAGAGTGGAGGAGACAATAGAACATATAGATGGGTTGGGGGGTTGGAAAATGAGTTGAAACGGGTGGTAGGGGAGAGGGAATGGGAAGAACAGAAAGAAGAGAATGAGGGTGTAAAATTTGTGTTAGGCCTAGGTCTCGGGACAGAAGAGGGGGTAGATGGGGAAATGGGGAAAAGAATGAAGGTAGTGAAAAGATTCCTGGAGCAGGTGTGGCAGAAGAGAACACTGAATAGAATAGAATAGAATAGAATAGGGTGAGGGGGGAGAAGGTGATCAGTGGTGGAGGAAGATAAATGAGATTAAATAGTAGAGAGGGGGAGAAGGGAAAAGTTAAATTAAGTTAAGGAGAGAACAAGATATTGGGGGGTGGAGGAGGGGGTAAATACTACTAAATAGGGAGAGGAGAGTTCTGCTTAAGCTATATACTTCAATACTTTTCTTTAACTATCCTTTCTACGACTATTTATTTTCTAAACTAAATCTTAATCAAGCTCTAGCTGTTTCTGGAGAAGGGATCACCGGTGCATAGGTGAGCTGGTTCAAAAAAAGGGACAGTAACTCCACAAGAAGAAGAAGAAGAAGAAGAGGTTAGGTTAGGTTATGCTAATGTTGAAAATACTAAAATGAGACGGTCCTCGGTAGGCTATTAAACAACACTGTAGGCCTAGGCTAGGCTAGCCTATATATAAAAAAAAAAAGAAAAAAAAAATCTAAAATTAACTAGCCTACCGGTAGTAAAAAGGCTGTCTGGGGTCTCTTCAATTTTTACCAAGTCTCTATGAAGTGACTTGAAGTCCTGTAAAGTGCGCACCCCGAAAGTAAAATTCTAGGCCTACCTAAAACTGCACATAGGCTAGGCCTAAATTATGAAATCCGTAATAGCCTAGGCTAACGCCACGAGTGTCTTCGTGAGGATTACCAATTACCAATGTGACAATTTTAAGGTCAAGGCACAACATGGGAATGACAAGTGCATGACATTGACAATAACAGTGATCAGCTGATTCATGCCGGTAGCATTTGCAGCGTAGGCGGTAGCATTCAAGGAGACTACTGCAGGACTCTTCTTCTTCTTCTTCTTACCTCTGACCGGGTATAGGCTATCTGACCGATGGCTGGCCACGGTACCAGACAAGCCCCCAACACCAGGATATCCCAGCACCGCATCCAACTCGTTAGTAAATAGACGGAACGAGGGAGTTGCGGACTTGCGGAGCTGCCTGGCTGCAGCGGAGGTCCACTTTAGCTGCGTCCACAGAGGACGGAATTCTACCAAGGGTAAATTTCTATAATTGCACCTAGGCCTAGGCTATACGAGCTAAAAAAAATATTATTGTAGCCTATTTAACAGGAAGGTACAACGAGGTAAGTGATGTGGAATAGGTGGCAATATGTGGAAATGGATTATAAGGGCATTCCGCCTCCCTCTGACAAAAGTGTATCAATCTAGATGTGACACGGATTTACAATGTTTCAGAGAGACATTAGCCTAACCTAACAACCTTGTATTATGGATGGGGGCTGCCGCCTGCCGCCCCCACACCCGCGCGGCCGCGCTGGTTGGGTAAAACGGTAGAAATCCAGTTGGGGTGGAGTGAATAACCGTAGATTTTCGTAAGGGGGTAAGACGGGGGCAGAATGCCCTTATAATCCATTTCCGCATATTGCCACCTTTACCACATCACTTACCTCGTCGTACCTTCCTGTTAAATACAATAGTAATTTGTTTAGCTCGTATAGGCTAGGTGCAATTATAGAATAATACCCTACCAAGTATGACCAAGTAAGTAAATAAGTAAGTAAGTATAGGCTATCCTAGTGTTTACTAGCCTATAGGCCCTACCCCTTTGAAAGGACATTAGCCTAACGTAACAACCTTAGTTACCTTACCTAACCTATCCTAGTATTATAGGTGGGGGCTGCCGCCCCCACACCACCGCTTTGACTTAGATTTTTGGTGTATTTGTCTGTGAAGTGGGTATTTTTCAATTTGTTGATAGGCCTAACGAAAATCCTCCATGCGGACTAGGCCTAGGCTATGGAGAAAAATATGGCGATTCTATTGGTGCCTATTTTCCCTAATAAATTGTTTCTCATAACGTCGCACTAGGGCCTAGTGTCCTTGAATATTATCCATTACTATGCTTACCATCGCAGTCCGACAACACTGTATCGAAACTGTCAATAAACTTTTTAACATTGACATTTGTAATTTGTTGTGGTAGGGAAGCCATTTTCCTCTTCTTCTTCTTCTATGGTTTCGTAATCTTAACTTCTTCTTCTTCTTCTTTCGAACCCGCCCGCAGACCGCGCAGGTCCACAGGGCTGACCTTTGTATCGGTACTGGCTCAGAAACGTTAGTAAGAGGGAAAGTTTAGAGTAGAAGGATAGTATAAGGGACAGTTTTTTAGACCTACCTATCACGTCCTCCCCCCCCCCCCCCTACCCCTACCCATATCTCTTCCTCCATATCTTTTCTAGTATCCTCTTCATCATCTCCATGTCTTGTGTTAGCCCCAGCAGTGCCCCTACCCCTCTATCGTCTCTGCTTTACTTCCTCCCACCCCATTTCCCCAACTCTATTCCTCATGTATCTCTCCAACTCGTCTCTCTCATCATATTTTGTACACTCCGTTATTATGTGTTCTATGTCCTCGACTATTGGGTCTCCTCCCATTTTGCATTGATTACAGTGCGGTCCCATTCCGTTCCATCTCCTTGTTCCTTCATTTGTCTCTAGGGATCCTGTCCTTACTTTAAACAGCAATTTAGATCCCCATCCTCCATCATAGAAAAGTTCTCTAGCTGGTTTTTCCTTCCCTCTGTAATATGACAGTGTGGCTTTGTTTTCTACCCCTTCCCTCCTCTTTTATCCCTTTCTCTATCTCTCTGATACATCCTCTCCCATTTCCAGTATGACCCAATCCTCTCTCCCATTTCGTTTTCTAAATTCCCCAACCACACGGTCCTGTTTTATATTTATCCTTCCCAGCCTTCTTTTGCACTCTCTGTTCCATTTACTTTCCTTGCTCGCCCATCTGTATACCTTGTTTGGCCACCTATTTTCCTCCATCCCCTCTATAGCTTCACTTTGTACTTCCCTTTTGCTTTTCCTATCCTTTCTTCAAACGTACTCCACCCCATCTCTCCTCGGATTACTTCTTGTGCTACATATTTATTTGTCCCCAATCCCGTCCTTCCGATTTTATTCTGTACCGTTTCTAATTTCCTCGTTTCCACCGCCTCCATGCCGTACATAATTGCAGTTACTCCTAGTCCTTTCCACAGCCCACGCACTATTTCATAGCTATTCGCTCTTAATCTTGTCGCGCTCCATAATCTCCCATGCCATTGTTGCATTTGTCCAATCTTTTCGCTTTTCGCCTTTTCAAACCCTTTCTCTGTAATTGTTACCCCCATGTGGGGATCGGTTTTTACACCATACCCGAAAGTCTCGACCATGTGCACATCAAATCACTTAAAAATATCGAATATTCATATTAGTATGTGTTATTATTTACTTTAAAACATTTAGATTAAATTAGCCTACTTTATTGTAGAATGTAATACAATAAATATAGTTACTAATAAATATTAATATGTAAGATATTTGAGGCCAATGAGATGCTATAATTTAATAGCCTTAGGCCTAATTACTTATGGATATTACAGGATAAATATCCTAGCAGTTGTTTAGATGTAAAAAACGGTAATTTTCGTTGTTTTGAGTGTCAAACAAAGACGCTGGTATAAACGTAACCATGGCAACCACCCAGTGTGTTTATGTAGTGCGGAAGAGGCTTCGAAATCGTTCAATAGGCCCCAATTCGCGCTACGGAAACTGTAGCGTCTGAAGTCTTGCTCTTGAACGCGCCCGGCTTGCAGGAAGAACGTCAAACGAAAGTTAGGACGTATAGAAACGGGATGGGTAGAAAGCAAGAGGGGAGTAAGACAGGGGTGTGTACTATCGCCGTTATTATTTGCGCTCTACAGTATATGGAAGAAATGACACAGAGGATAAAAAGAGTGGGGGAGGGGATCCAGATAAACAAGGAAATATTAAGACTGGGGGTAGGCTACTCCTATTATAATAAACTAGCTAATATAAAACTATAAACTAGCTAATTTAGAATTAGAAAATTCAGACTGCGAGAAAGATCTAGGTGTGTTTGTTAGCAATGATTTGAAGCCTAGAAAACAGTGTATAAGCGTTCGTAATAAGGCAAACAGGATTCTCGGGTTCATCTCTAGGAGTGTGAGTAACAGAACTGCTGATGTTATCTTAAAACTTTACTTGTCATTAGTGAGACCCCATATGGATTATGCTGTCCAATTTTGGTGTCCTTATTACAGAATGGACATAGATTCATTGGAGAGAATTCAGCGTAGAATGACAAAAATGATCCATAATATTAGAAATTTTCCGTATGAAGAAAGGTTGAAGAAATTAGGTTTACATTCGTTAGAGAGACGCAGAGTTAGAGGGGATATGATAGAGGTGTTCAAGTGGGTTAGTGGGATTAACAAAGGGGACATGACAAATGTACTAAAGCTCAGTGATAGCGAAAGAACTCGTACCAATGGTTTCAAATTAGATAAATTTCGTTTCAGAAAAGATATAGGCAAATATTGGTTTGGTAACAGAGTTGTAGATGGGTGGAATAGGCTACCAAGTGATATAGTGGGATCAAGAACGATAGGGAGCTTTAAGAAAAAATTGGATAAGCATATGGACGAGAAGGGTTGGGTGTGAAGGGGGATCAGCCGGGTTGGGCCAATCAGCGCTCTGCAGACCCCCGTAATCCTGCGTTAATCTCTAACCGGTTTGGTAAGATGATCCTCAGGGTATTAGAGTGTTGAGCCTATAATTGGGCTTTGTAATTGGGGTTGTGTGGGACAGGGATCTGCCTTGCTTAGGCCAATCGGCTTTCTGCAGACTCCCATTTTCTTATGTTCTTATGTTCTTATGTTCTTATTCGCTGACGATGTAGTTCTGATGGCAGAAACAGGAAGAGGGTTGCAGAGACTGCCAGAGGAAGCAACGAGATTCGGAGAGGAATTAGAAGTAAGATTCAGTGAAGAAAAGAGCCAAGTAATGAAAATGAATGGACAGCTCCAAGAGGACGAGGAATGAACACTGGAAGGAAGCAGAGTGAAGAAGACAAGAGAATATAAATACATGGGTGTAAAGTCAGTGAAAGTAGGCTATCCTAAACAGACCTCGGATGTGGAAATACCCTGAGCCGAACAGGCCAAGTGGGATATCTCTATTGGTCTAACTGGTAAGGTGTCTGCCTCACACTCAAGGGTCGAGAGTTCGTGCCCCCACCAGGGCATGATATTTTCGTGAGGCTATTTCCGCATTTAACGAAGTTTAGGTGTGTTGGTAAAATTGTTCAGATGGTTGAGAGTAAGATCGGAGCTCCATTACTAGGGAAAAAAATTAAGGGTAGATTATTATGTACTTTATTTACTCTTCATTCCCATTATTTTTGAGGATTAGTCTTGCACAGCGATATATGGCGATAGGCCTAATTTCTCAACTGTGTATTTTATTATAAATTAGTTGATTAGTAATTATTGTAATTCTTCCTTCCAGAGTGTGAGAGTTGGGGGCTTTCGCTACTACCTCTGCTACTACCACCACCATCACCATGACGACTACCAACACCACCAACACCATCGGCACTATCACCACCACCGTCGCTACTACCACCACTACCATGACTACAACCACTAACATTGGCACTACCACCACGGTCCACCACCCCGCCATCGCTACCACCACCACCATCGCTTCCAAAACCATCGGCACCACCACCATCACTGCTATGATTGCCATGATCGCTACCACAACTACCCCCTCCCCCCACCATCGCTTCCACTTAGTCTATATATCTTGACTTCCACAACCACCACCATCGCTACTACCACCACCACCACCGCTACTACAACCACCACCACCACCGCTACTACTACCACCACCACCATCGCTACTACTACTACCACCATATGCAGTTATCAACAACTTCCATATACCAAGCATAAATTAGACTATGTGCTGTGAACATCCTAAGCCTGGTGGTAATGCGGAAGTTGATTAATTAACTATAAAAACATTCGAACAGGACTCGTGGATTGTGGGGAAGGCAGACATTGAATGTGACGTCATTATTCAGTGCCGACTGTCGACTGGTAGCAGTAGGATGTATCGCCTTTGGCTCTTCGAATTTCACCGTATATAAGGTGTGTATGGGGATTTTTCGTGTATATATGACGTGTTTATTGATGTTCTATTAATGTACAGTGGTCATACATGTAATTTATAAGAGCAATATACGAATAATGTGGACTTAGACTGAGCCGGTTCGTGTATGCTATGTCGTCTGCATAATATCCTAACCACTAGTCATTACGGGAATATCGTTGACCTTCAGGACATTTAGGTAATTACATAACCTATTTGGTGTGTGTACATTGCGTTCTTGTGGTGTGGGATTATAAAGGAGGTCATTAACTCATAATTTAAGGTACAAACTAGCGAACGAGGTGACATCGCTGTTGCCCCCACCGTCCTCCTGTCTTGCCAAATTCCCATCCCTGCTCGCACCCCCCCCCCCACCCTCCATCAATCCTCTCCCTTTCCTCCCCCTTCTCTCTTCTCCTCTTTCGTCTCCTTTCCTCCTCTTCTTTCTCTCTTCTCTTCCTCCTCTCTTCTGACCCCCCCGCCCTCCCCTCTACTCTCCTACTGACACCGTACTCCCTTCCTCTCCTCCCTACCCCCCCCCCGCCCCCAGTTTTCATCGCTTCCCCACCTCACCACTCGTTCTCAATATAGAATTTTGGGTATATACCGTATATACATGAATTGTAAAACTAATAATTGTTTTTATTAGCTTATGTCTACGATGAGTTAGATGCTGCCTTATAAAGTAATCTTGGTGAACCCCCTCCCCCACCCGTTATCTCTTTCTCACACCCTCGCGGTACTTAAATTTACGAGACGACCACGAATTTTGTCTAAAATATTTGAAGGCTATTATAGATTATAGGGATATTGCAAAGATCATATGAACATTGTTTTTTTGCCCATCGGAAATAAATTAAATTAACACCATATAACGCACTCTTAAAAAAAAAAAAAATCCTATAATTCTCCCTATCGACGGCGGTAAAACTCTTGGTAGCATTCAAGGAGACTACTGCAGGATTCTTCTTACCTCTGACCGGGTATAGGCTATCCTAGTGTTTACTACCCTATACCCCTTTGAAAGGACATTAGCCTAACCTAACAACCTTACCTAACCTAACCTAGTACTATAGGTGGGGGCTGCCGCCCCCACACCCCCGCTTTGACTTAGATTTCTGGTGTATTTTGTCTGTGAAGTGGGTATTTTTTCAATTTGTTGATAACGAAAATCCTCCATGCGGACAATATGGAGAAAAATATGGCGAATCTATTGGTGCCTATATTCCCTAATACATTGTTTCTCATAACGTCGCACTAGTGTCCTTGAATATTATCAAACTCTTAAGTGGAGATGGTCCGCTTTTCTGGCCCTTCTCCCTCAAACTTAGCCCCATTAATTTTCCGATTTTAAGACGTTCGGCCCATTAGTTTTGCGATCTTAAGACCTTTCGCCCCATTTCTATGTCAATATTAAGACCTTTCGTACTATTTAGGTGTCGATTTTTGTCCTGTAACTTTGGAAGGGGGGGGGGGGGGGTTATCGACATATCTTAAATTAACATGATTGTATAATTGGGTAAAGACTAATTTCCGATTGTTTCCACTATAAAACACCACCACTGTAGGCTATATCAAAGGACAACAAAATAATGGTGAAATTGAGTTTTATTACAAATTAACACATTAACCGATAATTCGTGATCGTCTCGTAAATATCCCCCCCTCTCTCTCGCTCGCGCACTCTCGCTCTCGCTGTCTCGCGCTCTCTCTCGCTCGCTCGCGCTCTCTCTCGCTCGCGCTCTCTCTCGCTCGCGCTCTCTCTCGCTCGCGCTCTCTCTCGCTCGCGCTCTCTCTCGCTCGCGCTCTCTCTCTCGCTCGCGCTCTCTCTCGCTCGCGCTCTCTCTCGCTCGCGCTCTCTCTCGCTCGCGCTCTCTCTCGCTCGCTCGCTCGCGCTCTCTCTCGCGCTCGCTCTCTCGCGCTCGCTCTCTCGCGCTCGCTCTCTCGCGCTCTCTCTCTCTCGCGCTCTCTCTCTCGCGCTCTCTCTCTCTCGCGCTCTCTCTCTCTCGCGCTCTCTCTCTCTCTCACGCTCTCTCTCTCTCGCGCTCTCTCTCTCTCGCTCGCTCTCTCTCGCTCGCTCTCTCTCTCGCTCGCTCTCTCTCTCGCTCGCTCTCTCTCTCGCTCGCTCTCTCTCTCGCTCGCGCTCTCTCTCTCGCTCGCGCTCTCTCTCTCGCTCGCGCTCTCTCTCTCGCTCGCGCTCTCTCTCGCGCTCTCTCTCTCTCTCGCGCTCTCTCTCTCTCTCTCGCTCTCTCTCTCTCTCTCGCTCGTGCTCTCTCTCTCTCTCTCGCTCGTGCTCTCTC
>CM064513.1:10578227-10788227 GCA_032716605.1 Paralithodes platypus
ACAGGATATGTTGAAGGGGGACTTTGCCCTTTTGAGTTATAGAGGTTAATGTTGAGGATTTCTGGCCTACCTACCTGTAACAGGGTATAGTTGTTGTTGTTGCTCCCTAGACTGTCTGGCCGAACAGTACCGAGTCCGGTTGACCGAAGCCGCTCCAGATGCTCGGGCCCCAGAAGGGGGAAGGAACCAGGGTGAAATGAGATCTGTCTCTGAGAAGACAGCGGGGGAGGGAATCATAAGCCAACGGGCTTACAACCCCGGGCCAATGCCCCCACCGCAGCCCCCCTTGCAGGTCACCCAATCGGGCGATCTCGCCAGCACCCAGAAGGAAAAGCAGTACAGTAAAAGAGACAGACAGAAACGGCTAAGGTTGGGTAGAGAATACCAAACTTCACTCTGGAGAGGACCAGTCCTCACCCGACAGGGCATAGTTATTTCACCTGGTAGGCTTCCCAAACCCTCAGCCTAAACAGCAGGGAAGGGTCCAAGGAAGTCTCATCTTCTGATACGCTAGTCCATAGAATAGCAAGAGTTTTGACCAAAGTAATTATAGGACCGGAGTTACTAGAACCGGAAGATCTGTGGGCCGGAGTGACTTGTTTCCCTTTTTGTATACCCTTTCAATACCAGTTTATTAATGTTATTCTATCCACCTCCCTCCCTCCCGTACTCCATTTATGGCTCAACCGCCCTCCTCCCTCTCGTCCTCCCCACTGCATTCATTCTCCTCCCTCCCCACTGCATTCATCCCCCTTCCCTCCCCACTGCTTTCATCCCCCTTCCTCCCCACTGCATTCATCCCCCTTCCTCCCTCCCTCCCTCATCCCACTACATCCATCTCCCACCTTCCCTCCCTTCCTCCCCACTACATCCATCTCCCACCCTCCCTCCCACTGCATCCATTCATCCCTCCACCCTCCCTCAATACTTAATGGACAGTATGCAGTTTCTATGTGTTTGTATTATATTCCATTAATTGTTGTAATCTCAATTATTGTGGTATAATAATGTGCTAATGCTTTTCATTGCTATCTCAACTAATAACACACCATATTAACTGGCTAGGCATACGATATATCTATAGTAACTACCACCGACAATGATAGGGGTTGTGTATGTGTAGGGTCCGTAGACTTTATCACTTCATTGCTATACCGGTACACACTTAACTCTTAGACGATACCATGACGCATTTTTCTGTTTTCGGGCTATTATTAGATTATTTTATTCAGATTGGGAAGGGCATATGGAAGCCAGAGGGTTAGTTGAGATAGTCTTTACCCATATAATTCCCACATATACTTCCTAAATTATATTAAATCGTCTATTGATAGCCAGAATAGACTGTTAAAATGCGTCACAATCTTCAAAGGGTTAAATTATCAAGGATATGGAAAAGGTGTATGTATGTATGTATATATGTATGTATGTATGTATGTATGTAATGGGCTGAACGTCATGCAATCTGAATACTATTGAGGCTAAACATAAGGGAAAAGGGGACCAGAAAACGACCCATCTCCCCTTAATTAATTTTTACTTTACCGGTATTAGAAATCTGACTATATTACTAATGATAATAATTCTTCCTTCCAGAATGTGTGGGTTTTGGTGCTTACCTATTAACTGCCAACGCTACCACCACCACTACGACTACTGCCAACACCGCTACAACTACCACAACTACTACCACGGCTACTACAACGGCTATCACAACTACTACCACCACGACTACTACTGCGACTACTGCCAACACCGCTACCACCAGAACTATCACTATTAACTGTCAATGCTACCATCACGACGACTACTGCCAACACCGCTACCACTACTACTACTACGAATACTGCCAACACAGCTACCACCACAACTACAACCACAGCTACCACGACTACCACCACAGCTACCACAACTACTACCACAGCTACCATTACTATCACTAACCACCAACAATAAGGTGCCGGCCGGGTGGAATGGGTGGAGAAGGGTGACAGCTGGAGTAATCTGCTATGGGAAGGGTTTCTGCAAGAGTGAAAGGGAAAGTATACAAGATGGTAATGAGACCAGCTATGTTAAACGGTATGGAGACGTGGCATTGATAAAAAGACGGGAGGCAAAGTAGGAGGTAGCAGAGCTGAAGATGCAGAGTCGGTGGTAGCAGAGTTGAAGATGCAGAGTTGGGATGCAGAGTTGGAGGTAGCAAAGTTCAAGATGCTGTGATTTTCGTTGGGAGTGACAAGGATGGACAATTATAAATGAGTATATTAAAGGGTCAAGGCGAGATTGAGGTGGTTTGGACATGTGCAGAGGAGGGATGTGGAGGTTGATGGATGCAGTGAGGGAGGACATGTGGGTGGTTGATGTGACGGAGGAAGATGGAGGTGACAGATTGAGATGGAGGTGAGTGATCTGCTGTGGTGACCCCTAAGAGGAACAGCTGAAAGAAGACGACCACCAACAACACTACGACTACCATCACAGCTACCATAACTACCACCACCACAGCTACCACGACTACAACCAGATGCCACAACTACCATCACTACTACAACTACCACCAGTAATACTACCTCTACAGCTACCACAATTATCAGCAATACCATTATAACCACCACTACTACCACCAAAATGGTTACCACTATAACCACCACGACTATGACCTCGGGTAGGCTACCACAACTATTACTAACACCACCACAGCTACTACTACTACTTCTACTACCACGGCTGCCACTACCACCACGGCTACCACAAGTTCCACTATTACCACCGTCACAGCTACCACAACTACCACCACTACTTCTACTACCTCGGCGACTACCATCACCACGACTACCACCATTAATACTATGGATATTACTACAAGTTAAAAGGAAAACAAAAATAAAATGAAATAAACATCTCTACCAAACATAGTACCAGTGCCATCTCTACCACAACTACTACCACCAGTACCATCTCTACTATAGCTACCACCAGTACCATCTCCACTATAGCTACCACCACTACCAACAGAACCATCTCTACCAAACCTGCCACCACCATTATCACAATCAGAATCATCTCTACCGCAACCATCTCTACCACAACTACCAGTAGAACATCTCGACCCCAACTACCACTTGTACGTCCTCTACCACCACTGCCACAACAACCACCACTACCTCAACAGCCACCACCACCACTACCTCAACAACCACCACTACCACAACTACCAGCAGAACATCTCGACCCCAACTACCACCACCACTACCACTTGTACGATTTCTACCACCACTACCACAACAACCACCACCACTACCTCAACAACCACCACCACTACCTCAACAACCACCACTACCACAACAACCACCACAACCACAACTACCAGCAGAACATCACGACCACAACTACCACTAGTACGATCTCCACCACTACGACATCCACTACCACAACTAACCCAAGGTAAATTATTGATCCCTTGGTATAAGGGTAAATCAAATTTAACCCTTTGAAGATTATGATGCATTTTATCAGTTTTTCTGGCTATCAAGAGACGATTTTATAAAGCTTAGGAAGGATCTGTTTGAATTATTGAGGTAAAAGACTATCTCAACCCTCTTAACTTACGCAGAGTTGATAAATAGATAATCACACACATTAACTTAAAAAATCAAGGTTTAGAGTGCGTGGATAGTCAGTACTTTAAGGGGGGTGACCTGTTTTTGTTCTGTCCTTTTCTATCTTTCTCTGGCTTGTATCCATTTGGCCCCATTCAGCCTACTGTTTTAAGACGTTCATCCCCATCCAGGTGTAATGTTTTTACTGGTGAGCGATAGCGAGCCAGCATATTTTTTATTTTTGTTTGACAGCAGGCTAAATTTGTACATTTTTCGATAGAAAAATGTCTCCGGCGAAGCCGGGTTTCTTCATATAATGCTGGCTCGCTATCGCTCGCCAGGAAGAAATCGACACCTAGATGGGGATAAACGTCTTAAAATAGTTGGCTGAATGGGGCCGAATGGATACAAGCCAGGGAAAGAGAGAAAAGGAGAGAAATAACAAAAAAAGCAGGTCACCCCCCTTAAAAAATCAAGGTTTAGAGTGCGTGGATAGTCAGTACTTTAATACTATATTCATCTTTTATACAGTACTACGTTTATCGTTTGTTATAGATTAATCTGAGACAGAACGCATAAATATGTAGCACATTGCGTAAATACAAAATAATGTTACCAATTACCGGTACTTAGTTACAAATGGACTTTCAAATATGTGACTGAAAATTTTGATTCTTGGCCCAGGGAAGGCGAATTTGGAGAAACTGACACAAGTCCAGCAAAGTATTAAGTAGAGAAGCGTGTGTAAAGTGGTGCGGTAAATCGATTAGTGTAGGTTAGAAAGGTGTAGCGTTAATTTTGGGCGTGGTAAATTCGGGCGTTTTGGGACGTTATTGGGCTGGACTTGGACCTGGCAGCCAGACTGGGCCAGAGCACGTGGATCACCAAGTCCTTTATTTTTTTGTATTATTTGTATTATTCGGTTATTATTGAAGATTATTGATTTTTTAAGGGTGTTTATGGAACGGAATATATTATTGAGTGCATATTTGTGTGAATAAACCACTATTTTCAACCACATTTACTTATAATTCACGTTTTATGAATAAAGCAGCACTAATATATTCGTAACTTTCTTAAAATACACAAATTTAAAAATCTGAAAAAATTATTTTCTAGAAATAAATCGAACTACCTATTGTCAAAGTCTCAGCCTTGTAACTCAAAAACTACAAAAGTTACTGGACTTTTAAATTTGTGACTGAAAATGTCGATTCTTGGCTCAGGGGAAGCGAATATAAAGAAACTGACAAGCCCAGCAAAGAAAAGAAAAGTACAAAAAAAAGTCTAAAATGATGCGGTAAATCCATTGGTGTAGGTAAGAATACTGTAGCGTTATTTTGGGCGTGGTCATTTCGGGCGTTTTGAGTGGATTTCGGGTGACTCAGGCAGCCAGCCAGCCCCAGGACCAATGCGCGCGCTACCGTTTTCTATACAACCCAGTTCAGCAGAGACATTTATATGCAACTCGGTTCTTTGTACTGTCAACATATCCTGCATTTATGACGCAGAGGTTGCCAGATTAGCAATAAGAAATAGAGTTCTCTCACTCTTATAA
This sequence comes from Paralithodes platypus, assembly GCA_032716605.1. NCBI lineage: Eukaryota > Metazoa > Arthropoda > Malacostraca > Decapoda > Lithodidae > Paralithodes > Paralithodes platypus. The sequence continues at coordinate 10,583,385 of CM064513.1, forward strand.
TTACCTCTCCAAAATTAGTTTTCTGCCCACAGCTAACTCAAAGACAACTGCAGAGGTTGAAATAACTAAACTAAATGTTTCTAAATACCCCTGATGGTAACAAAGGCTTTAAAGTATCCCCAATAGGCTCAAAATCGCGTCATATGCGTGAAAGGGTTAGTCTTTATTTAATTAATTTTAAAGATCCGTACTTTTGTTAATGTTTCTCAGTCGCGTATTTTAGTGATTAATAGTCCTTATTACTAATATAATTTTAGAACCTGTACTATTAATATTAACTATTTCGTAGTCGAATATTCGAATCTATTATTAATTATTTGTATTCTTCTCTTTTTCAGGATTTGAGTTGCTGCCTGTGGACTGCGAGCTAATGGACTCTGCCAACACATCCCAACCTAATTCTGCCAACATATCCCAACCTACCAACTGACTGGGGTGAGTTACTGCTGTATTTATTACAATATATATACTCTGTTCATGACAAGTAGGCCAATAATGAGTTTCTTTTCACAAATTGAATGTTCAACAAGTACAGAAATATGAAATATTATTGTTTTTACACCAACCAACTTCACATCTAAGCTCAATTAATGAAGTCAACAAATACATGTGGCACTCCGAGGACTCGAACCCAGGATACTCACATCGAAATTCCGCGGACTATGCATTACGCTATCAAGACAGATATACAAATATACTGTAGGTAGCGCCAGCGAACTTGACAATAATTTTGACCCCTTAACTGTTTATAACTCGAAATTAATGAAAGCAATCGGGCTGACGTTTCTATCATTTGGGAAGAGTCCACCAATAAATAGGTGTGTGGAAAATTACAGCCAGTTTGCTCTAGGCCCTTTTGAGTTACAGAGAGGTCAGAGATCAAGGTTATTGTATAAGAATTCTGACTTGTTGAAAAAAGTGCGATTTGTGGACTTACGAATGTGGATAGAGAAAACCTGTGACAAGTTGTATAAAACAAACTTTTAATGAAAGGGTTAAATTATGCGGTAAATCGAATGGCATAAGTTAGAAAAGTGTAGGTTAATTTCGGCGTGGTGAATTAGGGCGATTTTAGCTGGACTTTGCACCAGGCAGCCAGAGTGCGTGGATCACCAAGTACTTCAATATCTACATTATTCAGTTGTTATTACAGTTTCTTACTGTTGTGAATTTTCATATAGAACGGAATATATAATTAAGTGCATAATTATGTGAAGGAACAACTGCTTTCAACCACATTTACGTATAGTTCAAGTTTCATTTGTAAAGCTGCACTAATTTATTCATATCTCTCGAACAAAATACAAATTGAAAAATCTGAGAAAGTGCATTTCTCTGAACAACTAGAACTACCCATTGTCAAAGTCTCAGCCTTGTAACTCGAAAATTGCAAAAGTTAATGGACTTTCAAATTTGTGACTGAAAATTTCGATTCTTGGCTCAGGGGAGGCGAATTTGGAGAATCTGACACAAGTCCAGCAAAGAAAAAAGTATAAAGAAAGACTAAAATGATGCGGTAAATCCATTGGTGTAGGTTAGAATGCTGTAGCGTTATTTTGGGCGTGGTGATTTCGGGCGTTTTAGGCGTTTTTGGGTGACTCAGGCAGCCAGCCAGCCCCAGGACCAGTGCGCGCACTACCGTTTTCTATACAACCCAGTTCAGTAGAGACGTTTAAATGCAACTCGGTTCTTTTGTACTGTTAACATATCCCGCAATATTATTGATAATTAGACATAATCAGAAAGTTTATAACTATTCCTTTCATTATTGATGCTAGATAATTGCCATCGTATTTCGTTGCTTACCTCGCATTACTGAAAACATTCCATTTGTGAAAAATAGTAGTTTTATTTATTATTTATGTGAGCTCTCATCTTGGTAATCTATTGCCCAAATTAATTTATTGTTTCTTGTTTTCAGGATCTGCTTGTGAACTCTGCCAGCTCTACGAGACTGCCAACAACTATGGACTCTACCAACACACCACAAGCTACCAACACCATCCTCTAACTATGGACTCTGCCACCACAACCTACGAACTGTCTGGGGTGAGTTACTGCCCAACTCATTATACTCTGTGCATGACACATAGGCCAATAATAAGTGTTTATTTCCACAATTTGAAAGTTAAAAAGTTTACTAGAAATATGCATCATAATCGTCGCTGAATAATTAGTATCTTATTTCCATATGTAATGTAACTGTTGAACATTCAAAGACAAAACTAATTACTGGCCTACTTCTCGTGAACATAGTATTGTTTAATTTATTATATATGATCTCAGCGCTTGTCAATCTATTGCCCAAATTAATGTTTTGTTTCTTGTTTTTCAGGATTGGGGTGGCTGCCCGTGGACTCTGCTGCCTGTGGACTCTGCTGCTTGTGGACTCTGCTGCCTGTGGACTCTACCGCCTGCGGACTCTACCGGTTGCTGCCTTAGGACTCTACCGCCGCTGCTAGAGACTGCCCACGCCACTACGATTCAAGGGGAGTGATAGTTGTGTTTTGTTTGTAGTTAGATGTAGTTAGTAGTAGTTAGTTGTAGTCGTAGTATGTAGTCGTAGTATGTAGTCGTAGTGGTGGTGGTTAGGTTAGGAGGGTAGGTTAGGAGGGGAGGGTAGGTTAGGAGTAGTCGTAGTAAGTAGTCGTAGTAAGTAGTCGTAGTATGTAGTCGTAGTAAGTAGTCGTAGTAAGTAGTCGTAGTATGTAGTCGTAGTAAGTAGTCGTAGTATGTAGTCGTAGTAAGTAGTCGTAGTAAGTAGTCGTAGTAAGTAGTCGTAGTATGTAGTCGTAGTTGCATGGTATGAATGGTGTGTGTTAGGTTAGGCTAATCTATTTTTCCCTTTCAGATCAGATAGGTTTTATTACCTTTACTCTAATCTTTGCTATTTTTCTTATTACTTCACAGTTTTGTTGCTTTGATGATGTCCCCTCTCCCCCCCTTCTTCCCCGAGTTGGTTCCCTCCTTCAGCTTCAGTATTTTGCTTTGCTTTAATTTCAATAATGATTGTATTTGCCTTAAATGTAACTTATGATATATTCTATCACTTGAATTCATAACTCTGTATTTGCTATTAACTTAACTTGATATAATATTGATATATATCGTCTTTGTCACGCGAACTTTGCTTAATAAAAAAAAAAACCGAACTTCTATCTTTTATTGATCACTATATTATAAACTATGACTTTTATAACTGATAAAAACTTAGAAAAATAGTTCTCAATTATAAATAAAGTTCCAATATATGGACTTAGAAAAAATAAATGAAAAGAGAACTTATAAAATAAAACAATTAACTTAGAAAAACTCTAGTTCTCAATTATAAATAAAATTCCAATATATGAACTTAGAAACAAAAATAAATAAAATATGAAACTATACACATAAGAGAACTGAGAAAATATACTGAATATGAAAAGAACTTAGAAAAACTATACTTGAATAACTTAAAAATATACTGAATATATAAACTTAAAAATATAATTAACTTGTAATAAGTTTTGTTTTATAATGGATATTAAAAAGAATATATAGGTTTAGTATTTTATTGATCAGTCAGACATACATTTGTATAATATCTTACAAAACACTGTACATACAGTATATAAACTTTAAATAACAGGAGAAACAAAAATATAATGGATATTAAAAAGAATATATAGACTTAGTATTTTATTGATCAGAGTCGGACATACATTTTTATATTATCTTACAAAAATCATACTTTTAATACTTAGTAATTTTGGTATTATCCTTACTAGTTTTATATATCTTATAACAAATGAACAAAGTTTCGCTTTTATATTACGTACCTAAAGTACTTTATACCGAACTTGCTTTGTGACCATAGTATAACTTTTGGTTCACTACATTATTTGCCCAATATTTATATGTACAGTAATTTTCTTTAAGTACATCTTTATAATTATTAATTTTCCAATAACCATTGGGCTTTCGGGAATTTTTCATAGATTTATTTTGGATTTTAAGCTTATAATAGTTTCATTGGCAATGCAGTTGGCATTTTTTATAATTCTTAAGCATTGATTTCAGTTTAACTTTTAATAGCCAAGCTGTTAAGTAATACTTTTATATTTTTTTCAATGTTCTTAAGTGTGCGGTCTATATATAATTCTTCTCAGGTTCAATCTAGTTCATCAGCCAAGTTAACCCTCTCCGACATATGACGCGATTTTGAGCCTATTAGGGATACTTTGAAACCATTGTTACCATCAGGGGTATTTAGAAACCTTTAGTTTAGTTACTTCAACCTCTGCAGTTGTCTGTGATTTAGCTGTGGGCAGAAAACGAACTTTGGAGAGGTAATTATAAGTGAGAAAACTATTTATTATTGCTAATCTGGCAACCTCTGCGTCATATGAGTCTGAAAGGGTTAATATAAGGTAGTCTACACATGGACTATCTCCCTCTCCCACCAGGCATTACTGAGATAAGCCGGTGTTATAATAATAATGTCAACTATCTACTAGTTTATAGCCTAATTCTAGCCTATTCTATTTATGAAGTAATGTTGAATAATTTTGACACTAGCTTATGTATAGTGGGCAGCTTTTGCGGGGAGGTTGGGGCTCCGAATTATTGCAAGTTTTTCTTCCTGTGGTGTGAAGTAGTGTTAAGTGGAGTAGGGATGTTGGCAAAATGAGAAAGTCGGTTGGCATTGTGATTAGTGTGCATTGGAAGTGAAATATGATTTGTGAATGCTGGCAGAGTAAGTGATGAACGTAGGGTAGAGATATATTAATTATTTGAGTAAGTGTATGTTTAAGTGTTAAAAGTGTACGGTCAAATTAGGGTAAGTTAGTTATATGCCAATTCAATTGTGTACGACTGTTGGCAAAGTAGAGTGTAGATTTTTGGCAAGAGATAAGAGTTAACAATCATTGAATCTAAATGTTGGCAGTGTGATTAAGTGTTGGCAGTATTCAGTGGTCTTGGTAATTACGTGGTGTTGGCCAAGTGGTGTATAGGTGTTGGTTAATTTAATCATTGAAGGTATAATGCAACTGGAGCTATGTACAATAAATAAGCATGTGTGTTGGCAGTGAAATGTGTTGAATTGGGTTATTTGAAGTGTTGGTAGTGATATTTGATGTGTTTGCAGTGAAATTTGATGTATTGGCAGTGAAATTAGGTCTGTTGGTAGTGTACTTCGTGTGTTGACAGTGGCATTTGGTGTTTTGGCAGTGATTTGGTGTGTTCTAAGATTTGGTGTTTTGGCAGTTATTTGGAGTTCTAATATTGGTTGTGTTGGGAGTGTTCAGTGTTCTCAATATGACATGTGGTTGTCTATCAAAGTATTGCCTATGCCAAAGTTAATTGATATCCTAAAGTTATGTGACTGGAGCTATGTGCAAATTAGGATTCAATCTCTCTTATCCCCATGCATTTGTTTTTACTGGCCGTATCCCATAGAACTGTTCATGTTATTTTAGGTAATGTATATATTTAAGTATTATTAGGATGTTTTATGTAATTGTAAACTATTTTATATATGTAATTACTGGGGTCACTGAACTATATATCTACTGATCTATTCTTCCCATGTAACAGGTGTATATCTACCAATGTAACTATCATAATCTATCCCATGTAACTATTGCTATTTGCCTGCTTATCCCAAACCCATGTAGCTCTTCCTACCTACCTCTCCAAGAAGCTAGATATATTAGGTATTGAAAGTCATCCCTCCTCACCCTCACCCAGACATCCCTCCTCACCCTCACCCAGTCATCCCTCCTCACCCTCACCCAGTCATCCCTCCTCACCCTCACCCAGTCATCCCTCCTCACCCTCACCCAGTCATCCCTCCTCACCCTCACCCAGTCATCCCTCCTCACCCTCACCCAGTCATCCCTCCTCACCCTCACCCAGTCATCCCTCCTCACCCTCACCCAGACATCCCTCCTCACCCTCACCCAGTCATCCCTCCTCACCCTCACCCTCACCCAGTCATCCCTCCTCACCCTCACCCAGTCATCCCTCCTCACCCTCACCCAGTCATCCCTCCTCACCCTCACCCAGTCATCCCTCCTCACCCTCACCCAGACATCCCTCCTCACCCTCACCCAGTCATCCCTCCTCACCCTCACCCAGTCATCCCTCCTCACCCTCACCCAGTCATCCCTCCTCACCCTCACCCAGTCATCCCTCCTCACCCTCACCCAGTCATCCCTCCTCACCCTCACCCAGACATCCCTCCTCACCCTCACCCAGTCATCCCTCCTCACCCTCACCCAGTCATCCCTCCTCACCCTCACCCAGTCATCCCTCCTCACCCTCACCCAGACATTTTATTTTGTAGTTCGTTTCGTGAACTTACCGTTTCTATTATCTGGCAATGTATTCCAATATTTTAAATTTGTATTTATAATAATTTGTAAAGTTTTCTTTCAATTTATCGAGGGTATTGGCGTGTAGGAATTGTTTGTTTTATTTATTCAAAAATTAAGATTAATTAATTTAAGTTGGATTTTAAGCCTTTAATATTAGTTTAATTGGCTTTGCTATTCTTCTTGATTTCAGTTTAATTTCAGTAATCGTTATCCAAAAATATTTCTGCGATATTGGATTACAATAATAATTAGTTTAATTTTTTGCATTCAAAGTTAATATGAATAACCATCAGACATATATATGATTTATCTACAATATTGGATTACATCAACAGGTTGGAATCAATAGTCAAGACTCAAATATTTTCTTTTTTATTTGTATTAAGGTAGCGTTGTCCATTGGTCCAGGGTCCTCAGTCTGGTCGCAGCAACACATCACATCTGTAAAAAGATTAAAATATTGAGGCACCAGAAATACAGGCGTTTCAAGGAGGGGTAGGGGGGCCCTGAGGGGGGAAAAGGGGGGGGGTGGTCCTGAGGGGGGTTCCTAAGGGGGGGGGGGCCGAGGTGGGGTTCCTAAGGGGGGTGGTCCTGAGGGGGGAGGGGGGTCCTAAGGGGGTAGAGGGGGGGGGGTCCTGAGGGGGTAGAGGGGGGGGGCCTGAAGGGTAGAGGGGGGGTCCTGAGGGGGTAGAGGGGGGTCCTGAGGGGGGGGGTCCTGAGGGGTAGAGGGGGGGGGGTCCTGAGCGGGGGGGGGGGACCCAGGGGTTGGGTGGGGGGTACCAGGGGTAGGATGAGAGTCGTGGGGGGGGGGGGGGGGAGGTTCTAGTTTTTTGTCATATATATATTAAGATTTTTCGTTCAGTCTATATAACCATTCCACACCCGCTACGAGTTTTTCCCTTTCCCTTCCCTGGTAGTTCATCCTATCCTCATCCCAGATAGACCTTCCCTTCAGCCCTAGTTTGTTCTATTCTGTTCTATTGTGCACACTAGTTCTATTCTGTATTCTGGCTAAATCTATTGTCTCCCCTCCTTCCCTGGTACATCAATACCCTCCCTGCAACACGCCCCCAAACACACATAAGAAAAGTCAGGAATATATTTGTAATGTATATTTTATTGTCAGGAAGCAGTCAAGAAGTCGTCGGTGTCAAGTATGGGATATGAGCAGACAGTATCAAGAAGGACAAACGGTAGGAGTAAAGCAGATGCAGCAGACAACAGAAAAGGCTAGGCACAGCAGAACGGGTGACAACGACAGCAGAACAGGCCAACAACAACAGACAGCAGAACTGGTGACAACAGACCGAGTACATCGACAACAGACAAGGAATGAGCGAGCTTGCTATGGTTGGTCAAACAAATTGATCTGTTTTGACTAAGATTTGTTTGGTATATTATCTGTCTTTATGAAGATGTTTATGTGTTGAATATATATAGAGAGATATTGAGTGAGCTGGAGTATTCAGTATGTAGTTGTAGGTATTCCATTTGAGTTGGTATGTAGTGAAGTGTGAGCATAAATTAGTGGATGGTGAGGAGTCTAGTTATTGAATATGACTTTATTCAGGTTGAAAGGTGGGATTCAAACAAGATGTGGACAGACGAGAGCAAAGCGACTATTGGACACACATCAACGACTGCCACAGCATCAATGGACCCTTCAACAGTGGAGCAGAGAGAGGCACCATTGCAGCGACGATTCGGTGAGAAAAACTAAATATTGTGGTATGGGAAAAAGAGGTCAGTCAGTCTACCTAACTTCATTAATAAGTCAAGGGGAACAAGAGGCCCCTAGGAAAAGGAAAGAAAGAGGAGATATAAAACAGTGTGCCCATCAGAGTAGGCCACCCTTCATTCACTCTTTGATATATTCCAAATCAGTGCATCAACTTTATGATTGACATTTTACTTTACAATTACAGTATAGATCTGTATTAATGGAATTATGAAAGCTAAACAAATCATTGAAAGATTAAATTTAAATAATAATTAACCAATGAAACTAATTATAACTAGTTAAATTAGATCATAAAGTCTAAAATTATACCAAATTCCTGTAAAGTGCTTATCATATTGTTAATGCAATTATTGATACTAGTATTCAAGAGTTGGGCAAACACTGGAGAATAATGGTTAAAGTTTAAATTTACTCCTCTAAACAGGATTATATAACTATCCTGTAGAATTTATGTGATTACTGAAAACATTGATTTAATCACTACATACAAAACTATGCCAGCTGTAGAACAAATTTATCAAAGACTTTAATATCGGTTATCAATATTTACCTAAACAAATGGACCTTTTAAGTAAAGCATTAGGACTGCTAGTATTCTAGACAGGATTCATAGGTCTAAAGTTATATCCGTTGTACGAATAGGCTTTAATACCTTGGAAATAATCCAATTTACAGTACAACCATTTACGTTAATATTTATCACGAGTCTAGGCATGTAGGCTTTAAGTTAAGTATGGCAACAACTTATAAATGAAATTACAGTCCTTAGCCATGGGGAGACTAATATTTGCAGATATTTTGATATAATCATGGGCATAACTGCTTAAAATGAGGCATAGGTGCTCATCAAGGCCATCTAAAAGCTTACATTAGAGTCCACCTAGGATTAACATTAAATCAAAATTTGGATGGCCCTTGGTAAATATTGTGTAGTCACAATGGCCTGTGTTTTATTCGTCAGTGAGACAAGTGGTACAGTGACAATATGAGCAGCCTGTTTTACCAATTACATTAGAGGCCTAGTATATTGTTCTCCAGTGAAGGACAAATTTGCAAAGTATTTTACGTGGGGTTACTTTAGACCGATATGGAGTTTATTCTAAGCTGGTCTATGATAATTGTTAATCTACAATGGCATTTACATCTGTCTCGGCAGGTTAACCAAGATAGATTCAATTCAATTAGTCACATTATACGAGTGAAAACAATTAAGTTTCATAGTATATCTCAATTATAATTTTCTTAGTTTCCAGTGTTTTGCATATTAGTATAAAACTTACTGTATTAACTTCCAAGACTGAAGTGACTACATACTAATATTAACAAGGGTACAGTCAATATAAATAGTTCGTCGACACTTCTATGACGTGAAACAAATCTTACTAGTTGCACAGGCTATTGGAAGTACATGAGGACTGTCAAGGAAAAATGTTAACTTATAATTGCACTGTATTTGAGCAAGATTTTGGGCGAACTATTTTGGTTTCGACTAACTGGCAGCATTTTTCTAGATCGAACTAAAGGAAATTCGTACATTTGGCAACACTGATATTACAATACAAACTTATGAATTTATAGAACGTATGCATAGAGGAATAATTACAGTCTGATAAGTTACCCTTTGAAAGCATATTAATAATGATACACCCATCTAAGGAAATAAAGGTACATCTAATAACCAAGGGAAGGTCTATCTACTGTACAGTATATACAACTATAATATTTAGTTTATAGTCTAGTCAATCAAACCGATTTTGATGTAAGTAACACTCCGTTCTTTAATGTTACTATAAAATACAAACTCCAATGTACTTTAATAAACTAATTAAAGCATATGGCCCTCCCGGGATTCGAACTCTGGACACCACACTCAGAACATAAGCACTTAAACCTCGATATACTCAAGACCCGTCCTGGGAAACTCCCACTACAAGATGGCCAAGGCAAATATTCCTCAAAGTTACTTTAACAGACATAACTTCTCAGGATCTTTGAAGAGCTACGTAATGTGAACACTAATCAGATGTGGAAAACTTTAATTCAGTAGTATTAATCATTATCTATTATAATATTACCCAATTCCATATCTCATTTAAGCAGATGACTAAAATGCTTTTTTCATCATTGCTACCTCCAGACGATTTTAGTTAACTTAAAAAAGAAGCTGTCAGAGTTTGAGTGTTAATTTGGATAATCTTAAGCTCTTGATTCCCCGAGTTTAGTAAATACCTGTCAGTAATTTTGTTTTTGGTTATACGGTCACTATGATTATTTACTTTATTATGGGTACCCATAGACAATTTTACTCAGTTTAGGAAGGACCTGTTGGATTCTAAAGGTAGATATATTGTGTACCCGTTGATTCCTTGTGGTCCTTAACTGATCTATAGAGTCTCGTGAAAGCCAGAATAATTTTGTTTACCTAATCATACGGAAACTTGTGCTTTCAAATAAATTACGCCAAATTAGGTTATATTTTTGCTACCTCGGGACTTTTTCAACTTAGGAAAGGCCTGGCATAGATAGAAGTTTAGTTTAAGTACTGTGTTGGACCTTTTATTCCCAGTGGTTCTTCCAAAGCTGATTAAAATTATCTGGTTGGAGCATTGATCATATTGAAAATATGGTGTATTAAAACTAAACAATTACTTAAGAAAAATCTCTGCCTACCTATAGGGAACCGCGTCTAGTTAATTTAGTTAATTTTCACCAGTCACCCACTGCCACAGATCTCAGTTTGGGAAGGATCCGTTTCATGATAACTTAATAATCAGTGTTGCCATTTGTACGAAATACTTAAAATTGGTTAGATAAAGCTGCTGCCTATACCCTGTCCACCACTTATGATAGTCTATGAAATATTTTGAAGTTTATTAGGCATGACAAAACTGGTCTACTTCAACCAAATATTTGTTCAAGTTCTTAGGCCAATATAGGTAAAGTATATTATTATTATTATTATTATGATTATTATGATTATTATCATCATTATTATTATCTTAAAATAGTTTAATCTGACCAGAAGTTTGACCAATTTAAAGTTATACAAACTAGCTTCGAAATTACAGGATGCACACATTTCAAAATAGCTTAGCTTATGTGCCATGAAAATTGAACTGAAAGTCGCCAAATCCCATCTTAAGAATTATGATTTATTAAGTTATTTTTCCACCAACCAACTTCACCTCTAAACTCAATGAAATCAACAAATACATGTGGCACTCCAAGGACTCGAACCTAGGATACTCTCATCGAAATTCCGCGCACTTATGCATACAAATTATTTAATATTTTAGGATTATAGGGCATCATCGACCACTCACAAAGTGAAACCATCTAAATTAATCATACTTTGGGGGATATGGCATAAAGTTTGGTACCGGTATTTAGGTCTTACAAAGGCCCAAGTCCACTAAGGCAGGAGTCAGCCGCCTGTGTGTACTCCAGGACAATTATTCTTCAGGCAAAAAGGGCACCAAACATTAATTTAACATCCATAGCTAGCCTTTAACTCAAATTTAAGTCTAGTAATTTCAACTGACTTTATAGAACAAACTTCAAAATATCACATTGCATAGACTTTCATAATAAGATTGTATTAAAACAATTTAGGGACAGACCCGATATGATGGCTAGTGCAGAGTTGTGATAGAGAGGTGTTTGGCCACCAGTCTTCATCGTCTGTTGTCCCTCCCTCAGGTTGGACGTCTACCACACATCTGAAACATTAGGTCAGTATTAGTAATTTATTTGTACAACGTCAATAACTAAAGCCACCAGCTCAGTTTGAGATTTTATGACGGTCGACCATTAGTTTGACTATTTCAAGACCTTTCGGCCCAATGTGTCAATATTAAGGCCTGTCATGCCATTCAAGTATCTAATTTTTCCTCGCGAACGATAGCAAGCCTGTCATTTTGGAAGAAACTGCCTTCGACCGGGATATTTTTCTACCGAAATATGTACACATTTATCTCGAAGGAGATATCTTGATGGAGGTCTAGGGAGCAAACTAAAAACCTTCCCTTAACCTGTGATGTTGAGCAACTAGTTAGCCCTCTATCGTATTGTCCAAGGTTCAGGTTTTGGTAACTATACATAACCCTGCAGTTATAAGGGGTATCAATTTTAGAACCTTTATTATTTAAATTATCTGCACTTTAGTTTATGAATCTATACTTCTGAATTTGTTAAAGCAGGGGGGAGATTGTAATGCAGTGGCGGGAACTGTTATTGACCCTTCATGATTTTTTTTCTATGCGAGTGAGGGAGACAAAAGGCAGAACTGCCTGTATCGAGTGCCTCCCCCAGAGTTGAAAGAGTGACAGGGACAAAATCAAGGGACGTTCGACCAAAATGCCTGGACACACTGAGTTTGAAGCCATTTAAGTCACATGATCCTAAGTTGTGTCCTACCTATAGAAGTTCAAAGTTTATTATTTCTAGTAAAAATAGACCATCCAGTGACTAAATTCCACAATTTTAGTATTAAACCTTTCACGCACAGGACGCGATTTGCGCCCTTTCTGGGATACTTAAAAGCCTTTGTGACAATCAGGGGTGTTTAAAAACTTTGTTCAGTTACTTCAACCTCTGCTGTTGTCTTTGAGTGAGCTGTGGGCATTAAATTAATTTTGGAAAGTTAATTATGATTTTGAGAGGACTATTTCTGAATACAAATAAGGTATTTGTAATGAATCCTATGTTTTAGTATTAATACAGTATACGGAACACCAGAATTTGTTAAAGAGGTCCAAACTCTAAATAAACAACTTAAAAAATAGGTGCTCATAATATAATGAACACTGTATATGGGATAGGGTAAGGGAACTTTGAGACAACTATACACATGGTAACCTAATCTTTTAATATTGTTAAGGAGAGATGGGTCATTTTTCTGGTCCCCCTTCATGTTTAGCCCCATTACTTTGCCGATTATAAGACGTTCAGCCCATTACTTTGGCGATTTTAAGACCTTTCAACCTATTTGTATCATTATCAAGACCTTTCGTGCTATTTAGGAGAATTATTTTCCTGACGAGTGATACCAAGTCTGTGATGTAGGAGGAACCGGCCTTCGGCCTGGACAATTTTCTACCAAAACGTTTACAAATTTGTCTAAGGGGAATCTTGGGGATGTTTTTTAAGCTTGATGGATGTCTAGGGAGGAAACAAATTTACAAATAATTCAATCTATGTACCAATAAATAAACCATTAGCCATTAACCCTATTAACCCTTTCAAGCTCCAATACGCGTTTCTGTTCGGTTCTGTTTTCTGGCTACTATTAGACTATTTTATTCAGTTTAGGAAGGGTATAATGGAAGTCAGAGGGTTGATTGAGATAGTCTTTACCCTTTTAATACCCACAGATCCTTCCTAAGCTGCACAAAATCGTCTAATGATAGTCAAAATAAACTGCTAAAACGCGTCAGAGCTTCAAGGGGTTAATATTGTTGTGTTCTTACCCTAGTTTGTTGGTGAAGGTGGTTAAGGCTCCGTTTGAGTTTCTTAAGTTGGTCTTCAGCAGTGTCTTCCTCCGCCGAGCCTCAACTGTACTGGGCGCCTCCTCTCCCCCTCACATCTGTTAGAAAATCCAATATATTACAGCTTAAGGATTTGACCACTTGCAAATTTCAAGCTATAAGGAAGTTGAGTTTTTTATATCGACATTTAGCAGAATTACGAGCTAAAATAGGAGTTGTATTGCATATATAAACACAGTAGCTGTGGTGGTCAAGTGGTGAGCACGCTTGTGTGTGAATCTGAAAGACCCGGGATCGAATCCCTGCCACGGCGGACATTTAGTGGGTGCGGTAGTACGTCCTAGCATGTTTCACATGCGTGTACCCAGTCAGGGGACATCCTGACTACGTATACAGACTAAAACACACATAAAGGCACTCCAACACCTTCCTCTCTCTCCAACACCCCTTCTCAACACTCTTCTCTGAGCTAGTGCCGATAAAAATGGCATGGTCAGTCCTGTAAAGAATCGTAAGATTTAGTCTTAAAGATTCCAGGACGAGCTCATTAGCGGCGGATCCCCAGATCGACCGTGGTGATTGTCACCTTAACATCTACAAAAGTACAAGTACATAAAGCCAAATTCACGTACTTTCTATCCATCAGAAACCTACATCACTGCATTTCTGTTTAATAACTTTGTATACGGCCCAAACTTCCTTATAGCCTGAAACTCACAAGTGGTCAATTAGGCCAATATTTCTGATATAATGCAGATTTTCAAAATTTATCAATTCATAAATATGTTTGCAACAACAAAAACACATTATATCGCAACCATAGTCAAGGTGGTCGTGATGCCTGGAGTATCGGGTCGGGCAGGGTCGGGTAAGATCGCGACGGTCCTCCCATCTCTAACCTGTTGGGAAGATTTTAACATTACATTAGTCACAGGATTCTGGCATACCTTATTTCACCGTTGTTCCTCTTCCGTCGGGCCATCCAGCTCATTCCTGTTGATAAAATATTTAATTATTACAGGAGCGCCGTTCTGCCAGCAACAACATCGGTCTGCAAATCGGCCACATCGGGTCTGCAAACTGCCACATCAGGTCTGCAAGCCGCCACATCATCTGAAAACCTGCAACCTTCACAACCAACGAACAGACTACCAGAAATGCACCGGCCGGATTTCAACCAACGAGAAAACAAACCAAACACCAAACACCTACACTAACTAAATATATCTAACTAACTAACCAAACTAACTAAGCTTCTAACCAACCTCCTCAGCGAACCGAATAGAGCAACACCTAACCAATACTAACCTATAACACACTCCCTACCTATCCCTACCCCTTGAACTAAGTAGAGTTAACCCCCTCTACCCCCCCCCCTCCCCACCTCAGCATCCCTACCAGAAACCTTGTCTAATTCGAAGCCAACGACGATATAGGAGAAAAAGATTAGTGCATGAATTAATTATATTATATTTCAATATATATATGTAATTATACAAAAATTATGTTACGTTATTGGAAATATTATAGTTATAGCAAATTTAAACAAAATATATATACCAGATTTATTTATATATAAATTATTGACAAACAATAAGTAGATCATTTACACTGAAATGTATTAAAATAGAATCTTACCTTAAATTTTCCGCCTATCTAACGTAATGTCTGTACACATGTTAGTAGAAGAGAGGTGGTTTAGGTGGTGACAAGGACAATGGAAGGAAGGGGGCGGGGAGGGGGGGGGGGGGAGGGAGGAGAGGATGGTTAGGATTAAAGGGAAATTTGCTCCGGCCCCTTTCTCCCTCAGGTTTAGCCCAGGTTATTTTGAGACTAAGAAGTTCACTTTCTAGTTTGGCACTAAAGACCTTCTGTGCCATATAGCGATCTAATTTTTTTCCTGGCGAGCGCTAGCGAGCCTGAAATTAATGAGAAACTGGCCTTATTATTATTATTTCGGCTGGTACATTTTTCTATCGAAAAATGTACAAAATTATCTCTAAGGGGGGTCTTCAAGGCATTTTATTTAAGCTTGACTGAAGGTCTTGGGACGAAAAAAATATATATATACAAAATAAAAATAAAACTTCCCTTTACAGAGAACACAGCGGGAAAGGATGGTTAGGATTAAAGGATATTGTTGCCGTGGTGGTGGTGGTAGACTGGTTGAGTGGTCTGGGTTGGGGTTTCCATCATCGTTCGACATCTGTAAAAGAATAAAATACATGGTTAACATTTATCTCAATCAGCCAAGTATAACTGTATATAATTTGGGTAAAAATTGAAGAGACCCCGGACAGCCTTTTTACCTAACCTAACAAAACGACAATAATAACTTAGTCTCTTAAATTTTTACCATAAGTTGTTGGTGTTAGCATTATTATTATACTTTTGTATATTTAGAAGATGTATTTTGACCAGTGCAGAATTTCGATGAGAGTATCCTAGGTTCGAGTACTCTGAGTGCCACATGTATTTGTTGATTTCATTGAGTTTAAATGTGAAGTTGGTTGGTGTTAAAAACAATAGTTCTGGCTATCATTGGACGAATTTATGTAGTTTAGAAAAGACCTCTAGGAATCAAAGGGATAAAAGTATCTTTAAAAATCTTTAAGGAGAGATTGGTAGTTTTTCTAGACTCCCTTCTCCCTCATGTTTAGCCCTATTAGTTCTCAGATCTTAGAAGTTTGTCCCATTAGTTTGATTTTTCTTGTTTTACCTTTCGCCCCAAGTCTGTCAATATTTAGACCTTTCGTGCCATTTAGGTGTAAATTTTATTTCCTGGCGAGCGATAGCGAGCCTGTAATTGTGCAGGAACCGGCCTTCATCCGTGACATTTTTCTATCGAAAAATGTAAAAATTAATTTCAAGGGGGGCTCTAATGGAAGTTTTTTAAAGTTTGGAGGTCTAGTGAGGAAACTAAAAAGAATTATCACAAAATCGACCAAGAAATTAGACTCTTCCCTTTCATTATAGTGGTGTTATCGAGGTTACTCTTAGGTGATCGTAAATAGACATTTAAAATCAGCCTAATGTCTCGGCACCAGGTATATTTTGATTGATAATTGGTATCGGCATTATCGAAGCTTAATGTCTTCATATCGAGTGAGATATACAATCATGTTCCTACACTTACCCACCCAATTCAACATCTGGCAGACATTAATACAGCACAGAGCGAGCCAAACTAAATGACAGCTGAGACATGACTTATTAGCGCGACCGTACCTATCTTGATTATGCAGCGAAGATTTGGTAACTAAGCATGTTAATGATAAAAACCTTAGCATTATTATGATCCAGAAGCATTGAGTACTTTCAAAATGGCATTAATTATCGATAACAAACTTTAAAGTCAGAAATTGTTTAATATTAGCAACATTCAACTAAGTGGATAGATTGGAAGAGCTAAATGCACTATGAAGAAGTAATCCATAGTCAGTTATATTTCGGCCAGCGGTAAATTGTCATGCTCCCATGTTCACTACTCCGCTAATAACATGCTATAGCGAAATGTTTTTGTTTATGAGAACTTTGTATTAATAGAATGCAGATCCACAACTGTTCATTGTTTGGCGCTAAGCATTGGTAATTAGCGGCAAAGAAATTGAATTTTCCGCCAGGTACTAAATTAATCTGGCCTTATCCTTAAAATATAACCGGCCATGTGGCTAATGGAGGCCCTGTGAGAGAACGGCCATCTTTTTTCTTTGGCCGCCATTTTGTTGTCCTAATTTTCAAACAACGGGGCGCTATTTCATTTGTAACAATGTAGAAATTCAGATCCATGGAGTAAACTATATACCCTGTACCAGTATTACCGAATGTGTGTTATGGGTGTGGAATCTATGGATATATTGGAGTGTAAAGAGAGAATCACTACCCTACTGGTTACCAAAATGGCGGAAGTTGGCTGACCGTTTCCTGCCCCCAATTACTGCCTTGTTTGTTGATTATCTAGCATTTCACTGAACTATATTAACACTTAATCTATAATTTTAACTTTTAACCTATTAAGTGATTCGATAAAGCACGTGTTGACTGATTAATGCAATGTTATTAATGATCGCATATGGGTAAGTGGATCAAGCAGAGTCCTAACACTTTCATGTTTCTATATAATGTAGATTTTGTGCAGTTTAAGAAAGACATGTGGTAGTAAAAAATGGTTAAGAGATAATTAAAAGCCTGTAATTACTGGAGGCCCTTTTGAAACCATATAAAATCTTCTAACGATAGCCAGAATAAACTCGATAGGTCAATGTTCAAAGGGTTAAGGGGACAGTGGCTATTTTGTTAATCTATTCATTTATTATATTCATTCAGGGTTTATTTTCCTCGCTAGACCTCCAAGCTTAAAAGTACACCCCCTATACCCCCTTTCAAGATTTATTTGTAAAATAAAAAAAATGTCACGGCCGAAGGTCGATTCCTCTTAAATTACAGGCTTGCTCTCGCTCGCCAGGAAAGAAATTGACACCTAAATAGCACGAAAGGTCTTAATATTGAAGGAAAAAAACGAAAGTTCTTCAAATTTCCAAACTAATGGGGCGAACGTATCTCAAAAGCAATGGGGCTTAACATGAGGGAGAAGGGGTTCCATAAAACCTACCCTCTTCCCTTAATGATAAATAACCACGAGGCGTCCAGTCAGCCGGCTTCGATTCGCTAGTTTGCCTAGGTTTTCAAAATCCAATTCAAATATTCTAACTAAATCCTCCAGGTTATCATTAAGGCATCGATCACTCGTGGGTTAATAGGTAATTAATCAATTATAAATTATATTCAGGTTAAAAAATACTTAGCCCAATTCCGTTTAGAAAAGTCACATGGGAATATAGCCTAAGTTTATGCCATCAATTTATAATCTGGATCTCAATTTCTTCCTAAATGAATAAAATCTACTAGTGATCGCCATACTATTGAGCCAATGGTTTTATTGAAAGGGTTAAGGAGGTAGAACTGAGCGAACAATCAAGTGCCGGCTTCCAGAATGTTCGTCAAACCTGCCGGCTTTTTCCATCACATTTCTGGCCTTATTTAATGCAAACGTATGAAGTATTATGGGAAAACGACAAGCTCTTGTCCACAAATTCGGGTCTGGTGGTAAATAAGTCACGTTATTTAGCGATTACACCTTAATTTATTCTATTTTCAGGAGAAACAATGGGGGAAAATGGGAGCACACGAGACTTACCTCCTTAAAGCTGGACGACCGGGAACAAAATGATCGATTCAGGCGAAAATTGCGAGTTTATATAACCTCGGTTGTATTGCTGGTGGTTGATGGCAACTATTGGGTGACAGATGATCGAGAATTTCACTCACAAAATCGTCAATATCTCCCTAACTATACATTTCTGAATAAAATTTACTTAATATAAATTATTCGTATTTGTATCCTCTATCTTTTGGTATAAGTTTGACAATTCTAACATACATATTTTGTGAATATTTAATGGTTGTCGTCGTATTTCCTTCACAGAGAGAGAGAGAGAGTTCCTATGCCAAGTGGACTTAAAGTACCCGAGTTTTTATGCACCTTTATCAATGCTCTCGTGTCCTAAAAAAAAAAAAAAAAAATTTGCCACGCATTAGAGCCCTCGATCCCCCCATGCACGCCTAGATCCCCGAGGGGATGGCCACGAAGGAATCGCCCTATAATGTATGCTATTGTAGAGACGTTGTAATTCAATAGAGGTGTGAATAGGAGTTTCTTATGGGCTATCTGTATACTACTATAGCTTAATGTGATGTATGCGATTATAGAGGGCCTTTTCATAATATTCTGGAAACTATTAGACGATTCTATTCAGCTGAGGAAGGACGTCTATCTATTCAAAGGCTACGAAATATGTCACTTAATCCTTTTAGCTGCCACATAGCCTTCCTACGCCTCATAAAATCTTGAAGCTGATATCAAGTAAAAAAACAACAAATATATATAGCGTAGAGAGTGGGAGAGCAGCGATCTAACCTGCCTCCCATGGTCTCTAGAACCTGCCTCCGCTCAGCCCTTGTCTCGAGTTACAAGGAGAGACAGCCATACCCCCCCCCCCTCCACCCCCTTCTCATCCCCCTCCCTCCCACCCCCCCTTCGCTGACGGGAGACATCGGACAACTTCTCATCTGGTCGCCATTTTGGGGACAACTAGCTTATCAATTTCTATGTATAGGTATACCATATACAACAAACTGTTCTCATTTTGAATGCACACTAACCATTAATTAAATAAAAGGACAACATTTTACGTTTATTGTTTACATATCCTTGTATGTTATTCATTACGTTTTTCGGTAGAGATATGTAGCAGCCGAAACCCTCATAAATTATAGACTAGCTATCGCTCGCCAAGAAAAATAGCCACCTAAATGGCACGAAAGGTCTTGATATTGTCAAATAAATAGGGCGAAAGGTCTCAAAATCGCCAAACTAATGGGGCGAACGTCTTAAAATCTCAAACTTAATGGGACTAAGCATGAGGAAGAAGGGATTTCAAAAAAAAAAAATCCCCTAAATATATCCAAGCACTAGTTACTTGTATCTACACTGCTGAATGGAGTGAGGTTAGGGAAATAGGTTGTAATAAATTCATCTTTATTCATATGCATACACTTCATACAATAAATACATCATACACGAATACAATCAAATCAATTACCAAACAAATATACATAAGCTAAAATTAATAATAAATATACAAGCCTACAAAACTACATCAAATACATTAACTAAAAACATCAACTAAGCACCTAATTAGACGATTTCATTCAGCTTAGGAAGGCCCTCAATTAAATATCTACACATGATCTCAATTAACGCTTTTAATTACCCCAGATCCTTCCTAAGCTTCATAAAATCGTCTGAATGTAGCCGAAATCAAATAAAAAGACATGGTACAGCAAGGTTAACTATCCATGTCCTTCCTTCCATAAAATCCTCTAAATGTAACTATGATAACAAAAGACAGAAACTAAAACGCATAAAAATTATTTTTACTTTTAGCTTTCATTATTCAGGAAGGTCCTGTAGAACTTGAGAGGGTCTTTCCGAAGCCGAATAAAATAATTTAATATATACCCGTAATAATAATAATAATAATAATAATAATAATAATAATCCATACTCAAGGTAAAAATAAAAGATAACTATTAGTATGTTTTATTATCCCTAAATGCCTGTGACCCATGAGAAGAACTATTTTCAAGTATATTATTACTAGTAGTAGTAGTAGTAGTAGTAGTAGTAGTAGTAAAAATAATAACTTTTAGTAGTAATAGTAATACGTGAACATAGGAGTAAATTTTCCGTAGACTATTTCCATTTACTACAGGCAGACTACCCTCACCATGTTCTTCATAGTTGCTATGTACTGTAGAAGAGTTGCCAATTATACAATAAAAACGAGTAATTATCAATCCCATTTCAAACTATTGCCTAATTGACCTATTTAGCAATATACTATTGTTTATTAAAAGCATATTAGTGATGTTGTTATTGGCCTTATTGAACCCTGTAGCCTACCTTGCAATATTAAATTACAGTTGCATAATTACCATTTCGTCTTGCCCCGCCCACCAAGACTAGGGTAACATATATTAACATAGTACACAACTTGATATTTGACCACCATCTTGACTCCAACTCACGCTGTAGAATATACCTCACCATTATTTATATCCATCTTATTTTGAGCATATGATGTTTACTCTATTAACATTTATACTTATTTCTATATTCCTATCCATCAATGTACCCTGACTGAAAATAGTGCTTAGCAGGAAGTGATTATGGAATCAAGATGGCGGCCAGAACCTCGACGACTACATACTCTGTTAATCTAGGGACTCGAACCATGAACACAGGCTCGGCTTCAAAACACACGAATCTGAAACACAATTTGATTCATTAGTTTATATTACTACAATTACTAACACATTTTGTCCACACATATATATTCAAAGTACATATTATTTTTCTTTATATAGGCCTACAGTAATATATTATACAGTAAACATAAGAATGATTAAGATTATTAATTTTAGGTCTACTTTCAAGATTCGATTACGCATTTCAGATTAAGAATGGTAGCCTAAAACAAAATTTCTTTGTGTATGAAGGAGACAAAACACAGGTTGCCTGTAACGAGTGTCTCCCCCAAAGCCAAAAGAGTGACAAAGCCAAATTCAAGAAACATTGGGGTCAAAATGCCTGGACACACGAAGTTTAAAGTAGTTTAAATCATAGGATGAAGAAAAGATTGATAAAGGGAGGGAGTTCCAGAGTTCACTTGTAAGTCGGATGGTTAATTGAGATGGTCTTTATCTGTACAACCCCCACACATCCTTCCTAATCTGTATAATATCGTCTAATAATAGCCAGAATAAATGGTCAAACTACGCCATAATCTTCAAAGGGTTAACTCCTGTACCGCAACGTCTTTATCATTTTTCTCTAGCTATATTTAGGCGATTTTGTGCAGTTGAAGAAGGATCTGTGGTGGTGAAAAGGGTTCAGTGAGATAGTTCGAAACCTGTTAATTCGTTGGAGGCCCTTAAGCAACTGAGTAAAATCGTCTAATAGTAGCCAGAATACAGTTAAAAAGTACGTCGCCGGTACAGAAGGGGTTAGTGGCTAGACGGGCGCGAGATGATTCAATAACACCACAATGACCCTGCTTCGAAACTAAACGAAACACCAACCCCTTGACGATCATGAAGCGTTTTGACAGTTTATTCTGGCTATTCCTTAACGATTTTGTACAGCTTAGGAAGGATCCGTGGGAATGAAAAGGATGAAGACTGCCTTAATTAACCCTCTGACTTCCATCTACCCTTCCTAACCTAGATAAAATCGTTTAACAATAGCCAGAATAAACTGCCAAAACGCGTCATGATCCTTTAGTCGGGATAACAATAATCGATTTTGTTCAGCTTAGGAAAGACCCTTCGCCTTCTCCAGCTCCTTCCTAAGCTGAATAAAATCGTGTATTGAAATTCAAAATATGATAAAATATTGACGTCAGTGTTTTTAATTAGACATTATTTTATTGTTTTGTTTATGTAGGCCTATATATCTATTATTAAATTTTATTTATTATTTGTTATTTATTTATTCGTGTAATTTGTATTATGATTTACTTATTGTATGAAGTGTTTACATATGAATAAATATTAGTTTATTACAACGTATTGTAATGACCCTTACCCATCAGTAATGTAATTACAAACAGCTGGTACTAATAATACAACACTAAACACAAAAAATAATTATAATTCAAGAGGACATTAAACGATTACTTCCTTTACTTATTAAATAGTAATATACAAGGATATGTTTTTTTTATTTTTTTTTATTAGTGTCAGCAATGAATAAGTTAGAATAATAATAATAATGTGTATGGTACAGTTGGCCAAATAAGTCGTGTCGCCACTGTCATTATGTTTTGCTCGCTGTGTGCTGTATTAATGTCTGTTAGATGTTGAATAGGGTGTGTAAAGATAGGAACATGTGTTTATATCTCACTCGTTAATGCTTAGATAGTGCTGATACCAATTATTGATCGAAACACAGTATACTTGGTGCCGCGACATCACTTATTTGGCCGACTGTACCTTCAGACAGAGAACTATCGTTATTTTTAATGCATAAGATATATATGAACATCTATGTTTTTGTCTCCAAAATGGCCACAGGATGAACAGTTGTCCGATCTTAATAGCTTCCCCATCATTGAAGGAGGATGGGGTAGAGAGAGAGAGAGAGAGAGAGAGAGAGAGAGAGAGAGAGAGAGAGAGAGAGAGAGAGATATAGATAGATAGATAGATAGAGAGAGAGAGAAAGAGAAAACGAGAGAACAAGGGGGGTAGAGGACTGTATGGTGTGTGTGTGGTGGTGGTGGTGGGGGGGGGGGGTTGTCTCTGCTTTCAACGCAATGCAAGGGTTGAGTGTGCCCGGGGAGTGAGGCTAGATCGCTGCTCTACCACTCTCTGGGATATCACTATACTCGGTTTCATTTCGTCTGACGGTAAATTGAATCCCTTAGCAGCTAATTTCTCGATAACTAACGGACAAATGAGAAACTACTATATGTCTGCATCATATTAAGACCAAGTTTATATAATTAGCACCATTTTTCACTACAAAATCTTCAAAATAACTGAGAAATCTTGATGGGAACTTTGCAATTTACCGTCAGTTGAAAATAAACGGGTATAAAAAGTTATATTATTCAAATAGGCTATAGTAATAAACACATAGATCATAATACATTCATAATAACACCTCTATTGAATTCTGACGTCTTTATATCACTACACCGTACTTCTCTTAATTCGGTTACTGATGATTAGGGAGATTAATTCGTGGCCACCTCATCTGGGATCCAAACGTCTGGCAGTAGATTAATTACTGGTCGAGGGCTACAACACGTGCCTTATAGATTATTCGTGTATTTTTGAGGAAATGAGAACAAGATCATTCTTTTTCAGCTAAAGATTCACTTCGTTATTGATAAACTTGTAAAATAATGTTGGGAATAATTGCATAATTATATTGTTTGGTATAGACCCGCATTGCCCGTAGCGAGCCACCCCACAAAATGAAGACGAAACAAAAAGAAGGAACTCTCTCAAACACCCGTGTTCAAAGAAAATGGGCAATCGTGAAGGGAATATGGCTACTTGGCACCTTGAATCCCAGAAATCATTAATTACTTCCAAACTACTTAAGTTAGATTAGTCAAACTTATATAGACACGTAAGGGGTATAAATACACACAATTTATATTAACTAACTTTTAGTTAATAATGCTTATTTAGGGAGATAAGGCGCGTTTTCGCGATTTGAAGACAGGTCTGACCTAAAGATCGGGAAAATTGAGCCTGACTTTACCCAGGCCGGGTTACAGCTCTCGGATTGGCTGAGATTTCAATATGGCTGTTCCAATAAAGAGGTAGTGATAGAGGATTTTCTACCTATTTTTCTGTATTCTGAATATTATGATGGCATGCGAAACATTATTTAAATACATGCAATATATGATAAAAAACAACAACACAACAATGTGTTAGACAAGGACAGGGTATATCCCCTCAAAATCAACAATATTAACTCCCCAAAATAAATCTTAGATCCCTACTAAAACTTCCAAGATTGCATGGTCAGGGCAAAAAATCCAAGAGCTTGTGAAAAAAGCCAAGCACTCTCATCACTGAGGACGAGCTCTTTACCGTACCCGACATTTTCCGCCATATTGTTTGTTGTCATAAGTGACGTCAACATCACCCAGGTCAAACCAGCCCAACTCGGTCCCCAGGGCTGACTTTATCCAGGTATACCCAGTCCCAGATGACGTCACTGGCACGCGAAAACATCCACTGGGACTGGGTCGACCCAGGTACACCTAGGTACAGGGACTCGGGAAAACTGAGCTGACCCAGGTATACCTGGGTGTACCTATGTAAATTGTCTCGCGAAAACGCGCCTATAATCGCCTCGGGCTGTGTTGTGACGTCAGACAAAACTTTCAATCTTCAACCAATCAGAAGCCAGCAACATTTTTCAGGGGTCTACAGTTCATACGTTATGGCTTTAAGGTGGACGTGTGAGGTTCATCCTACTCGCGCCATGACTTGCTTAGCTCTCTGTGGGGTCGGGCACTGGCTGGGTAGTTGGTCGAAAATATGAGTTCGTGAAGAGTCACTAAGATTGCAGATAATTCTACGGGAGAAACACCGTCCTTCTCGTTCAATATTGCCTTGGGCAGTAATGTGACGTCAGACAAACTTACAAAGTTTCTGCCAATCAGGAGCGAGCAACTTTTTTCAGGGGTCTGAAATGCATACGCTATGGCCCCTTGGGTGGATGTTTGGGGTTATCCTACTCGTGACATAACTGGCTCAGCTCTCTGTTGGAATCGGTCAAGGGCTGGCTAGTCTGTCGAAAATATGAGTTCGTAAAACCAGACAAATATCGCCTAGGGCAGTATGATGACGTCAGACAAAACTTACAATCTTCAGCCAATCAGAAGCGAGCAACTTTGTTCAGGGGTTTAAAATTCATGCATACGCTATGGCCTCTCGGGTGGACAAGGGAAGGGGGGGGGGGGGGGTTCATCCTACTCGTGCCATAAAGTACTCAAATATTTCAGGGGTTGGTCACGGGTTGGGTAGTCGGTTGAGAATGAGTTTGTAAGGGGTAACCAATGTGTTAGTAATAATATAGCCCTATGGAGGTATATTGGTGGTAATTAACCTTTAATTACACGGATAGAAAGGTAAATAACTTAATATACCCAATGATTCTATATACCTTAGAAATTTATACGCCATCTTGTTTCCAACTCGCCGCCATCTTGTAAACCTTTTCAATATTTTTTTACGCTTTATTCCTAGGTTATTCTGGTTAACATTAGACGATTTTACGCAGCTTCAGAAGGTCCTCTATGAATCCAAAGGGTATGAACAAGGTCTATTAAGATCATTTGGGTATATTGAGAGTATTTTATGTTTTCTAACTGGTCTAAGATGAGTTTATTACAGCCAATATATAACTTTTTATGGGTAGATTGTTATGGGCACTTTATTTAACCTTTGCATACCCATATCATTATTTTATTATTTTTATTATTATTATTATTATTATTATTATTTATATAAATACACATGCACACACATACAGTACACACACACACACACACACACAAACACACACACACACACATCCACGCCACTTTAGCAACAACCTTCCCTAGAGTATTGGGGCATGTACTAAAGACTAGATAATTATATGATATAGGAAATTCAATTAATAAATATAATGAACGTACTATGCTACTTTATTTTATTATTGTTATTATTATTATTATTATTCTGCTACTATTATCATTATTATTATTATTATTATTATTTAACCTTTTCACTTCCATACATCCTTCTTAAACTGCACAAAATCGTCTAAATATAGCAACAATAAAACTAAAAAGATGTCTTCGGTACAGAAGGGGTTAATTGTGTAGCTAATTATGGACACCTAAGAGGCCCTTTCATACCCTTAATGATATGAGAGTATACTTATTAATTTAATTATCAATAGTCATTTGTTTTAGGTAGGATGGGACAATATTAAAGTCTTGACTATTGATTCCAACCTGTTGATGTAATCCAATATTGTAGATCAATCTTATACATTTCTGAAAGATGGTTATTAATTTTAACTTTGAATTAATCAAACAAAAATGAACGAATTATTGTAATCCAATATCGTAGATATTTTTTTAGATAATGAACAGCAATATCAATAATTAATATTATTTTTGGAATGCATAGAAAAACAAAATTAATAAATGATTACCCTCGATAAATTTAGAGAAAATATTTACAAATTATTCTAATTAAATTTAAATTTAAATTTTGAAATATTGGAATACATTGCCAGAGAAAAGAAATTGCAAGTTCACGAAACGACTGCAAAATAAAATGACTGGGTGAGGAGGGATGACTTTCAATACCTAATATATCTAGATTCTTGGAGAGGTAGAGAGTTACATGGGTTAGGGATACACAGGCAAATAGCAATAGTTACATAGGATAGATCATGATAGTTACATTGGTAGGAACAGTTACATGGTACAAATAGATCGGTAGAGATAAAGATGACTACAACAATTACATACACTTGTTAAACTCAAAACAAAATTCATCATACTAATACAACTTAAATATATACACTTGTTAAACTCAAAACATAATTCATCATACTAATACAACTTAAATATATACATAACATAATTCATCATACTAATATAACTTAAATATATTCATAACATAATTCATCATACTAATATAACTTAAATATGTACATAACCTAAAATAACCTGATAAGTTATATGGGATACTGCCAATTAAAAACAAATACATTTACATAGCTCCAGTCAAATGATTCCTTCAGGATATAATTTCACTTTGGCATAGGCAATACTTTGATAGACTCCCACATGTCTTACTGAGAACACAGTACTACGAACAACTATAATAACACTAGAACACGCATCAACACACCCTGCCAACCCACCAAATAACACTACCAACACAACAAATCCCTACCAAATATTACTGCCAACCCACCAAGTACACTACCAATACACATGCTCCTTTATTGTACATAGCTCTAGTTGCATTATACCTTCAATTATTAAATTCTCAACCTATACACCACTCGACCAACACCTCACGTAATCACCAACACATACTGCCAACACACTAAATCACACTGTCAACATTTAGGTTCAATGATTGTCAACACATCTGCCAACAATCCACACTTTACTTTTCCAACAGTCGTACACACATTTAAGGGGAGGCAGACCGTTTGTTTGGTCAATTAATGTATTCATATATTTTGTGTTAGTTTCCTCCCTAGACCTCCATTAACCTTAGAAAAGCACCCCATAGACCCCCCTTCAAGATAAATTTGAAATTTTTTGGTAGAAAAATGTCCCGGCCGAAGGCCAGTTCCTCTTAAATTTTCAGGCTTGCTATCTCTCGCCAGGAAATAATAAACCTAAATGGTACGAAAGTTCTTAAAATTGACAACGAAATGGGTCGAAAGGTGTTAAAATCGCCAAACTAATGGGCCGAACGTCTTGTAATGTTAACAGCTAATCATACACACTTAATCAGTCATTTAATGAATACATCCCTACCCTACTTTAATGAATACATCCCTACCCTACTTTAATGAATACATCCCTACCCTACTTTAATGAATACATCCCTACCCTACTTTAATGAATACATCCCTACCCTACTTTAATGAATACATCCCTACCCTACTTTAATGAATACATCCCTACCCTACTTTAATGAATACATCCCTACCCTACTTTAATGAATACATCCCTACCCTACTTTAATGAATACATCCCTACCCTACTTTAATGAATACATCCCTACCCTACTTTAATGAATACATCCCTACCCTACTTTAATGAATACATCCCTACCCTACTTTAATGAATACATCCCTACCCTACTTTAATGAATACATCCCTACCCTACTTTAATGAATACATCCCTACCCTACTTTAATGAATACATCCCTACCCTACTTTAATCACGTACTCTGCCAACATCCACATCACATCACACTTCCAATACACACGTGACCACAATGCCAACTGACTTTTTATTAGATTATAATTTTGCCAACATTCCTACTCCACTTAACACTACACATTCACATCACATACAACAGGAAGAAAAACTTAATATAGAAACCAACCTACCCCCCCAAAAGCTGCACACCATATATAAGCTAAGATATTACAAAAATACACACACATTTAAGAACACACAGTAGACTAGAGTTGGATATGAACTGAAATTTGCACACCATACAGTACATAAGCTAGTTTCAAGAGTAATAAACCCTACTTAATAATAAAAAAATAGGTTAGAGTTAGATTATAAATTAGAAGCAATAGTCTTTCTTTTGAACTGACGGTAAATTGCAAAGTTCCCATACACATTTATTTAAGATTATGTAGTGAAATATGGTGCTAAATATATAAACTTGGTCTTAATATGATGCAGAGACGTCGTAGTTCATATTTTCCATTAATTATCGAGAAATCGGCTCCTAAAAGATTCAATTTACCGTCAGCTGGAAAGAAACTGTATAGCCAAGACAGGCTTACCTCAGTACTGCCTGGAGGGAGAGGGAGATGGTCGTGGTGTAGACTACTAGATGTTAAGGGGAGATCTCCACTTGAGGGATTTTTTTCTTGACCCCTTTCTTCCTCATGTTTAGCCCCATTGCTTTTGATATTATAGAACGTTCGCCCCATTAATTTAGCGATCTTAAGAACTTTCACCCCATATTAAGACCTTTCGTGCCATTCATGTGTCGATTTTATCCTGGCGAGCGATAGCGAGCCTGTAATTTAAGAGGAACCGGCCTATGGCCGGAAAAATTTTCTACCGAAAAATGTACACATTTATCTTGAAAGGGACTCAAGGGGGTATCATTTTAAGCTTGATGGAAGTCTAGGGAACAAAGTAAATACCTCCCCTTAACTTAGCTGATTAACTGGATTATACCTGAGCAAAAATAACTATATAAGGACAATCCAAGTACACTTGCGAGCACTAAAAAGATAAAAGTATTCCTTAAAAACATGGCTATTGAATATAAATTAAACGGAATTCAATAAGAATAGCAAAGCCAATTAAACTCCATATTAAAGGCTTAAAATCCAAAATAAATGTATATGAAAAATTATCGAAAGCTCAATGGTTATTACAAAATGTATTATAAAGGTGTACTTCCCAAAGAAAATTACTGTACACTATTGGGCATATAGCCTAATATAAACTAAAAGTTATACATGATCACAAAGCTATGTTAAGTATGAAGTACTTTAGTTACGTAATATGAAAGCAAAACTGTGCATATGTTATAAGACATAAAAAACATTAAGGGTAATATGATTAAGTATTGAAAATATATGATTTTTGTATTATGTATGAAGTGTTTTTAGTAAGTTATTATATATAAATATGTAGATCTGAATCTGATCAATAAAATACTAAGTTGAATTATATGCTCTGTTTAATATCCATTATAGTTTTCTTTCTCCTGTTATTTCAAGTTTATAAAGTCCATTTTCAAGTATAGTTTTTTGTAAGTTACTATATATAAATATGTATGTCTGAATTTCATCAATAAAATTCTAAGTTGAATTATATGCTCTTTTTAATATCCATTATATTTGTTTTCCTGTTATTTCAAGTTTATAAAGTCGATTTTCAAGTATAGTTTTTTTGTAAGTTAATTATCGTGGTTTTCATATTAAGTCAATTTTCAAGTTTAGTATATTTTGTATAAGTTATTTATAATTACTATTACTTTTTTTTCTCCAATGCTAAGTTTTTCAAGTATATTTCTAAGTTCATTTAATTTTGTTTTATAAGTTCTCTTTTCATATTCTGCCAGTTTATTATTTTCTCAGTTCTCTTATACAGTATTTGTATAGTTTCATATTTTCTTTCTTTTTGTTTCTAAGTCCATTTATTGGAATTTTGTATATAATTGAGAACTATTGTTTTGTTATCAGTTATAAGTCATAGATTATAATAAAGTGATCAATAAAAGTTTTTTTTTTTTTTTTTTTTTTTTTTTTTTTTTATTAAGTAAAGTTCGCGTGACAAAGACGATCTATACAAATATTATACCCGGTACAAAACATACATACATAGGCCTACATACATAAAATTTTAAGACTGGGTGTTCCACACATAAGTGCAGTTTCAGTCTCTTGTCCTAATGGCGGCGTTCCAGGCAACAAAAGCGGTGTGTATATCATAAGTTAACGTTAAAGCAAATACAAGAGTAGTTAATTCAAGTGATTCAAATATATGACCCGGTACAATGACGGAATATATATAAGTTACATTTAAGTTAAAGCAAAGCAAAATATTGAAGCTGAAGGAGGGGTGACCAACTCAGGGGGGAAGAGGGGAAGGGGGACATCATCAAAGCAACAAAACTGTGAAGTAATACAAAATGTCAAAGATTAGTAAAGGTAATAAAACCTATTTCATCTGAAAGGGAAAAATAGATTAGCCTAACCTAACACACACCATTCATACCATGCAACTGCAACTACGACTACAAACTACGACTACACCTAACCTAACACTACACCTAACCTAACACTACACCTAACCTAACACGCACCATTCATACCATGCAACTACGACTACAAACTACGACTACAAACAAAATACGAATACCACTCCCCTTGTGTCCTGATGGTGTTGCAGTCTCGTAGCGTTGGCAGCGTCCACAGGCAGCAACTCAAATCCTAGAACATTAATTTGAGATCATAAATAAATTTTTTTTTTTTTTTATTTATACTCTGTTCACGACAAGTAGGCAAACTCTCAGTTTTTAATTTTCCAATGTGAATGTTTAAGTGACAAGAGTGTCTAAGTAAATAAATACGATGCTAGTTATCAAGCAATTTTAATGAAAGGTTGAAAAGATATATTATATACTTTCTGATTTAGTTAATTAGGTTTATTTGCAAGATAATTGGTAGGTTGGTGAAAATCTGAATTTCATATGAACAGTAAATGAAACGAATGACATAGTATAATGAGTTGGGCAGTAACTTACCCCAAACAGTTGGTAGTTGTGGTGTGTTGGTAGAGTCAGTGATGGGAAACACCAAACAGTTGGTAGTTGTGGTGTGTTGGTAGAGTCAGTGATGGGAAACACCAACTCAAATCCTAAAAAAATAAAAGAGAAAAAACAATTAGAAGAAAAGTTTACAGAATATAAAAATAATAATACTTTCTTAATTACTTATAAACAATTTAGAATAGTCGAATGAAATGTTTACAAAGTACCGTACGTATCATATAAATATATAGATAACACCGTATAATATCTAACTATGAATTAAGTACAAAGTGCAGGATATGGCGATAGTAAAAAGAACCGAGTTGCATTTAAACATCTACACTGAACTGGGTGGTATAGAAAACTCTCGCCCACGCGTTGGTCCTGTGGCCGGCTGCCTGCCTCAAAACCGCCCAATAAAAACGCCTAAATTACCACGCCCAAGATTAACGCGACGACATTCTAACCTACACCAATCGATTTACCGCAATATTTTACCCTTTCTATTGGATAGTTTTGTTTGCTGGATTCTTGTGTCAGATTCTCCAAATTCGCTTTCCCTGAGCCAGAAATCAAAATTTTCAGTCAATTTTCAGTCACAAATTTCAAAGTCCAGTAACTTTTGCAGTTTTTAAGTTACAAGGCTGATACTTTGACAGTAGGTAGTTCCATTTATTTAGAGAAATTATCTTTCTCAGATTTTTAAATTTTTGAGTTTTACGAAAGATATGAATTAATTAGTGCCGCTCTATTCATAAAACGTCAAGTGTAAGTAAATGTAGTCGAAATTAGTTGCTCTTTCACACAATTATATATTTAATTATATATTCCATTTTATATGAATGCTTAAAAATAGTAGAAACTCGAATAATAACCGATAATGTATATATTTAAGGACTTGGTGATCCACGCGCTCTGGCTAAGTCTGACTGACTGGTGCCTTATCCAACCAAAAACACCCTAATTCACCACTTCAAATAAACGCTACACCTTTCGAACCTATTATATTTGATTTACCGCATCATTTAACCAAATATTCTATTCTATATTTGTAAAAAATAACCACGGGTTTTCCCTATTTTCACTTTTAAGTCCACAAATCGCATATACTGCATGTGTGTATTGTACATGTGTGTGAAATTGTATGTGTATGAATGTTCGGTAATGTGTGCTTATCGGTTGATATGATTACAATTATTAATTTATAGCTATAGTAGCCACCATCAGAGAAGTACTCAAGGGTGTAACATAGAGGTGCCTTTAAACCCCTTCTGTACCGGTCACGTCCTTTTCACTTTATTTTGGCTACTATTAGACTTTTATTCAGCCTAGAAAGGACGTCTACCAATTAAAGAGCCACAGACTATTCCAATTAATACATTTAGCTATCATATATCCTTTCTAAGCTTCACAAAATCGTCTAAATGCAGCTGAAATAAATGCAAAAAAGACGTCGCCGGTACTGTAACGGATACACATGGTTTAGCTAAATATACAGTATACTTGTATTCTATTATATTATATTTTCCGGTCACACATTTAAAAAATCGTGATTTTTTGCAGTTTCTAAAATACGAGGTTTGAGACATTTACATTTTACAACCTAAAGGTAACGTTATATATAGATTATGATTTGCTCTGATTTCTTTAACCCCTTCTGTACCGCAGACGTCTTTTTAACTTTATTCTGGCTACTATTAGACAATTTTATTCAGCTCAAAAAAGGGCCTCCAATAATTAACAGGCTACGAACTATCTCAATTTACCCTATGTATTACCACAGATCTTTAATAAACTGCACACCATCGTCTGAATACAGCTAGATTACAATTAAAAAGACGTCGCCGGTACAGAAGGGGTTAATTGTGATTATTACGAAAGACAGAGTTGAGTGGCTCTATTTATTAAACGTGAATTATAAATAAATAAAGCATTATAATGTTCACTATGAAATATGTACAAAGTGCGGGATATGTTAACATTAAAAAGAACCGATTTGCATTTAAACATCTACACAGAACTGGGTGGTATATAAAACTCTCGCCCGCGCTATGGCCTGCTGCCCCAGTCACCCAAAACGCCCTAAACCACCACGCCCAAAATTAACGCTACGACATTCTAACCTACACGAATCGATTTACCGCAATATTTTACCCTTACTAGTTTACATTTTTCTTTGCTGGACTTGTGTCAGATTCTCCAAATTCGCTTTCCCTGAACCAGAAATCGAAATGTTCAGTCACTTTTCAGTCACAAAGGTCAAAGTTCAGTAACTTTTGCAGTTTTTAAGTTACAAGGCTGAAACTTTGACCATAGGTAGTTCAAATTATTTAGAGAGATGTATTTTCTCGGATTTTTAAATTTTTGAGTTTTACGAAAGATATGAATGAATTAGTGCCGCTCTATTCATAAAACGTCAAGTATACGTAAATGTAGTTGAAATTATCTGTTCTTTCACACAATTATACACTCAATTATATATTCCGTTTTATATGAATGCTTACAAATAGTAGAAACTCGAATAATATAGATATTGAAGGACTTGGTGATCCATGCGCTCTGGCTAAGTCGGAATGCCTGGTGCCTATCCAACCAATAACTTCCTAATTCATCAACCAATAGTAACGCTAAAACTTTCTAACCTATTCTATTAGATTTACCGCATCATTTAACCTCTTCGTGACGAGGTTCTTGCTATTAACCCATGCAGCACCAGGGACGTTCTTTTCATCATATTCTGGCAACAAATAGACGATTTTATTCAGCTTAGGAAGGACCTATAGCAATAATAAGGCTTCAAACATACTCGACCAACTCTTTAAACTACCACAGATCCTTCCTAAGTTGCATAATAGCGTCTGAATATAGCTAGAGTGCAATATAACACACGTCGCTGGTACTCAATGGGTTAAACCCTTCTATGCCGGCGACGTCTTTTCTATTTTAATTCGGCTAGATTTAGATGATTTTATGAAGCTTAGGAAGGATATATGGTAGCTAAAAGGACTAATTGAGATAAGCTGCAACCTTTTAATGGATAGACGTCCTTCCTAAGCTGAACACAATCGTCTAATAGTTGCTAGAATATACGAAAAGGGCGTCACCGATACAGAAGGGGTTAATCTTATCATTATTTTTCTCTATCTCCAATCATGAACCCAAAATTCATATTTTCCGGTCAAAAATGTATAAGTTACTTAATTATTTAGTGTTATTAAGTGTAATAATTATGTTTAAGGGGAGGTTTATAGTTTGTTCCCTACACCTCCATCAAGCTTAAAATTACTCCCCCCTAGACCCCCAAAATGGGGATTGGGCCTGAGCATATAGATAGATATAGATAGACCCCCTTGAAAGCAATGTACAGTCGCGCTAATAAGTGATGTCTAGGCACCAATTATATTTTGATCAATAAATGGTATCAGCAATATTTACACATGATTTCTTCTTTTTGAGTGAGATATACCAACATGTTCCTACACTTTCACACCCTATTCAACATCTGACAGATATTAATACAGCACAGAGCAAGCCAAACGTAATGACAGCTGGGACATGACTTATTAGCGCGACTGTACAGGCCGAAGGCTGGTCCTTCTTAAATTACAGATAGTTTTCGGTCGCCAGGAAATAATCGACACCCAAATGGCACCAAAGATCTAAAAATACACAGAAATGTGGCGAAAGTTCTTTAAATAACAAAACTAATAGGGCGAATGTCTTAAAATCTCAAAAACAATGAGGCTAAACATAAGGGAGAAAGAGGCCCAGAACAAAAAAATCCCTCAAGTGGAAATCTCCCCTTAAATTAACTGTGGCTGAAATTGGGTAATTCTTTAATTATCCGACTGCTCCCTCCCTCCCTCCCACGGTCGCTCTCTCTCTCTCTCCCCCCAACTCCTCGAAACCCACGTACTTTTTCAGAAAATTGAGTTTTGAACATAGACTAAAGAAAATGGATACAGGAGAGGTTGAGGGTAACTATATAGAACACGTATAGCTCATATATTGGGGGTTGCTTTCCTGTATAGTGCTTGTACCGAGTGCAAAATAAAGAATATGACAAAAAAAAAAAAAAAAAAAAATTGAGGGGCACTCATCCCCCACCCCCATGACTTAATGTAATCATTAATATATGGGACCAGTCAGCCACAAACGCATCGCTTTCAGCATTTTCAGCATTAGTACGCACGACGTCTACTTTTAATTGATTATAGTTATATTGAGAGGATTTTATGAACCTTAGGAAGGATAGCGTAGTCTTAAAATCGCCAAGCTAATGACCCAAACGTCTTATAATCGGAAAACTAAGGGAGCTAAACACGAGGGAGAAGGGGGGCCAGTAAAACGACCCATCCCCCCTTAAACTGCCTCATATCTCGTCAATGTTGAAATGTTTGGGGGTTATTGAAAACGGGGGTGGTGGCCTGGTGCAGGGTAACTAACATAAAATAATGGTAATAGTAGCACTAACACTCCGCGCCTCCTATAAAAAAAGCTTACACAATACCGAAATATATAATGACCCATCCTACTTAACCCTTTCACGCTTTTATGCCGCAGAGGTTGCCAGATTAGCAATAATAAATAGAGTTCTCTCACTCTTATAATTACCTCTCCAAAATTAGTTTTCTGCCCAAAGCAAACTCAAAGACAACTGCAGAGGTTAAAGTAACTAAACTAAAGGTTTCTAAATACCCCTGATGGTAACAAAGGCTTTAAAGTATCCCTAATAGGCTCAAAATCGCGTCATATGCGTGAAAGTGTTAAAGTACGGTAAATTTGTGGGTGCATTTTGAAATTTTGTTTGTTTTTAACGTGATTTACTATTTTTAAACAATATTTCCTGACGTCCATGGACGCTGTATCGCCGACGAATTTACTTTCGGACCTACAGTACGTTTTCTGTTGACCCATTTTCTTACGATGCGCGGCGGTTTCGGGTGGTTTTTCATTTTCCCGTAGTATGATTTAGTATTTTTACATCTACGTCATTTTTTTAAGAGCAGCAGGGGTCTGGGGGCGGCAGCAGTATAACTAAATAAGTTGGTCACCAATTATTTTGAAATATTTGAAAACAAATATGGATTTTATATGCTCTAAACATCATATGCAAATGTGTTTTAAGCCTCGGCAAAACCTAATAAAAATATATGGTACTAAAATGGATTTTTTTCGTAACATGGTTGTCAATCCTTCCTGTAGACGGCTCCGATTCGTTCACATGCAAGGGCTAGTTTAGTATTCCACATACTGAGTAATATGAATCCGCTGTACCTGGCAAGCAAGCTAGTTTAGTATTCCACGTACTGGGTACTATGAATCCGCTGTACCTGGCATGCAAGGGCTAGTTTAGTATTCCACATACTGGGTACTATGAATCCGCTGTACTTGGCATGCAAGCTAGTTTAGTATTCCACGTACTGGGTACTATGAATCCGCTGTACCTGGCATGCAAGGGCTAGTTTAGTATGCCACGTACTGAGTAATATGAATCCGCTGTACCTGGCATGCAAGCTAGTTTAGTATTCCACGTACTGGGTACTATGAATCCGCTGTACTTGGCATGCAAGCTAGTTTAGTATTCCACGTACTGGGTACTATGAATCCGCTGTACCTGGCATGCAAGGGCTAGTTTAGTATTCCACGTACTGAGTACTATGAATCCGCTGTACTTGGCATGCAAGGGCTAGTTTAGTATCCCACATACTGGGTCTAGGTTAGGTTAATATACTAGGTCTCAGAAACAAGATTCGTAGTTGCGGTACCGTAGTATTTACAGATACGCCCAAATACTAAATGGGCGGTGGCCCAACCACCATGGCACCGGTAAGGGTTCGTGTTGTATCCCACGTAGGCCTACTAGGTACTACGGACACATTGTAGGCGTTAGGTGTGGATTAGGCTTGTATCCAATGTACTACTAGTAGGTCTATGTTACTGGATATTTATGATTTAAATAATTTAGGGAAACATGAGCCAAAATTCTAAATTAGGTTACTGTAATTTTTTACTCTTAAAACTCGCAAAATCCGAGCCAAGTTTTGCCAAAACTTGGCTCGGGTTTTCCAAAATTCGGGTTTTATGGCTTTGCAATTTCGGGAAACCTGAGCCACAATTCTAAATGAGGTTACTGTAATTTTTTTGTCTACAAACTCTCAAAATCCGAGCCAGCTTTGGCCAAAACGTGGCTCGGGTTTTCGTAATATTGGGTTTTAGGCCTTTGAAATACCTTAAAACCCGAGCCAAGTTTTGCTAAAATACGTTTTAATCGCCGTTTTACGCATTTAACCCCTCATTTTCCCTGTACTTCATAGCCCTCCCCACTATCGGGCGGCGTGTCTTAAGATCGTTGTATAATGGGGAAAACGGTTTCGTCGAGGGTTGTAATTATTTCCAAACACTATATATTGATGAAAACTAACAGGGAAAAATAAAAAAATCCATGGGAAAATTAGTGACCATCTTATTTAGTTTTTCCGCGGCAGCTCCCAAGTTAGGTAAGGTTGTTTGGTTAGGTTAATGACAATATTGTCGTTGGAAGTGCATGTGACACACGTCTGCCGCGAGTGCATGCAGCCTCCCCAACTGGCGGCGGACATGTGTCACATGACGCCGGCACTTCCGATGACAATACAGTAGGCCTATTGTCATTAACCTAACCGAACAACCTTAGCTAACCCCTGCATATGTCAGTAGTAGGGACTAGGGCTTCCTAAAAAAAGGCAGGTATAAAACTTACATTGACAAAACAAAAACAGTTCGCAAAGGAAAGTTACGAACGCGTGCTATAAAGAACTCCCCCCCCCCCCCTCCTTACAGGCTAAAGTAAGAGAGAGAATGTGCCCGTGTGTATGTAAAGGTTGTAGGATGGGGGGGGGGGCCGGGGGGGGGGGGGCCGGGGGATCAGCAAGAGAGAGAGAGAGAGAGAATGAACGCGTGTGTATGTAAGGGATGGGGGGGGGGGGATCAGCAAGAGAGAGAGAGAGAGAGAATGAACGCGTGTGTATGTAAGGGATGGGGGGGGGGGGAGTTGGATCATTTTGGGGCAGACAGGGGATGCAGGTTAGGCTATATCACTATACGACAGCACCTAAATCACCAAAAAAAGAAAAAGAAAAAGAAAACAAGTTTTACTAAACATATTCATTGTACTGTAGGCTATATACGTAAACTAAAATCCTAAATTGGGAACGAGTGGAGATGTGGAAAGACGAAGGCAACTTGGAGGGGTAGTGTGGAGGGGGGGGGGGGGTAGTTGGGTGAAAGAGAAGGGGGCAAGTTGTCAGGAAGAAGCCAGGAGAGGAGGAGGGGGGAGGGGTCAGAAGAGAGAGAAGGAGAAGGAAGGGAAGAGGAATATGAAGAGCGAGATGAGGAGGAAGAGGAGAAGGAGAAGGAGAGGAGGGGGGGTTAGAATTTTTCTATTGCACTACACATATCGAAAGCCTTCGATAGAGTCTTGCACAAATCTTTAATTTCTAAACTACCCTCCTTCGGTTTCTATCCCTCCATCTGTGCCTTTGTCTCTAATTTCCTTTCCGGCCGTGGGTGTGCTCAACCGCCTTAGGGGGTTCTTTTCCCTTGCACAGCTTCTTGCTCTGTACAGGGGCATAGTGCGTCGTTGTATTGAGTATTGTTCACATGTGTGGGGAGGGTCCTGTCACACTGCTCTCCTAGACAAAGTTGAAAGGAAGGCCTTTCGTATCATTAACTCCCGTCCACTCACTAACTCTCTGCAATCTCTCTCTGTCCGCCGCAATGTTGCATCTCTCTCGCTATCCTATCGCTACTATAATAATCAGTGTTCCTCAGAGCTTTCCCAGTGTATACCACCTCCTTTACGTAGGGCACGTGATACCCGTCATGCAACTCAATCCCACTCCTACTCTGTGCAACTCTCCAACCCAAGAGTGAAACGTTACTCTCAAAATTTCTTCTACTCAACAGCTGAGCTCTGGAACTCTCCCAGAATCAGTCTTTCCCTCTTCCTATGACTTAAATTGCTTCAAACTCCGTGTGTCCAGGCATTTTGGCTCGAACATCCCTTGATTTTGGCCCTGTCACTCTTTCAACTATGGGGGAGGCACTCGCTATAGGCAGTTCTGCCTTTTGCCTCCCTCAATCACATACAAAAAAAAAGAAAAAAAGAGAGAGAGGAAGAGGAGATAAGGGGGAGGAAGAGAAGAGGAGGGGGCAGGTTGTCGGGAAGAGGCCAGGAGAGGAAGGGGGGGGGGGATTCAGAAGAGAGGAAGGGAGAAGAGAGGAGGAGGAGGAGAGGAGAGTAGGGGGAGGGAAGGAGATAATATAGGGGGGGAGAGAGAGAAAAGAGTGCGGAGGAAGGCGAGGTTTGGACAAGGGAGGAAGGCGGGGGTGAATGGATGGGGGGAGGGGGAACAGCAATATCACCTTATTCGCTAGTTTGTACTATAATTATGAGTTAACGTAACCCTCTATGTTCACCGCACCTCAACAACATAATGTAAAAACGTAAATTTATTTCTGTTATGACCTAAATATCCTAGAAGTCAACGATATTCCCGTATTTATATTTGTTAGACTATAGGCTGACGACACGGCAGACACGAACCGGCTTATTCAGCCATAAATCTTTAATTTTCTTGTATTAATCCATTATTTTACATGCATGACTACCTTAGCATCAATAGAATTTCAGCACACACTTATTATATAAATATATACACGATAATATTCCCATACACACCTTAAATACGGTAAAAACGCGAAGAGCCAACGAACATACGTCCGTCTTCTTCCAGGAGAATGATAGCACTGAGTAATGACGTCACATTCAAACGCCGCTTGCCCGACCATCCACTAGTCCTGTTCGGATTTATAGAATTAATTAATCAACTTCCGCATTATCTTCAGGCTTAGCATGTTCCCAGAAGATAGTCTGTTTTATCTTAGGTATTTGGAAGTTGTTGTAAGCTGCATATAGGGCTTATAATGCACACATATATAATTTATTAACTGAAGCACTGGCATCGATATCAACCTCGCCATAAAACAGATGAAGTGAAACGTGCGCGAGATTCAAATGATACAATTACTATTTGTACAGTTGGCCACATATAGTGTGTACACGGGAAATATATTATGATTTTATTTTATTAATTTAGCTTGAAGAAGGTCTGGGGGCCGTATTTTAGCTAGAAGGGGTCTGATGGTGGTCTTACAGTTTGAAGAGGGTCTGGGGGATGTAAATTTAATAGCTTGAAGGGGGTCTGAGGGTTGTGTTTTAGCTTGGAGGGGGTATGGGAGGTATTTATTAACTTGAAATGGGTCTGCGGGGTGTTTAATATCTTGAAGGGGGTCTGGGTGTGTTTAATAGCTTGAAAGGGGTCTGGGGGGCGCTTAATGACCTTTCGTGTCATATAGGTGTCAATTTTTTTCCTGGCGAGCGATAGCGAGCCTGTAATCTTAAGAGTAATCGGCCCTCGGCCACAACATTTTTTTACCAAAAAATGTACAAATTAATCTAGAAAGGGGATCTGATGGATATTGTTTTTAAGTTTGATGGAGATCTAGGGAGGAAGCTAAAGAAAATAATAAATAAATTTAAAAATCTACCAAAAAGTTACCCATCTCCCCTTAACCCCTTATATACCGGTGACGTCTGCTTAGTCTAATGTTAGCTATATTTAGACGATTTTGTGTAAGTTAGAAGAATCTGTGGTAGCAAACGGGGGTAAGGGAGATAGTTCGAAGCCTGGTAATTGCTGGAGGTCCTTTTTAACCTCAATAACATCGTCTAATAGTTGGCAGAATATAATCCAAAATACGTCGCCGGTACAGAAGGGGCTAAGCTTGATGTATTTATTAACTTGAAGGGGGTCTCTAAGGGTGCTTTATAGCTTAAAGAGGGTCTAGGGGTCGTATTTTAGCGTGAAGGGGGCTTTGGGTGTGTTTTTCAGATTGAAGGAGGTCTGAGGGACCGTGCTTTAGCTTGAATGGGGTCTGGGGGGGGGGTGTTTAATAGCTTGAAGGAAGTCTGGGGGTGTTTAATAGCTTGAAGTGGGTCTGGGGGTCGTGTTTTAGCTTGAAGTGGGTCTGGGGTGGTGATTTAGCTTGAAGGGGGTATGGGGGTGTTTAAAGCTTGAAGGAGGTCTGGGGGTTGTTTAATAGCTTGAAGGAGGTCTGGGGTGTTTAATAGCTTGAAATAGGTCTGGGGGTGTTTAATAGCTTGAAGGGGGTCTGAGGGCCGTGTTTTAGCTTGAAGTGGGTCTGGGGAGCGGTGATTTAGCTTGAAGGGGGTCTGGGGATGTTTAATAGCATGAAGGGGGTCTTGGGGTTGTGTTTTAGCTTGGAGGGGGTATGAGAGGCATTTATTAACTTGAAGGGGGTCTGGGGCCGGTGATTTAGCTTGAAGGGGGTCTGGGGGTGTTTAATAGCTTGAAGGGGGTCTGGGGGTGTTTAACCCCTTCAGACTCATATGACGAAGAGGTTGCCAGATTAGCAATAAGAAATAGAGTTCTCTCACTCTTATAATTACCTCTCCAAAATTAGTTTTCTGCCCACAGCTAATTCAAAGACAACTGCAGAGGTTGAAGTAACTAAACTAAAGGTTTCTAAATACCCCTGATGGTAACAAAGGCTTTAAAGTATCCCTAATAGGCTCAAAATCGCGTCATATGTCGGAGAGGGTTAATAGCTTGAAGTGGGTCTGGGTGGTGATTAATAGCTTCAAGGGGGTCTGTGGGGCATTTTTGAAGGTCTAGGGAGCCGTGACTTAGCTTGAAGGGGGTCTTGTGGGCGTTTTACAGCTTGAAGGGGTCTTATGAGAGAGAGAGAGAGAGAGATTAAGAAGTACGAGATTGATATGGTGTGGATGTGGATCTGTTACATAATTTGATAACCCATTATATACCGGTGACATAATTTTAATTAGTCCTATATTCTGGCAACTATTAGACGATAGCCTATTATTCATCTTAGGGGTGACCAGTAGCGACATTGGTAGAGCGCTCGGTTTCTAAACCGGGAGGACCGAGTTCGATTCTCGGCTGGTGGAGATGTTTGGGCTATCTCCTCACACCCCTTGCCTCTGTTTCGCCTGATAGTAAAATAGGCCTGTGGCTAATCTCTTCTCATTGAACTTTGCCTATAAAATAGGTCTGTGGCAAGGTAAAAAGTGCGCCAAGTTCCCTCATCCCTTAATCCTCAATAAAAAAAAAAATAAAAAAAATATTCATCTTAATGAGATGGGCCGTTTTGTTATCAATTAATTCATTTATTCCTATATATCTTACTTTCCTCGCTAGACCTCAATCAAGCTTAAACAAACACCCCCTAGACCCCCCCTTCAATATTAATTTGTATATTTTTCGGTAGAAAAATTACCCGGCTGAAGACCTACACTTATAATTACTGGCTCGCACTCGCATTTGACGTTCTTCCTGCAAGCCATGCGGTGGTGGTGTCATTCCTGGAGTATATATGTTGAGGTACTGATGCAG
The DNA here is from genome assembly GCA_032716605.1 of Paralithodes platypus. Lineage (NCBI taxonomy): Eukaryota > Metazoa > Arthropoda > Malacostraca > Decapoda > Lithodidae > Paralithodes > Paralithodes platypus. The sequence continues at coordinate 10,626,635 of CM064513.1, forward strand.
TGGTGGTGTCATTCCTGGAGTATATATGTTAAGGTACTGATGCGGTGTGATTGTCATTTGATGATGGTGTTATTCCTGGAGTATATATGTTGAGGTACTGATGCGGTGGTGGTTACATTCCTGGAGTATAAATATGTTGAGGTACTGATGCGGTGGTGGTGTCATTCCTGGAGTATATATATATTGAGGTACTGATGCAGTGGTGGTGTCATTCCTGGAGTATATATATTGAGGTACTGATGCAGTGGTGGTTTCATTCCTGGAGTTTATATATATTGAGGTACTGATACGGTGGTGGTGTAATTCCTGGAATATATATATGTTGAGATCCTGATGTGGTGGTGGTTTCATACGGTGGTGTCATTCCTGGAGTATATATGTTGAGGTACTGATGAAGTGTGGTGTCATTCGGTGGTGGTGTCATTCCTGGACTATATATGTTGAGGTACTAATGCGGTGCTGGTGTCATTCCTGGAGTATTTATGTTGAGGTACTGATGCGGTGGTGGTGCATTCCTGGAGTATAACTGTGTTGAGGTACTGATGCGGTGGTGGTGTCATTCCCGGAGGATATATATTGAGATAGTGATGCAGGAGTGGTGTCATTCCTGGAGTATATATGTTGGGGTACTAATGCGGTGGTGGTGTCATTCCTGGAGTATATATATATTGAGATACTGATGCGGTGGTGGTGTCATTCCTGGAATATATATGTTGGGGTACTGATGCAGTGGTGGTATCATTCCTGGAGTATATATGTTAAGGTACTGATGCAGTGGTGGTGTCATTCCTGGAGTATATATGTTAAGGTACTGATGCGGTGTGGTTGTCATTTGATGATGGAGTCATTCCTGGAGTATATATGTTGAGGTACTGATGCGGTGTGGTTGTCATTTGATGATGGAGTCATTCCTGGAGTATATATGTTGAGGTACTGATGCGGTGGTGGTTACATTCCTGGAGTATAAATATGTTGAGGTACTGATGCGGTAGTGGTGTCATTCCTGGAGTATATATATATTGAGGTACTCATGTGGTGGTGGTGTCATTCCTGGAGTATATATATTGAGGTACTGATGCAGTGGTGGTTTCATTCCTGGAGTTTATATATATTGAGGTACTGATACGGTGGTGGTGTAATTCCTGGAATATATATATGTTGAGGTCTTGATGTGGTGGTGATTTCATACGGTGGTGTCATTCCTGGAGTATATGTGTTGAGGTACTGATGCAGTGGTGGTGTTATTCCTGGTGTACATAAATATATATATATATGTTAGGGTACTGAATAACTACTGATGCAGTAGTGGTGTCATTCCCGGAGTATATATGTTGGGGTACTGATGCGGTGGTGGTGTCATTCCTGGAGTATATATATATTGAGGTACTGATGTGGTGGTGGTGTCATTCCTCGGGGGAGTGTCCTAGCTAAGGACTCTACCTGCCTCTGAAGGGAGACAAAATGTAACGAGTATTAAGGTCATGTGATAATCCGTTCCTTAGGCTAAAGTAAGCCTACTCGGGAACATTTCTAAATTTTTAGGTGAAACATTATGGATGCAATAGGGTTTCCAATATACTCAATAATCTCAGGGATTAGAATTAGAGTAAGAGCACAAATATTTTGGTAATACAGTACCTGAGACCATGAATATGTAGGCCTACATATGAACACATTTGGGTGATAATGAATGTTTCATTTAACCTGGGATATATAAGCTAAATGAATAGTTTATTCTTGTGTTACACCAACTGTTCTATCAAACTTAAAGGTGCTAACACCACAGGCTTCCTTTAAGAAATGCCGCCTGTAAATAAGTGTGTATTGGTGAGGAGACTTCCGGCGGAGATCGGTAGAAGATTACTCATCCAATATATTTACAGCTACCTTAGTCTCTAACGAAGCATAGAGAACAGTTAATTTCCTCCTAGACCAACAACCTGCCACCACTACTAAATTCAAGGGTGAGCAGGCAGCTAAACAAAATTTCAGAACTAAAAGTTCCTTGACTTGAACAGGCTTATGACAGAGTGGAGAGACAAGGCATGTAGAAAGTCTTAAGAGATACTGTACAATATATGAAGTAGGTGGCAAGTTGCTGAGAGCATGTATAAGAGTGCTAAGGTGGTAGTGTGCATGGAGGGCGTGTTAAGCAAATTCCTTGGATAAAAATTTGAGTTGAAGCAGGGGTGTGTCATGTCTCCATGGCTGTTCAATTTATTCATGGATGGAGTTATTAAAGAGGTTCAGGGGAGAGCAGGGTATACTGGAGTGAGATTGATAAGAGAGGGAAAGAAGTGGAAGCTGTCACTGCTGTTATAAAGCAAAGAGGCCAATGTATGATAGTGTTGTAGTCCCCACTTAACATATGGAAGTGAAGTGTGGACGTTGTTAGAGGGACACAAGTCGAGAGTAAGAGCAGTTGAAAGGAAATATCTAAGTGGAGCTTGTGGAGTCATGTGCACGAACCAGGAAGTACGTGAGGGAGTGGTGTTGAGGTGAATGCCGGGAGAAATATATTGAAGTGGTATGGATACATGGAGCGAATGGAGAGCGTGCGGATGGTAAAAAGGGTGTAAGAGAGTTGTTGTTCCCTAAGCTGCCTGGCCGAACAGCCCCGAGTCCCTGAGGAAGGCCATGGCAACGATCGGGCTTTCCCACAGAGCTCTCATTGAGTGTAGATTGTGTTGTTGGCGTATGTGGTTGTGTGAAATTCAGTCTTCTATGATGTGTTTAATGGTATGGGGTGCTGTGTTACATCCCGGGCAGGTGTCGACGACGGAGTCATCCAGTCTCTTCTGATACCATACCTTACCTTTGGATACCTTTGGATGTGTTCGCCGCTCCTCTAGCGGCACCAAGGAGCGCGACGCCCCTCGTTATGGGTGGTGATTTGGTGCAGTAGACTGTTTGAAGCGACAGCTCGCTCCCTTGCGAGGATAGCTCAGGAGAGCTGGATGGTGTCCGCATCTCAGCCTGGCCAGGTGGACTCTGTCCTCGCGAGGAAGGGAGGATTCGGAAGGATGGATTTCGGGAGGTCGTGCTTGCAGCTGCGTGTTGTCTGTGAGTGAGTGGATGGATCGGCGAGAGATATGAGTATGGATGTGCTTCTGGAAGTTGGTTCGGGGTGGGCAGGGAGGGAGAGAGGACAGTTGTTGTTGTTGTTGTTGTTGTTCCCCAAGCTGCCTGGCCGAACAGCCCCAAGGCTCCCAGCACGGCCAAGGCCATAACGAGCCCCCACAGAACCCTCCCTACCGACCACAACAAAGCCTGGGTGACCGAAGCCACTCCAAGGCGGGGAGCCGAGGAGGGTGCGGAAACGCCCGGGAAACCAACCACCCAGGGCCCTGTGCCCCTCAGCAATTATGAAGAGAAAGTTGAGGGGCAAGGGAAAAATGTGACGCTTTGGCTTCCAATCTTGGTAGATTGGGAGGTCAATCCACGGAAGAGACGCCGTCACTCGAGATCTAGAAAATATATAAGTAAAAGGAACAGTCAGAGTAAGCTATGGGTATGGCAGAGATCGCTCAGTTCTCACTATAGAGAAGAGGACAGTAATTGTGTGTGATACCGTGTGCTGGGTGTTGTTTTTATATTTCTTGGTGTCTGTGGGTGTGTTGCCATGTAGTTTAGTGGGTGGTCCTAGTTCGTGGAGGCTGCTGCCAGGAATTGAGTGCCTCTCATGTCCAGATGGTCTTCGACTTTGAGGATTTTGGTTTCTTGATGTAGGTGATCTGTGGGTGCAGTAGCTGTGCAGGCTGTAATGATGTAAGAGAGTGAGGTGGTATGGGTTAGAGGGAAGGGTAGATCGAGATGGAGGGATGGAGTGGAGAGATGCATGGGGGAGAGGGACAAGTGTTTCCGGAGGACAGGGCGGCCTGGAAAAAGTTTGTTCATGGCCATCCCGTCAGGGATTAGGACGTCTGGCAATAGATTGATAGATAGATATACACATAGTTAACTTGTTTTCCTATTCATTTCTTTTTTCTAAGTTTTAGTATCCTAATAGTTTAAATTTGTCTTCAATTATACTCTACTCATTTCTATTAGGTCATAATATTTTTGTTTTACTTCTTAGAGATATTTAGTTGATTCAACCAAGGGATCTGTTGTAAATTCATACTTTTCTTTTACAATATATTTTAGTAGATGACATCAGTCATATACTTCTATATATTTTAAGTATTGAAGATAGGCATTGAAGATGTATCTATTTCTCCTTGTTTCGACCTGTGCATACCTAGGAGTTCCTATAATTTGCCTGTAAACTTTATATTTTCTACTTGTAGCTGATCGATTTCTGTTTCTGTGTATCCTAATACGCTAGCTCCGTATAGTATTGTTTATAAGGCTACACTTTTCCATTAAGTTTTTCAACTTTTTCCTATTAACCCCTAAATGTCGGCGCGCAACATAAGTCGAGTATAATAAATCTGGACTATCTGGCGGCGCGCGACATAGGTCGTGTGGCAATTTCAGCACGTAATGTTGCTGAGAGAGAGAGACAAGTGGTGGCAGGAGAGTAGCGAGCGTATGACTGCTCCAGACCACCGCGGCGAACCTACTGACACAAATCCCACCTCCTCCCTCCCTCTCTCACTCGCTACATACTGAATTGTATGGGGAAAGTACCGAATTACATGCTTTTTGCACTCGTGTTGCGCGGTTGTTGCAAGAAAACTAGCCGTCATAAAAGGATCGTTATGGTGTCATTGGAAAGCTCTGTTTATGCCCTTTCAGGGATAGATACTTGTTTTACGCTCTGGGTCTTATTTAGGCATGAAAATGATCACGTAAACAGCCCTATTTTGGCTAAAAACACCCCGCTGGTGGCTACATATTTTATACCGCCTAGGCCGCTCTTTAGGTGTTTTAATATTATTACAGCTTTGAGCAATTATTGGGTATGTTAAGTGAGCCATTTGTTCAGCTTTTACCAGTGCATTTTCTTTTTGGATTTTAATTTCTTTATTCATCTGTGATTATGCTTAGATATTTGCCACAGGCAACCACAGGTGTGGTTGGTAAAACACTCGCCCGCAAACTGAGAGGTTGACGGTTCAAGGCTCGGGCCAGTCAGTGTACGTTATTGGCAGACGACATTGTTGTTGGTGGAAGGCACAGTCTAGCAATCTGTGGCAACTGTCCACTGAAGTCCCTGGTGCATCAGGGCACCCACTCACCCTTGAGCATGGATGGCATGATAGTAAAAATATGCATCATATATAATTTCAAGGGTTGCCTGTCTCTCTTATTTTTGGGGGGTTTTCCTTTGCATTTAAACAAAAATATTTTACTTTTACCTTTGTTTATTTTAGACCGCATATGTTTCCTATGTTTATCAAGATTAACTTGCTCATGTAGTAATGTACACCCTATGTGGTGGATTGTGTTCTTTTATTTAATAATTTTCATTTTAGTAAGCGTTGTTTCCACATAGCGATTTTGATAATTTAATTTGACTTTATATTGTCCTTGTCCCAATTTTGGTTTGTTTAGTTTGCAAGTTTTACATTTTAATTTATCAGACTATCTATGGTTCTCTCAGCCTATTCTGTGCTTTGTGTTAAAAATAGTCCATCACCAATAAAAAACAGTATATTTTTTTGTTTTGTATGAAGGAGACAAAAGGCAGGATGCCTGTAACGAGTATCTCCCCAAAAGCCAAAAGTGACAGTTACAGTACAGTACAATACTATATACTATATACTGTATACAAATTGACTAATTCCTTGAACGTGACTACAGTGCGTTGGTATGTGTGCGATTAGTTTGCTTGGGAACCAGATTAACTTGCTCATGTAGTGATGTACACCGTATGTGGTGGATTGTGTTCTTTTATTTATAAATAATTATTTTACTTAAGCGTTGTTTCCACATAGCGATTTTGATTCATTGTTTTGTCTTTTTACTGTGTTCGTATACGTTTTGGTTTGTTTATTTTTCAAGTTTCACATTATAATACTGTATACTGGACAGTGTACACTGTTACACCACTGTACAATACAGTGTACAACTCTGTACAATGTCATGTCATGTGTACCCAAAGCCAGCACATGACATAGGCATTGTTTATACTCAACAATACTCCTTCCATCTGACGTCCTGTACCCAAGGACGTTAGTGAGCAACTGACTCGATGCCCGCCAAAACTAATGTTTTGCCCGCAGCAAGGTGGCCGACATCGGAAGATGCTGGCTTCACTTAAAGTTGGTGGTGTCGTCTCATTTAATCTAACCTCCTTGGTTCATATAGGGCAGAGTGGGTCACAGGGACATATCTAATCTAACTCAAGTGAAATAATTATGCACTGGGAAAAAATAATAATACTGACTATGTTTTGTAAAAACACATTTATAATTCTTGAGACAGATGCACAAATACATTATTTTGCTAAATTATAAATGATTACCAGTACAGTACATTATATTTTTTGCTATGCTTAGCTAGTAATGCAAAGGATGAAACTATAGAACAAGCTAAAAGAAACAAATTATATGTTGCTAGACCAATAAATTGATCTCCCCCCCCCCCTTTAATGATAAGTTAATTTGACTTTATATTGTTTTGTCCCAGTTTTGTTTTTTTTAGTTTGCAAGTTTTACATTTTAATCTAGGACCTCTCAGGCCTTTAAATTTGCACATGTTCCCTCAATTAAAATATAAAACTTGAAAAAAACCCTCAAAAGTTACTGTTCAAATTAATATAACGAACTCATCCGTGGGACCAGACAGAGCGGCACCTCATGCCTATCACTGGTGGCCAGCGGCCGGCAACTGGACTCAAGCAGCTGGGGAAATAACTGTGTTCCAATGCCTCCCGCAGAGTGCCACCAATGAGTTTAGCAAGGCCTCCGCTAATATTACCACAACCAGAACGGTTGCAAAAAATGCGCGCATTTTAAACTGCATCGGCTGAGAACCGATGTAGAGCCTAGTTGGGATTACTCTGGACATTGTGTGCGTCAGCTGAGAGTGAAAACACAAAATAAGTAAATAAAAATAAATAAATAAACAAATAAAATAAATAAAAATTACCCTTGATGCCTTGTATCGTTCAAAGAACAGATTCATAACTGCCACCAAATTCTCCATTTACAAAATTGAAATTGCAATCTCACAGCTTACCCACCATATGAACACTAATTCTGTAGTTGTTGTTGTTGTTCCCCAAGCTGCCTGGCCGAACAGCCCCAAGGCCCCGAGCAATTCCAAGGCCATAACCGAGCGCCCCCACAGAACCCTCCCTGCCGACCACAGTAAAGCCTGGGTGACTGAAGCCACTCCATGGCGGGGAGCTGAGGAGGGTGCGGAAACGCCCGGGAAACCAAAGCCCCACCCAGGGCCCTGTGCCCGTCAGCAATTATGAAGAGAAAGTTGAGGGGCAAGGGAAAAATGTGACGCTTTGGCTTCCAATCTTGGTAGATTGGGAGGTCAATCCACGGAAGAGACGCCGTCACTTGAGATCTAGAAAATATATAAGTTAAAGGAACAGTCAGAGTAAGCTATGGGTAATTCTGTAGTAGTCTGTACTGTCGTTGGCTTCAGTGTCAATATCTCACAGCTTAAAGAGTAATATTAGTACAGTACTGTACTGTATACTAATTCAAGGTTCATATCTCAAGATTGATACAAGATTTGCAATGCTGGGTGGTCCTAACAGGAGTGAAGCTGGCTGTTCGTGGAACATGAATTTCAAGAAACATAGTACAGTAGGCCTATGAACTTTAAACATTTCAACCAGATTACCCAAGGGAGAGCCATCCATTATTAAAAATGAAATAATAATGATAATGAACAATATGTATTGAATTCTATAGCTCCCAACATATCGGTGTTATCAGTCATCAATATTATCATTACCGGTAGTTCTATCATTATCAATCACTCGCTTCTTTGTGGGACAGTACAGTATTTAAGATTGTGCATCAACGTCCATTGGTTGTAGCGGCTCCCCTTCCCTTACATCACTCTGGCTGGTGGGGGGTTCGGGGGTTTTATGAGTAGGCCAGGATTCAGCGGGAAGACTTTCCGGGGAGTAGTGGATGGGGGCATGTCCCGTTTCTCCTGCCTGTGATGATGACTCCTGAGGTATCCGGTCGTCCTCCCCCATATAGCTGGAGGGGGTGATGGGGTCTTGGGCATAGCTGGCGGGGATCTTGAAATGCTGTTGGTGGTAGCTCGGTGGTGGTTCTCGGGGATATTCCTTGGGCACCTCGTCCTCCTCACTCGCCTGCTTATATTGATACTCCTCCTGTTGCTGTTGGAGGTACGACTGTGACTGTTGGTACTGCTGGTATTGTTGGTACTGGTGGGACTGGTATTGTTGTTGTTGTTGTTGTTGTTGTTTTTGTTGCTGTGGTTCCTGGTATGGATGTATCTGTTGCTGTTCCTGGTGCTGGTTTTGATGTTGTTGTTGCTGTTCTTCTTCTTGTTGCTGCTGTTGTTGTTGTTGTTGCTGCTGTTGTTGTTGTTGCTGCTGTTGTTGTTGTTGTTTTTGTTTCTGCTGTTGCTGCTGCTGCTGCTGCTGCTGCTGCTGCTGCTGCTGCTGCTGCTGCTGCTGCTGCTGTTGTTGTTGTTGTTGTTGCTGCTGCTGTTGCTGCTGCTGCTGTTGCTGCTGCTGCTGCTGCTGCTGCTGCTGCTGCTGCTGCTGCTGCTGCTGCTGCTGCTGCTGCTGCTGCTGTTGTTGCTGCTGCTGCTGCTGCTGTTGCTGTTGTTGCTGTTGTGGCTCTGGTCCTTGTTTCTGCTCAGAGTACATAGGTTCTAATGGAGGAGGTGGCCTGTACGGAGGTGGGCTGCCTCGTGGATGTTGGAGTGCTTGGTATTCATGCTGGAGTTGCTTCAGAGGATCCGGTTGAAACGGCTCGGGACAATAACTTAGAGCTCGGTCTTCTTCCGACATGGGGATGTCCATTGCAGTCAGCAGCGCTTGATTCTCAGGCATTTGCGTGGGCTTGAGCTGTGCATCCTCCAAACTCAGAACTACACTTGGGGTGACGGCTCTGGGGGTGGTGGCATCCAAATCAAGCGGTATGAGGTCTAAGGCAGCCTGGGGTGGGGTGGGAGGAACTGGGGAGTCTAATGGGATGAGTTCTGGTGGCTTGGGAGTGGTGGTGGTGGGTTTGGTCTTGACAGGGGAGATGGGCATTGGCTCGGGGACATAATTCTTCAATTCCAGCAGCTTGGCCAGATAGTCGATGAGAGGGCAGAAGTGGTCCTTGGGCACACACAGTCTTATTGCAGTCTGGGGAACAACAAATCATTAGTGTAATTCAGTTCACTGGAGGACCTGCAAAGGTATATTATCAGGAATGCAGGGTGTGTAAGGGTTTTTGGAAAAGGACTAGGATAGGATCATAACATAATTTTACATAAAATGCAATTTTTTTTTGGAAAGGTCTACGATAGGATCATAACATAAACTAACAACTAAAGATATAATAACTCTACTGTCATTTCAGTCAGGGATTCTGTAATCCCTACCAGAGGTAAACATGGATCAGTGAGTACTGTAACTGAGGAAAGAAGACAGAACGCAGGAAGCAGCTTAGGGAAGATGTATGCCAAATGCTCGGCAATGACTTAGCCACCATTCATTCATTAGGACTAAAATACATACCATAAACTGTATACTGTACAATGATTTAGTGTCCTTTTTCATTGCATTATAATGTCTCAGACGGGAGTTAGCTTTCGACAGTTGAACTGTAGTACAATCAAGTTTTGCCAAAAACTACCCAATTATGTCCTCACTATGGCTGATGCTAGTATATTGCTAACAGTACTTCAGCAAACTAATCAATGTTCCCCTGCAACACCTATCTGCACCATACTTGCCTCAACTGCTAGAAGACAGTGCCACAACAAGACAAACTCACGCCATCCCCCTTTAGTTGCCTTTATATAATATGCAGTAGGAGACATGGGGCACATTCTTTATATCCTTCACTAAATCTGAAGACTCCCTTTTCCCCATAATATTTCAATATACCTGCATAAGACATTTCACAACCACTTCTAGGGTGCATATCATTCAAGTTTGTAAAGTTAAGAATGTAGGATGGGACTCGTTAACCTTGGTCGGCAACCCATCTACGGGAGACAACCTTATAAAAATCCGGGTGGATGGGACTCGTCAGCCTTGGTCGCCAACCAGTCTAGGGGAGTAAACCTGATACAAATCCGTACTGCTTATCTAAGTGTAGAGGAGGTTAGTGGATGGACTAGCCGAACACCACTGTAGAAAAATAGTGCTAACAAGCTACATAGAGGGCCTCGGAGTCGGACGGATCCTAAATTGAGTGGTCAATCCTGTAAGTCCTTCAGTAAACTGGTTCGGCTTGTCCCTCTTACAGGGAATAGGTCCGCTTGGGGGCCTTCTGTGTATGGCCACCCTCATTAAGGGGAGTAAGGCATTTGGCAATAGATAGATAGATAGAATAAACTTTCTCCATTCACTCTTATCATTTGCCAATTTTCTCATTTAATTCGTTCTCTGTGGTGCGAGGAATTATAATGTAAAACTTGCAAACTTGGGCAGGTGCCCAACTCCGAAAGGAGTTGAAATAGAGGAGCTATCCCCCCGCCAAAGGCGGCTTTCTAGGGCCTTTCCTAGCTGATGCTGAGAGGATTGGGTTCTAGTCATGTGGTGATGGGCTGGTCTATCAGAGTGAGAGCTGAGCGATCTCTGCCATACCCATAGCTTACTCTGACTGTTCCTTTTACTTATATATCTTCTAGATCTCAAGTGACGGCGTCTTTTCCGTGGATTGACCTCCCTACTGCCAACCTAAAAGTTGGCAGATTGGGAGCCAAAGCGTCACATTTTTCCCTTGCCCCTCAACTTTCCCTTCATAATTGCTGAGGGGCACAGGGCTTTGGGTGAAGCTTTGGTTTCCCGGGCGTTTCCGCGCCCTCCTCGGCTCCCTGCCTTAGAGTGGCTTCGGTCACCCAGGCTTTATTAGTGGTAAGCAGGGAGGGTTTTGTGGGGGCGCTCGTTTATGGCCTTGGCCTTGCTCAGGACCTTGGGGCTGTTCGGCCAGGCAGCCTGGGGAACAACAACAACAACAACCAAAACAGAGACGACACAAGATATAGGCAAAAGAACTTATAAAAATCGCTATGTGGAAATAACGCTTAATAAAATAAAAATTTTAAATAAAAGAACACAAAACAAAAAAGGCAGGTGACATGGATTATCCACTCACCTCAATGCAGGTCTACCCTGTAAACCAGTGCAGCACTGTATAAAGTAATAGGCAGAGTTTCCAATACTATATACCCCCCAATACTGTTTGGTTTTGCTGGGTGGTAACCATACATACATACCGTATATACAAGTTTAAAGACCGTTTTATCCACAGAGAATGTGGTTACCATATTAGATATAAGTACTGTAAGGTGCAGGCTATCTAAACAGTGGCACTGCAGACGACCACTGTTAACCCTTTCACGCATATGACGCGATTTTGAGCCTATTGGGGATACCGTGAACCCTCAAACTACGCGTGGGATGCGTAGCCTACTGTGCTGTCGGCGCGTACGTTCGTTTGCGCGTACATGGGAGTTAAATATAAATGGGGAAAATAGGTATTGGTTTGGGTCCGACCGAAAGTTGTACTATTTCTACCTTTCATCACCTAAAATCCACAAATATATAACATATTACTGTACAAATATGTTTTCATAACCTAATCTACCACACAAAATACATTTAATGTATACAAATAAGACACAAACGTAAATTAACTCACACTGGTAGTGGTTGAGCAATGCCGCATCTGCGCCATCGATCGATAGCACTGCGCCCGAAACGGATCGACCGAAATAATAGGCCTAGCCGCCTAGGCTTACTGGTAAAGTTTTGAGTCGAAAAGTAATACACCCTGTATAGCCTATAGTTTCATATAGCCTACATAGTGTCAAGTGAGATAGTTCAATAGCTCATATACATATTAAAGAATTGGCTTCACATAATTTAGCCAGGGGAGAGCAGTGGGCTTTGAAGCGACTTTCGAAAGAAGTGTAAACAATCTCGCCTCCAACTACCGAACAGAAACAGATTTTCCATTTCCGATTTTGTTAGCTCAATAAATGATACATGCAATGTAAAACGAAGAACAGTCTTTTAATAGATTCATAATATCCTGTTGTGCTTTATAGATACATAATAGTTTGGTACGGGAGATGTGTCTCTCTCCACAGTCAACAGTGACGACGTTGGAGGGTTATTTTTTTTGCTCAGCGCCGCGTACATTTAATATGAGCGTACTTACGTATTTGTTTCCTCAATTGCGGTTAGAGCGTAGTTTTATTTCGCGTAGATAAATTGCGCGTAATTTGAGGGTTCACTGTACTTTAAAGCCTTTGTTACCATCAGGGGTTGCAGTTTTTACCACCATACACTCCCTGCTGAATAGCTGGGCTAGGGTGGGTGCCCTGATGAATCAGAGACTCGGTGAATAGTAGCCACAGATTGCTAGACCGCACCGTTCACCAACAGCACTGACATCTGCCAATAGCTCACTGGCTGGCCCGAGGCTCGAACCGCCAACCTCACGGTCAGCAGGCGAGAGCTCTACCAACCGAGCTACAGCCTGTGGGTATTTATAAACTTTTAGTTTAGTTACTTCAACCTCTGCAATTGTCTTTGAGTTAGCTGTGGGCAGAAAACTAATTTTGGAGAGGTAATTATAAGAGTGAGAGAACTCTATTTATTATAGCTAATCTGGCAACCTCTGTGTCATAAAAGAGTAAAAGGGTTAATCACTCTGTCTTAAAATAGCTTCCAGTTCCATGCAAGGGTGGAACCACCCGAAATGCCCCAAGGAAGCCTTTTAGGGCAAGAGCAGCCATTCCAGAAACTAGATTTGGTGCTCTGGTGTCCCGTAGCTGCCATGAGGCTGTAATGGGCCAAATAGGATGAACAGTGGCCCATACTTACTTCATCCCCCATTTAGTCGCCTCTTATGACACGCAGTAAACACGTGGCAAACACACATACAAACATTACAGTATTTCAAATTACTGTACAGTACTGTACCAGTATCTTTTTTAACTCTCAGCAACTTCGAGTCTTTAAATTAACTTTCATCACTCAATTAACATTAATTTTAATCAAGTAACAGTACAAACCTACAGTATATTTTTATAATAAATATAGTTCTGGTAATTTTTATTCTATTAATAAATAATCTTAGAACCATTTTATTCTTACCCTGAGCTTATCCCAATATGTGCAGCGGTCTTGGAAGATGTCAGAAAAGACAACTGCATCATGAGAATCCTTGTAGAATTTCACTGTATCACGCTGTAGATATTGAGGTTGATTTAAAAATTGAAGCATAGTAAGCTTCTTACATATTATTTCAAATATATTATAAGAAATTATCCTATACTATACATTTTACAAGAAACAGCTGATTCAAATTTTGTCACCTAATAATATAAGAAATTATCTTATACTATACATTTTACAAGAAACAGCTAATTCATTTTTTTTTACCTAATAATACTCCAACAATATTTCTAATCTAAAACCAGCTATGCATCATCCACAACCACTATTATATTTTAATTTGAGGACATTTTCTTAGCATACAGGCATGAAACCAAAGTGATGAGAATTTAATCCTAAAAATGAATGTATGAATCTGAGACTAAAGTCGGTTTGTTTTCAGTTGACAGTAAATTGCACAGTTCCCATCAAGATTTCTAATTTATTTTGAAGAATTTGTAGTGAAATATAGTGCTAATTTTATAAACGTGGTTTGGCTGCAGAGGCATAGTAGTTTCAAATTTGTTCATTAAGTATCGAGAAATCCACTGCTAAGGGATTCAATTTATTGTCAGCTGAAAAGAAACAGTATAGGTCACCAGAATGTCAGAATGTCATTCTCATCTCATTACCTTCCATTCTGTTGACATCCTCTACTTTAACGGCCCATGTTTCTGAGGCATACGTCATTACACTTCTAACACATGAGGCATACACCTTTCCCTTCAGGGGGAGAGGCATTCTTTGCATGGTCAGAATTGGCAGCAGTTCTCTGAACTTCCCCCAGCCACATCTAATTCTAGCGACAGTGGCATCCTCGGCCCCACCACCGGTAGAAAATGTATCTCCTAGGTAGGCCTAACAAAACTTGTCCACCAGCTCCAATGACTCATTTCCAAAATTCACAGCCACAGGATCATCATTTAACACAAGCTCGCCCTTGCACACTACGCACTCAAATTTCTCAATTTCTGACTTATCCTTCGGCAGGGGTCCTTTTATTCTACTACAACGCTTACTCACATGGTGCACCCAACATCGACAGATGCTACACCGAATCGAGTTAGCGCCCACACCCTTTCCTCACACTGCACATGGGTATGCACCGCTCTCTTCCACATTGCCTCGTCTCAATCTACAATGCATAACTTTGTTTTGTTAATATTGACTCTTAAACCCTTGCTCGCCATGCCCTCTCTCTATCTTCTGAATTTGGCCTCAACATCTTGCACATTGTCAGCTATTAGGACTAAATCGTCTCCATAAAACAGTTTCCACGGGAGTCCGGATCTAAAATTTCTAGAAAGTGCCTCCAGTGCCATAATAAAGAGGAGGGGGCTTAACACTGAACCCTAATGAACTCCAACACTGGCTGTGAACTCCTCACTCAGTACACCTTTCACCTTCACCGCAGTTCGCGAATCCTCATACATCTTCATTATCACACGCACTAGCCAATCTTCCACACCAAGTTTCCTCATAGCCCACTGCACAACATCTCTAGGCACCCTGTCAAAGGCCTTCTCCAGGTCTACAAACACAAAGTAGAGATCCTTGCCTTTTAGTAAGTATCTTTCCTGTATCTGCCTGACTATGAAGATATCATCGGTTGTACCACGTCCTGGCATAAAACCAAACTGCATATCATCAATGGAGATGCTTTGCCTGATCAAACCCTCAAAGACTCTCTCACAGACCTTCATGATTTGGTCAAGCATTTTCAGGCCCCTATAATTACCTCTATCTAGAGCATCCCCTTTTCCTTTGTATATATTTACACATTTATTACACTTTTGTGCCAATCCTCGGGGATTTTCTCCATCTTTAATAATGGTGTTTATCATCTCAGTGACTAAGCTGACACCAGTCTCCCCTGAGACTTTTATCATCTCAGCGACAATGTCAGAGCACCCTGGAGCTTTACCGTCCTTCATTTTATTGATTGTGTCGCTCACTACAGCTGGTGCTATCAAAGGATATTGTTTTTTCAATACTAAGCTGTTCCTTATCCCATTCAAACTCTATATTTAGCAATCATTCATAGTGTGCCTTCCATGCTTCTCTGAAAAACTACCTGGCTACTCTTGGCAAAAGGGTTATAAATAATTCAGAGAGAAGAAAAAACATAAAAGATAGAATAAATATGGAAATAAATAGCAATGAAAAGGAAAATAAACAAATAATAACTACCAGAAGAGGAAAAAAAACATTATCATCCTAACCACATGCAGCAGAGTGTCGCGTGGCATGAAGGCGTCCTGCACTATAGTGAACTGTATGCTCATGGGTCGACCGTACTCCTGGGGCTTGTGTTCCGGGGGTGGCATGACCCAGTACCCTGTGGCCGACGCTCCCTGCCCTCCACCTCGCACATACGGGGCTGTAACATTTGGTTATTAGCAGTGAATTAAATATATTAATAGTGTAAAAGAAAGGTTGTAAGGGGATCCTATGGCATATTGCTTAACAGATTTGGCTTACATTTAAAAGGATCAGGGTTCGATTCCCCAGTAATGCGACACAGTTGGGCAGTCTCTTAACACTCCATACCTCTGTTCACTAGCAGTAAATAGAGACCTGGTGTTGTTGTTGTTGTTGCTGTTCCCCAAGCTGCCTGGCCGAACAGCCCCAAGGCCCCGAGCAAGGCCAAGGCCATAACCGAGCGCCCCCACAGAACCCTCCCTGCCGACCACAATAAAGCCTGGGTGACCGAAGCCACTCCATGGCGGGGAGCTGGGGAGGGTGAGGAAACGCCCGGGAAACCAAAGCCCCACCCAGGGCCCTGTGCCCCTCAGCAATTATGAAGAGAAAGTTGAGGGGCAAAGGAAAAATGTGACGCTTTGGCTTCCAATCTTGGTAGATTGGGAGGTCAATCCACGGAAGAGATGCCGTCACTTGAGATCTAGAAAATATATAAGTAAAAGGAACAGTCAGAGTAAGCTATGGGTATGGCAGAGATCGCTCAGTTCTCACTCTGATAGACCAGCCCATCACCTGGTGTAAGAGTAAATTGTTGTAAATCCCATCTGGGAGTAAATTTGATAGCGGTCTCTCATTCCTATATAAATATGTGTATAAAGGTCGTCATCATTACCATTATCTCCTGAAAAGTTCCTTCTAAAAAGTATGATAATCTAATTTATTTATTTCACTCCTAACACCAAACACCTCCCAGGGTATTTTGTCCAGTGGTGGGCGCGCTCCGGTGGGACCGGTAATGCGGCAGCGCTCCGCGCTCCTCAGACATAAGGTAATGCGGCAGCGCTCACGCGCTCCTTTGGTCAGCCGACCCGATGCGCTTCCCGCTCTGCGCTCCTGTGCTCCCAAAAATAGGTATATAATAAAAAAAAGTAAAAAACAGCTTCTAGAAGTTATTTAATTATTTACCTAAATTAATACAATCCTTTGTCTTTCACTTCATTAAATTCATTAAATTCAAAAAATTCAAAAAACCTCGTCATGGTGTCTTTCTGAAGTTTAAGTTTCTCACTTTCTCAGTTTCTGTAATTCTTTATGTCATATCAATGATATGAATCATATGATTGATATCATTGTGACATTGTGACTGTCCATTGATATCTATGATATAACATAAAGAATTACAGAAACTGTCCAAACTGAGAAACTTAAACAGTTAAACTTATCAAGCTAATAAGCCTAACAATAAAATAACAACGTCAACATGATTAGTTGATTACATGATTAAATGATTAATAATTTAATATCATAATATGATATGATTGATATGATGATATAATTAATAATTTATTAAAATAGGCCCCTTCGTAAGCCGTAACTTGCCCGTAAGGTTTACTTAGCGTTAGCAAAAGCCAAAAAAAGTCAGTAACAAGTTAACAACTGTAACACTGTCAGTCTGTCACTATCATAGTATCACTGTATCACAGTTCACTAACACCGTGAGTAACACCGTACGATGACTGTACACGATAATGACGTTCTTGAACCTGTTGTTGACAGGAAAAATCGCTTCCAGAGCGCCAGAAAGGAGCGCAAAATTCAAGCTGCGCTCCCCGCCTGCACTCCGAGTTCAGATTTTAGCCGCTCCTCGCTCCGCGCTCCTCTATATTGGTAGTGCGCACCGGATCGCAGAGCGCAGAGCGCCAAATCGGCGCGCCCACGCCCACCACTGATTTTGTCAACATGCTCCTTCAGTCAGTGGCATTGTACTCATTCCATTATACACAAGTTTTTCCTATATACAGAACACTGTTCCACTTTTTTCTTGAACTATTAGTGCTCTTGTAATACCAGTTGTCTCTCTCACTAACTTCTATGTACAGTATCTTTCTCGGCATTCTGTCATCATCTTGCTCTATAACAATGCCCAGAATTACACTTTCATTCCAATACAGTTAGTTAGTTAGTTATGTAGAGCAGATTAACCAGACCACTGAGCTCCATACGGAACTCTCATAGGTCTGGCCCGAAGGATTGGATCAGATTACTGAAAGGAGCTTAAGGCGACGCAAAAAACGGACGATAGGGGGGAAGGAATATGACGGAGAATCGGATAAAAGGTCAGTGAATGATTTAGTACCAAAACAAACCGTACGCAGACGGGCAGTATCTGGGCAGTCAAAGACGTGGCGAACAGTTAGAGGGGAATGACAGAAGGAGCAGGTAGGGGGCGGAGTGCGGGGAGTGGACATCAAATAACCGTGAGTCAGCCGGGAATGGCCTATCCTAAGTCTAGTTAGTAAAACTTCCTCACACCTGTGAGACCTGGAAGACGAGGGCCAAGGACGGACAGAAGGTTTGATTGCACGGAGTTTATTATTGCAAGGTAGAGCATCCCAATGAGATTGCCACGTGCAAAGAATAGAAGGCTTGAGTAAGGACAGCCAATCACCTAACGGAAGGTGGGGCTGGCGAGGGATCATCAAAATAGCAGTCTTAGCCGCAGTATCGGCGTCTTCATTGCCACGGACACCGATGTGAGCAGGAATCCAACATAACTGGACCATTCCAATACAGTGGACTCATACACTTTCTTATTGCTTAGTTAATCTTCCCATTTACATCAGATACATAAATACATTCAATGGTTTTACATCCTTTTCCACTACATTGTACTGACTCTGACAGAGTTGCCTTTCAGCAGTTGCAGTATTGTACAATAAAGTCCTGCCATTAATACTGCCTCATCATGTCATCACTGTAGCTGATTTTGGTATACAGTAGTGCAAACTGTGTTTTGGCAAGGCCGAACAGTCGTCCTGCAGCACCTGCAGTATGTGTACCACACCAGCCTCAACAGTGCTACAGCCAACCATGCCATAACAATACTTTATTGAATAGGATGAACGTTGGTCCATACTTACGCTATCCCCCCTTTTTGTTAACTTGTACAACATTTATTAGGATATGTGGGGCATAATACTTCCCTCCATTAAATGCAAAGGCCCCCTTACCCCCAGAGGGGATGACACACTGAAATTCTGTCTTCACTCTACACAGTAACTTTACTTTTACCTCCATTGACCTTGCTCTATATTGTTTCATGCACCCTATAATAATCTGTGACTACTGACCATTGTCTCATGTTTCTCTAGAGTGTATACTTTCTGCAAGTAAGATTGATCTCTGATCACTCCATTGGTGATGTATGCAATGTAATGTTAGAGCCTAGATTCCTTATATAATCAAGCAAAATATAATTTTTCTTCCACCTATATTCATATTCTCCTCTTACAATCCCAGCACAAAATGCTACTCAACAGGAGCCCTCTGCAGGTTCCCAAATTAACTGATATGGGTCAGGAGACTCAAATGTTATTTATGACTTTAACACCTTACGAGCGGCCTATGCGGTTTATTTATGTGTACCGCACAGCGGGGTGTTTTTAGCCAAAATAGGGCTGTTTACGTGATCATTTTCATGCCTAAATAAGACCCAGAACGTAAAACAAGTACCTATCCCTGAAAGGGCATAAACAGAGCTTTCGAATGACACCATAACGATCCTTGTATGATGGATAGTTTTCTTGCAATAACCGTGCAACGCGAGTGCAAAAAGCAGGTAATTCGGTACTTTCAGTACATAATTGAGTATGTAGCGAGTGAGAGAGGGAGGAGGGAGCTGAGATTTGTGTCAGTAGGTTCGCCGCGGTGGTCTGGAGCAGTCATACGCTCGCTAGTCTCCTGCCACCACTTGTCTCTCTCTCTCAGCCACATTACGTGCTGAAATTGCCACTCGAGTTATGTCGAGCGCCGCCACATAGTCCAGCTTTTTTTAACTCGACTTATGTTGCTCGCCGCTAAATAAGGGTTAAAGTGAAACAGCTCAGTAACTACTTACTGTACATCATAATTTGTCTATACAATATTCAGAATAACTGGGCATTCAAGTGTTAATAAACTCAGTTAGGCCTATAACATGTTTTGTGTATTACTGGCGCAAAAGCTACAACTTTGACTATCAAGATACGGTAGGACGTTCATAAGGGAGATGCGATATCATAAATGCTCTGCATGTTGGGGCCCACAGCTGTACTTACATACAATAAGACCAATACAAGGGGTGTAGCTGGCATCATTACACCCCTTCATCTTCAGTTCGTACTCCAGCTGAGAGTCTATGTCTCGCAGTGAGGGCAGAGGCGGGGAGAACGGATGGGTGTGGTACCTGCAAATTTAAACACAAATAATTAGACACTAATAGTTTTGTTTTGTTTTTCACCTGGCAGAAAATTTAAATCCCTCAACATCTGATATATTTATACTTAGGCTAATGGATATGAAACTAATACATCTCTGCATCATATTACTAGCCTACTAAATGTTCACTAATAATACCTTATTTTGCTACAAACTCTCATAATAGCGAAGTATTTAAGTTGGGGAAATGGCAGTTTACCATCCACTAAAAAAAAACCCACTATACTGTAATATCAAACAAACACTAAAATCACCACTTAATTAATGTTGCCACTTCTCCTCAAAATCACCATAGCCAAATCTACCCCCCTAATATTACTAGACACAGAAGCCCAATGGAGATAACCTTAAGTGGACATGGGCTGTTTTTCTGGCCACCCTTCTTCCTCATGTTTACCCCCAATAGTTTTCAGATTTGATGACGTTCGGCCCATTAGTTTGGCAATTTTAATACCTTTTGCCCCATTTCGTTGTCAAATTTAAGACCTTTCGTGCCATTTAGGTGTCTATTTTTTCCTGGCGAGCGATAACGAGCCTGTAATCATAAAAGTAACTGGCCTTCGGCCGGCACATTTTTCTACCGAAAAATGTACAAATTAATCTAGAAGGGGGATCTGATGGATGTTTTTTTAAGTTTGATGGAGGTCTAGGGAGGAAACTAAAATAAATAAATAAATAAATGAAAAAATCTACCAAAAAGTGAACCATCCCCCTTTCATAGTGTTGTTAATGAAGCCATACTGGCTATACAGTAGTTTGTTTTTTCCAGCTGACGGTAAATTACCATGTCTCTATCTTAATTACCCAGCTATTACAAAGATGTTGTTACAAAATATGTTCTTAATTATGAAAACTTGGTCTTAGATTGATCAAGAGACACAGTAGCTTCATATATTTCTATTAACCCGGCAAGTGATGGAAGACTCTTAAGAGTTTCCCCAGGCGACTACGGGAAGACTCTTAAGAGTCTGGGAAAAAAGAAAATCCATTTAAAACACCCCCCCCCCCAAAAAAAAAAAAAAATTTTGTTTGTTTTTTTATTTTTTTTATGCCCCTGGGCCATGCCAAATATCACTCCTCCACCTCCCCTCCTTCCCCACTTTCCTCACCTCCTTCAGTTATCACCTATTTTCCCTGTTATTCCCTTATTCTGTGGTCTATTTTCGTGCTAACATTAGCGAGTTGCAAGTAGGGCATTGTCATCACTGTTACCAAGCGAGTGCAAGAGAGAGAGAGAGTATCGATCGACAGTCTCTCTCCAGACGTGGGGAAAAGTGGAGGGGAGGGAGGTTGCCTCAGCCATACATTATGTAACTCCCGGCCTGTATCGCCGATTTTGACCATCCCAACGCTGTTTCCACTTGTTTTATTGTTGTAACAGGTTAAGAGTGTGTAGTGACGGGACAGCGGTAGTGTTGTGAGTTGTTGAGTTGTAAACAAACATGGCGGAGGGAATTTCAGGTATGACGGAGGCGGAAGGAAGGTTACAACGTTTTCGGGGATTTAAGAGCACAGATAAGAAGTTAGAAGAGGTTAGTATTGTTGTGAAGGATTTGGAAAAGTGGATGAGTGATACGGAGAAATGGAAGGGGGATATTGGTGAGAAAGTTAAGGCACTGTGTGTAATGTGTGGTGTGACAGGTGGGGAAGGGAATAGGCCCAGCGAAGGAAGTGAATGCAGGCCTATTTTGGCAGTTAATGAGAGCCTAGAGATGGTATTGAAAAGGGTAGATGAACTGGGAGCAGAGAATATGGCATTGAAGGAGCAGCTGAAGGAATACGAAGGACGTTTCACGGAAGTAAAGGAGTCAACTGCATGGACGGTGGTAGGTAAACAAAAAGTCAAGGATTTGGAGGATATTATGAAAGAGCAAAAGGAAGAAATTAATATGACCAAAAAAAGTTTTGAGAGTGCAGTTGTAGGGGTCATGAAGAACAAGGAGAGTGTCGTGAGGGAGGCCATGGACAGGGATAGGGGTGTAATCTTGTATGGAGATATAGAGACCCATATGAATGATAATGGTAATGATGGTAATAATGATAATGATAATGGAGTGAGAAAAGTGAGGGATATGGAGACAGTGAAGGATGTCTTGAAAGGTGTGGATGAGGACGAATATGGATGGGAAGGGCAGGTGGAGGAGGTCAGTAGGATAGGTAGATATAAAAGGGGAGAGATGAGACCTATAAGGGTACAGTTTAAAACTAGGGTAGTGGCGGAGACTGTGACAAATTTTAGTTGGAGGCTAAATACAAATGATAAACTGAAACACATAAGACTAAAGAAGGATTTGAGTATAGAACAAAGGAAAAAAATTAAGGAATTACAAGAAAAGGCTCATGAAAATAATGGAAAGTTGGGTGAGGAGGATAAGAATTTTTTTTACTGGAGAGTGAGGGACGGAAAAGTGAGGAAGTGGTTTATAAGAGTAGAAGGGAGGGGGAGATCAGGGAGGGAAGAGAATGTGATGGGAGTTGTGACGGAGGAGGAGAACGGGGTGGTGTCACAGGGAGAGACAGGAGACAAAGAGGCAGACCCAGTAGTGCTAACGGGGGAGTAGGGTACGGACTGGAGGAGCGGGATGGTGTAATTGCTGAAGGAATGGTAGATGGATTAAGGATTATGTTTGGTAATGTGGATGTGTTTACCCAGGACAAGAAAAGAGAACTGATATGTAGGTTGCAGGATGAAGAGGAAAACCTGATGTCATAGCCCTACAGGAAGTAAGACCAAAAAATGCTAGAATTGAAAGGGAACTGGTGGAATATAGTTTGGAGGGTTTTTGAGTTATATGAGAGAAATGCTATTAGAGCAGAGGTTGGAAGAGGACTGTTTATTTATGTAAGAAAAGAGCTCAAGGTTAATGAGGTGGATATGAGACAGCAGTATTGTGAGTATTTGTGTATTGAAGTAAAATGTGCAAGAGGATCAATTCTAATTGCCTCTATATATAGAAGCCCAAATAATAGCAGGGGAGAGGATGATAACCTACTGAAAGCAATGGAGGAGATAGATAATAGAGAGAACAAATATAAAATTTTGATTGGAGATTTCAATTTGCCAAGGATCAACTGGGCAAATTGTACTACTCCAGCGGGACAGGGTAGCCTGGAAAATAAGTTTATAGAGAAAGTGAGAGATTGTTTTTTAACGCAACATATTGTAGAGATGACAAGATATAGAGATGGGATGCAGGGGAGTGTACTTGATTTGATTTTTAGCAATGAAGAGGATATAGTGGAACATGTTAATGTGGATAGCCCTATAGGTGGTAGTGACCATGCCTGTATAAGCGTTTAGTTGTAACATTAAATCAGAGAGGGATAATAGAAGCAATAGAAAAATAAACATGTAGAATAGAGCAGATTATGACTGCTGAGACGGTGTTTGGACATTGACTGGGGGGAATACTTGAACGGTGAAGACGCTGAAGGAATGTGGAGGAAAATTAGCGTCAAACTGGAGAATGCTGTATCCAAAAGTGTACCATTAAGGGAAATATAGGATAAACAAAATTGAGGAAAAGAACTATCCCAGAATTGCCATGAAAAGAAAAGCTTTGGATATTGATTAGAAGAAAGAAACGATTGTGGGAAAGATTAAAATTGTTAAAAAAAGAACAGGGGGTATCTAGTATAACACTAAAGAAGTGGAAATCTGGAGAAATGACCCAGGGATTATAGACCATTCAGTTTGACAAGTGTTGTGTGTAAACTAATGGAAACGGTAATTAGAGAAGGAATAATGGATCATATGAAGTCAAACCAACTTTTCAGTGGGGGACAGTTCGGATTCTTGCCGGTGGAGGGTCGACGGTACTACAGCTAATTAAGGTTGTAGATGATTGGATGCAAATTCTAGAAGATGGTGATGTAATAGACCGTGTATATTGCGATTTTATGAAGGCCCTTCGATAAGGTCCCACATAAAAGGTTAATAGATGAAAGTTTAGAAGCATAAATATAGGGGAGAAATGTGTGAAATGGATAGAAGCCTTCCTGAAAGATCGGAGACAGAGGGTACTGGTGAATGGAATAGGCTCGGGGTGGAGAAGGGAACTTACAAGTGGGTAGCCTCAGGGATCTGTGTTGGGACTACTGCTGTTCGTTATATTTATCAACGACTTACCTGAAGTTATAACTAATGGAAGTGAGGTATACCTGTATGCGGATGACACTAAGCTGTATAGAAGAGTAAGGAAGATATGGGTTTGCTTCAAGGAGATGTGGAGGGCATGAAGGGATTGGTCTCTGAGCATTGGTTAATGCCTTTTCATCCAAAAAAAAAATGCAAGTAACATGCGGATTGGGACCAGCACTATAGACAAGGTAGATACAGTATGTATGAAGCGATGGAGGAAGTGAATGCAGAAAAGGATATAGGAGTAGTTTATAGACAATAAGTTTAAATTTCTCAAACATTTAGCAGAAAAGATAACAAAGCAATAGAATTGTAGGGCTGATAAGCGGACATTTGTGTCACTTGACGAAGAAATCTTCAGGAATCTCTATACAGCGCTGGTTAGGCCGCACCTGGAATATGCGAACCAGGTGTGCGCTCCATATATGGTTAAAGGATATATAGAAGCAGTGGAGAAAGTGCAGAGGAGAGCTAGCAAGCTGGTACCAATGTGAAGAACGCGGGCTATGAGCAGAGGTTGTGAGGACACTGGGGCTTCCGACACTGGCATATAGGAGAAAGAGAAGGATATGATAGAGACTTTTAAGATAGTGTCAGGAAAGTACTGATGAGGATGTGTGTGAAGGTATCTTCTTGATGCGGGAGGGAACAAGACACGAGGAGACACTCTAAGAAAATTTACAAAGAAAGAAATAGGCTTGAGAAGGGCCAAGAACTCATTTGTGATAGAGTGGTAAATGAGTGGAACGCACTGCCCCAGTATGTAGTCGATTCCGAATTAATAAGGGAGTTTGAAAGTAATCTTGATAAAGCATGGGGAAGACAAGATTTGAAGTTTGATTATAAAACAAAAATACAGAATAGTAAAAATGTTGCGTCTGCTACTGCCGCCGCCAACACCGTGAACGACCGCAGCAGTGCAAGTACTGGTACTGAGCTGGATACACAGGCATAGTTTGCCTTTTTCCAGAGGATCTACTGTAAGAAACTGTAAGAATACCTTTATAATCAACCTATAATAGGCACATATGGATAAGTATTAATGCTATTTATGATAAAATAACGATGTTAGTGATGGGAACAGCTCAAATACGTGCGCACAGGAGTGTGGTGTCTCATACCCCCCATGCGCACGTCTTAGGTTAAATAAAAAAAAATAATCAGTTGCCAAGGGATTCACTTTACCGTGAGTTGAAATAAAACCGATTATAGTTTCAGGGCAGGTTGCACCTGTAGAGTAAACTAAAGTCAGTCCCAATCTACCAAGATTGGAAGCCAAAGCGTCACATTTTTCCCTTGCCCCTCAACTTTCTCTTCATAATTGCTGAGGGGCACAGGGCCCTGGGTGGGGCTTTGGTTTCCCGGACGTTTCCGCACCCTCCTCAGCCCCCCGCCATGGAGTGGCTTCGGTCACCCAGGCTTTATTGTGGTCGGCGGGGAGGGTTCTGTGGGGGCGCTCGGTTATGGCCTTGGAATTGCTCGGGGCCTTGGGGCTGTTTGGCCAGGCAGCTTGTGGAACAACAACAACAACAACTAAAGTCAGTTTTATTCCAGCTGATGGTAGGTTGAATCCCTGACCAACTGATTTCTCGATAAGTAATGGAAATATATAGAACTATGTTATTGCATTATATTTATACAAAGTTTTCATAGTTAACCCGGGAACTGCGGGAAGACTCTTAAGAGTTCCCCCGGCGGACTGCGGGAAGACTCTTAAGAGTCAGAGAAAAAAAAATCAACTTTAAACATCGAAAAAAAAAAATAATAATTTGCCTCTGGGCCATGCAAAATATCACTCCTCTACCTCCCCTCCTTCCCCACTTTCCTCCCCTCCTTCAGTTATCACCTATTTTCCCTGTTATTCCCTTATTCTGAGGTATATTTTCGTGTTAACATTAGCGAGTTGCAAGCAGGGCATTGACATCACTGTTAGCAAGCGAGTGCAAGAGAGAGAGAGAGAGAGTATCGATCGACTGTGTCTCAGTGGCCTTGGGGGAACTTGGCGGGAAAGCAGGTTGCCTCACCCATACATTATATAACTCGCGGCCTGTATCTCCGATTTTGACCATCCAAACGCTGTTTTCACTCGTTTTATTGTTGTTTCAGGTTAATACCTTTATAATCAACCCATAATAGGCGCGTATGGATAAGTATTAATGCTATATATGGTAAAATGAATATTTTAGTGATGGAAACAGCTCAAATACGTCAGCACAGGCAGAGGTGTCTAATTACCCCCATGCGCACTTCTTAGGTTAATAATTATCAAACATCGTTACAAAAATTTCCGTAAAAAAATTAATAATGAAGATACGGACATGGCAGAATACCATCAGCTGGGGGAAAAAAACAATAATAATAATATACCGGTACTTTTTTTCTATATCAAAAGCACCGATACTCCCAATATAGGAAGGCATAGAGTAAGGTTAAAATTAACTATCAAATGAGCAAAGGGTGCAAAGGGTTAAAATCAAATCTCCAATAAAGGAAAGCATAAAACTAACCATCCAACAAGCGAGAGATTAAGCTTTTCCATCTCGGTGTAGAGCGCTGCCTCAACCGTTCGGCCCTTCTCCCCGTCATTCAGTAGACACCTCACCGGCAGTGCGTGGGATACTATCAGGTCTGGTCAAGAGAAATTATTACTGTAAAGACATGTATTAGGGAACGTGCAAAACAACTTAATCAATAGATAGGACTAAGTAAAATATATAGTAATTTATCTAGCTCATATAAACTTTATACATATTACTGTAGGCTACTGGTAATGAAATAATATCAAGTACAATAAATAATACCTAGTATACGAGTATGAAAATACAAATTATTGTGCATGACTTTCTTGTTCACCAGTAGAAGAAAATTATAAGGAGTTTCATGTTTAATAAAAAATTGAAAGCAGACAAGAAATCACTGGCTTTTCAGAAGAATACTGTGATTATGTAGAAAGAATGTATAATTGCCTGCACAAGTAGATGGTACGGTACACTAGTATATGATACAGCTGAGACAGTTAACATTAATGTAGGGATAACAGTGATCCGGTCACCGTGGCTCAATGGAATGTTTATATATAATAGCCTACATTAGTGCATTACAATCGCTTACTAAAATTCAGACAACAGTGCTTACCTCTGCAAGCGATTGTATAACATGGTTGATGAACTGAGATTGTAAGAAAAGGTCCTACTTCCCCATCCCCCCCCTTCGCTAATCTCACCTGTCATAATGGATACTCAGTGTCCAGGGAACTAGTGTGTGTTAGTGACCTGAAGAAGCTATCTGCGAAATATTGTCAATAAAGTGCTTCTCCTGTGCAGAGAATGGTAACTACAGTAAACTTCCGTTAATCCGAAGGTCAGCGGACCGGCCCTCGTTCGGATTAGTGGATTTTTCGGATTATCGGACTTTACCCCTATGAACCTGTGTATTAATGGCCTGACGAAAACATTGAGGCATTAGGCCACCCAAATGACACAATGGTGCACACATAGGATATCATATGTTCATGAAATCACTTAAAAAGTTTACCACTGTTATTGTAGCCTATTACCCACTTCAAAACATTTAGATTAATGGTCAAAGGAATCTGCTGATATAAACGTAAACACCATATGTCCGCATACGTCTACGTATCGAGTTTTTGTCTTGCTCTTGAAGATCAGATCAATTCATGTGGTTCGGGAAGTAATGCCTTAACAACGGCACTTCCCTGAGAGGTTCTTGTAATTTTCCTTTTGTGACGTGCTCTGTTATATTATATTGTATTGAAAGCACCCTGTCTTGTTTGTCTTGAAAGCACCCTTGGGACGCTCCGATCACTGAACTATAAATAGTAGCGTATCGGAACGTCCAAAGGTGCGTTTTTCAAGCTCAGACTGAATGCGCTTGCAGAAAATGCGGTGCAAGCCAGTAGCGCATCGGAGCGTCCCAAGGATGCGTTCAAGAGCAAAACAAACTCTCTAGCAAACGATGTGGTGTTTACGTTTATATCAGTAGCTTCCTTTGACCATTAATCTGAATGTTTTGAAGTAGGTAATAGGTCATTTGAGTGGACTAATGCCTCAAAAAGGGGACTTTGGGACTTCTTGAAATTCGAACCATCGGGTGAATTCGGATTTGGCCTCAAATTGAAAAATTCGGACTATTGGGAGATTCGAATCATCGGTCGTCGGATTAAAGGACTTTTACTGTACATAGAATTAAATAAATAGACAGACTGCACAAGGATTTCCAGTCCCTAGTACATGGTCTGGAGCCTTATGAGGGCTTATGCCCAATAGGCTGTTGACAAATAGTTTTTATTATTATTATTACATGGTCTGGACTCAATTTAACCCTTAACTGGCGGCGCGCAACTTATGTCGAGTGAAATAAATATGGACTATGTGGCGGTGCACAACATATGTCGACCGCCATTTTCAGCACGTAATGTTGCTGAGAGAGAGAGCTGAGCGGTGGGACGAGCATAGTAACTCTATGACCGCACCGCACGACCACCGTGGACCAACTGAACTGTATCCCACCTTCTTCCCCCCTCCCTCACTCGCTACACAGGGAATTATGTAAGGAAATTACCTAATTATAGGGTTTTTGCACTCGTGTTGCACGATCGTTGCAAGAGAACCAGTGGTCGTACAAGGATGGTTCGGGTGTCATTGGAAAGCTATGTTTACGCCCTTTCAGGGATAGATACTTGTTTTACGTGCTGGGTCTTATTTAGGCATGAAAATGATCACGTAAACAACCCTATTTAGGGTAAAAAAAAACCCGCTGTGCGGTACGGTCAAATAGACCGCCTAGGCCGCCAATAAGGTGTTAAACATAGAATATGCTACTTAGTGGAAGAATAGCAAAGCAGAAGGCTCTTTGTAATGATCATGTTATGATAGGATAGATTAAACAGTAAATGAAAATGTAGAGATAGAGAGATGGGAGAAAGACAGGGAGAGGATAGAAAGAGAGAGAAAAATAAATTAAGTTTAAAGAAAGTGAAAAGTAAATCCTGATAATCTAAAAAAAAAAAAAAAAAAAAAAAATGCATGGACAAAATAACAAAACGTGGGCTAACTGACTATGATTGGTGACATCCCACTGTCCCGCGAGGTATCCCACCACCTCACAGCTGGTCAGGTGGCCGTGGACGTTGACCATGGCCATCGCTGACGAAGACATAGTTACGTTGAATGGCTGCATCCGACCCAGGGCTTGGAACGATGTCAGCTCCACCATGGTATTCATGTCACTGCAATACACATAGTCACAAATTGCTAGGGGTAGAGCGTGTCTGGTCAGTTGTAGTACGAGGCATTCTAAGACTTTGGAAGGGGTGCAAAGGCGTGTGATGGGGCAGTGTGAGAAGGGTAGCGTGGGGTCTTTGTTGAGTTTGGGAAATGTAATGATGCCACCATGCTTCCAGATGTCTGGTATTGTGTTGTGTGAATAGCTGTAGTTTGATATGTTGGTGAGTGCTTGTATGCTTTGTGGTCTGAGGTGTATGTTACTTATGTTGTCCGGACCACAGATGGGTGAGTGCTTGAGATTGTTGATGTGCTTTGTCTGGTTGTTGATGAAGGATGCATAGTCAGGGTCTGTGGGGAATTATCTCTTAAGTCGGATGATACGTCGTTCATCATGATGGGGGTTTAGGTGGCTGACATGAGAGAAGTGATTAATGAGTGTTTGCTGGTTTGTTTGTATGAAGGTATAGCGTCTATTGCTGTAATTGTGGAATGTGATTGTGTTGCGTTGCGTTGCTGTTGGACAGTGTAATGCTGTTTAGTGTTTTGTAAAGTTTTGGGGGGTCTGTTTTGTGATCAAGTTATTCAGTTATTCAGTTACTTGTTCGTCAAGGGGAATCCACGCAATGCGAGCTAAGCTCATTATTATCGCGCCTCCTTAACTGGGAATGTATTGCATGAAATGCATGTTAAGTATTTATGTATCGTTGGAATGGCAGTGGATGTGTGTGTAGTCTGTAATTTACCCAATTGGCGACATCTGGAAACGACGGCTTAGGGTTAATCTGTACGGTACCATTCTCACTACGGTACCAGTCTCACCCGAAGGCTTAGGTTGACCAGTAGCTTAGGTTGACCAGTACGATACCCATCTCACCTTGTAACCTATCACCAACCCCAGATGGGACGTCACAACTTTGTCCACTTATATCAGGTTCCTATTTATACTGCTAGGTGAACAGAGGCTACACCGTTAGGAGACTTGCCCAAATGTCTCTTCCCCGCCCGGGTCTCGAACCCGGGACCTTCTGGTTGTGAGCCAGACGCGCTATCAGTTACGCCACGGGGAGGTGTCAGGTAATTGTTCCAATTTAGCGTTTGTTGTTCTAGCATTTTGTTGTTATTCTGTGTGCTGAGTACTTGGATTTGTTGTGCGATGTCCTGTGTGTGGGGTGCTGGGGAGTGTTTCAGTGTGTCGTGTTGTCTATTGAGGTTTTGAATTTCTGGTGTGTCTGTGGAGTTTATTGTTTTGTGTACCAAGGTGATGAGTCCACCGTCGCCGCCATCGGCCTGGTCTTGTCTGATGGTGGTGAAGTTATGAAATGTAACTGTTTTTTTGTGTTATGCAGAGTTTTGTTTCTTATAAGATGGCAATGTGTATGTTGTGTTGTTTGATGAAGTGTGAGAGTTCATGTTTCTTTGTGTTTTTGCCATATATGTTTATTTGAAGAATGTTGATATTGTGTGTGCGGTGTATGTTGAGTGCTGCTGCACAGGGGTGGGGTGGGGTGAGGTGGGGGTGGGGGTGAGGGTGGGGTGAAGATGAAGGAGATGGGTGAGGTGGTGATGGGGATGGGGATTGAGGCAGGAGATGAGGGTATGGATGGATTAATATAAACACCATATGAGGAGGAGAACTTTATTGACAACGGTTCGCAGATAGCTTCTTCAGGTCACTAACAGCTATCTGCGAAACGTTGTTATTAAAGTGCTCCTCCTATGGTGTTTATATTCATTGTTAACTTTTCAAAGTTGTTTCAACATGGATGGATTAGTTCAGTGATAGAAGAGGCTAAGAATGCGATATTGCTCCAATGAAAAATCAAGGTGCTATGGGCTCGTTGTAAAAGGCTTGGTTATCACATAGAGGATCCTATTTCTTCAAAAAACTTCCACGGAGAGTAAGAGACATGAGGTGCATCTCTTTAGACAACTTCAAGAGATAATTCGATGTTGAACTGCAAAAGGTGCCAGATGATCCTACCTTCGCAGTTTATTGCACCAAATCACATTGAAAAATGAGGGAGGTCGTGCTCGTCGGTGCTACTAGCTGTGTGGCGAAGAAAACAAAGGTAAAACAAAGGTAGGCCACAGGCCATAACGCGGTTGGTTGTAAACCGAAAGGTTGAGGGTTCAAGGCTCGGGCCAACCAGTGTGCGTCATTGGCAGACAACAGTGCTATGGTGGACGGCGAAGTCTAGCAATCTGTGGTAACTGTCCACTGAAGTCCCTGAAACATTAGGGCACCCACCCTAGCCCCACTCTTGAGCAGGGAGTGCATGGTGGAAAAAATGCATCATATAAAAAACAAATAAATAAATCAAAAATAATTAATAGAAGGACCCACTGGTTGGGTTGCATATTATCGATAAGTTAAAGTGTAATGAAATGTTAAAAAAAAGTGACTCACTGGTTAGGGTGCCTATTTCCGATGAGCTCAAACTCAACAATCTCCTGCTCGTGAGGCCCTTCACTTTCGCTGTCCGTCATCTCCTCGTCATCTGGGATACAGTATCAACAAATAAAATATAGTTTTGGATAGTAATAAGTATAATAATCTATACTTTATTAATTTCACCACAACACCAAACACCCTCAATGAAATTAATTAAAGTATATTAATTAAAATGTAAAACTTGCAAACTAAACAAACCAAAATTGGGACAAGGACAATATAAAGTCAAATTAAATTATCAAAATCGCTATGTGGAAACAACGTTTACTAAAATGAAAATTATTAAATAAAAGAACACAATCCACCACATAGGGTGTACATTACTACATGAGCAAGTTAATCTGTTTCCCAAGCAAACTAATCGCACATATAACAACGCACTATCGTCACGTTAAAGGAAGTAGTCAAGTTTGGGAAGTCCGGGACGTTCTGGCAAATTTTACTAAACTCTGCATGAATAAAGCACTACAACTATATGTTAAATGTCCAAAATATTATTTTAAAATCAAATTTGCAACATGACAAGACATTAAATATTACAAATACAAAAATACCAAATATTGATAATATATCTATACTATTACAAAAAAAATATATAAAAATACAGTACAGCACTCACTAACGATAGTGCTATCGGGTAGTACCTGTAAGCATAGCATGCCTCAAGTGACCCCTATCAATAACTACCGCTACAAATAACCTACATTATAAGCAACAAATCAAACTAAGGAAATCGCAAAAGTAAGCAATTGATACTATCGACAATGAATACATTCTAATATAAAGACAAATAATTACAAAATATGAAGTAACACCAGATTTAAACAAAGAGTACTCTTTTAACAAGAACACTAATTTAAAAAATCATCAATATTAATATTATATAATAATAAT
Organism: Paralithodes platypus; assembly: GCA_032716605.1. Taxonomy (NCBI): domain Eukaryota; kingdom Metazoa; phylum Arthropoda; class Malacostraca; order Decapoda; family Lithodidae; genus Paralithodes; species Paralithodes platypus. The sequence goes on from CM064513.1 coordinate 10,659,322, forward strand.
AGAAAAAGAAAAAGATAAACAATAAATACAGACACAAAAAGTAAGGCAGAGGTTATACAAGAAACCTTCAAGTTTTTAAAAATGCTTGATTAAAATATTGATGTCAAGGGAAAAATTTTAGAATACAGTCACAATAATTGACCCTAAAAAGATTAAATTTATGGAACACTTTACTTGCCTCAAAACCTCAAAATGTGATCCGCCAGGATTCGAACACGGGTTATCACACACAGATTTTTGCCACCTTAACCATTACACCACCAGGACGGTTAAAGATTTATGCACACGCCTACGACTTATTATCCATTCTCGAATACTGGATATTAATCTATCATGTTCATACTCCCAACCGCGCTATGGTAGCCTAATGTTTAAGTGAGAGGAAAGAATATTCATGGGGCAGATCACACACTAGACCGGCCTCGCGACGAAATATCCCTGAACCTACTAATAATCTATATTTTATTAATTTCACCACAACACCAAACACCCTCAATGTATATTATACAGTATACTTATAATAATAGCAATATTTAATAATTACAAGTACAGGTCTCCCTCGCATTACGATTGGGATGCGTTCCCAGTAACTCGATCATAAATCCAAATATCTCATAGTGAGGCCACTATAACATGCATCCATGGACCTGGCCAATCTCACACATAGACACTAATAAACACTCATATGTAATTTTGGTTTCTTGTCTATGTCTCTTGTTGATGAACAGGAATATTATTGTTTTGTCTGTATTTACATGTACATACCTCATAGCTGGGGGTGGCCGATTTGAGACAAGGCCCGAACAGGGACAACACAAGACAACACAAAAAACTAAATAAAAAAATTCACACACATCTAGGTTGCCCAGAAGAACCAGACAAAGGATCACTAGGGGCCTCCAGCACTCCCCTGGTCCCAGACCTCCCTGAGAGGTTCTGGTCTCAGCAGGCAGACACGTAGCGAAGCCCCACCAGACGACGTAAAAATTATGAGACAAATAACAAATAAAAGTAGTTGTGAGGAGCTGCAAGGGGATTTAGATAAAATATATGAATGGAGCACCAAGTGGAAAATGAAATTTAATATAAGTAAATGCCATGTGTTAAATATGGGAAGAAGTGTGAATAGACCAAATTGGGAGTACAGGATGGGAGATAATATAATTAGCAAGGCCGAAAAAGAAAAGGATTTAGGGTTGATTATACAAGATAATTTGTTACCAGAGAAACATATTAACAAGCTCTTTAGCGGAATGTATGCAATGGCCGGGAATATGAAAGTTGCTCTGAACTACTTGGATGAGACCATGGTAGCGAAAATTATGAAGAGTATGATTAGACCAAGATTGGAGTATGCAGCAGTGGTGTGGTCCCCGCATCTAAAGAAGCATATTCACAAGTTAGAAAGAATCCAGAGAGCAGTTACTAGATTGGTTCCAAGTCTCAGAGAACTGCCATATGAAGGGAGGCTAGACAAATTAAATCTACCGAGTTTAAAAGAGAGGAGAGAGAGGGGAGACATGATAATGATGTACAAATGCACCCGGGGGCTGGAGAGGCTGGATAGGGAGGATATATTAATTATGGATACAGGAATAACTAGAGGCCACAGCTACAAAGTAAAAAGACCTACCTGCAAGAACGATATAAGGAAGTTTAGCTTCCCCTATAGATATATTGACAAATGGAATGGGCTGGAGGAGGAGGTGGTAGGGGCAAGGAACATCCATATTTTCAAGAAAAAATTGGATAAAAAGTAGACTGAGAGACGGGACAACACGAGCTTAGCTCAACTCCTGTAAACTACAATTAGGTAAATACAATTAGGTAAATACCACAATGCCCGCCCACCTTACTTCCAGGCATGATCCTTCACAATATAGACCGGCTCCCCGGGCCAGGCGCCTCAGACTATTATCTAGTCCAACTGGCGCCTGAACCCAGCCTTTCTACGACCGCGTTATCACTCATCTATTCACAAGCATTCTACATTCATTCCTATTCATTACCCCCTCACTTGCTTGTTCTTCAGTCATCTCTCTACCTTCCAACACTTTTACTACACCAGCTCTCCATCTCATCTGAGGTCTTCCTCTCCCTCTACCTCCCCTTGTTTCTGACTCATATATTCTCTTTGTAAGCCTTTCATCTCTCATTCGCTCAACATGTCCAATCAGCTTGATGGAAGTCTATCAAGGAAACTACAAAATATATAAACAAATAAATAGACCATGACAGTGTGGTAATCCCGACACTGACTTACGGAAGCGAAGCATGGACGTTGGTTGAGAGACTCAGACCAAGAGTGAGAGCAGTGGAAATGAATTACTTAAGGAGTGCATGCGGAGTTACATGGAAGGATAGACAGACTAATGAGGAAGTAAGAAGGAGGTGTGGTGTGGAGGTAGATGTGCTGGAAAGTGTGAAAAGGAACAACTTGAGATGGTTCGGCCATATGGAACGTATGGAAAGCGAGAGAATGACTAAGAGGTTGTACGAGAGCGAGGTGGAGGGACAGAGAGGGAGAGGTAGACCGAATGAGAGGTGGAAGGATGGAGTGAGGAAGTACATGAACAAAGGCGGTGCTGGTTGGGGGGAGGGGCGTCGACTGACTGGGGACAGAGGTGCATGGGGGCGGTTCGTTCGTGGCCACCCCTTCGGGGATGACGGCATCAGGCAATAGATAGATAGAATAGACCAAAAAAATTACCATTACCCCACTTAGTGATATGGGAACTCATTAACCAAAGTTATCCTAGTGAAATAACATCTACACAACAATAAGAAAAATATCTCGTATATTATAATTGTAGCTATAATCTCTCTGATGGTACCGATTCTCACATTGGGCCATCATTAACCCCTTCTGTACCGGCGACGTCTATTTAATTTTATTCTTGCTATAATTAGATGATTTTGTGCAGCTTAAGAGGGATCTGCGGTAGTAAAAAGGTTTATGTGAGATGGTTTGAAGCCTGTTAATTGCTGGAGGCCACTTTAAAACTGAATAAAATTGTCTATTATTAGCCAGAATAAAATTAAGAAGACGTCGCCGGTACAGAAGGGGTTAATATAGGTTCACTCAGTCAACTCACTTGGCGCCTCTCCTTCTCGCTCAAACTCAAGCCGCTTCTGGCGGAACCAATTGTTCTTGTACGAGTCAAGTTTCTTGCCACGGTAGCGTACCTGAAGGTAAAGGTGAGATTGATTATTTATTAATAAAAGGAGGAAGGAGGAATTTTACAGTCTCATATAAAATAACAAGGTAAATAAAAGAAAACTTCTTTATTTTGTAGACAAAGGCCCATATTCATTGATGAAACCCCTTTATTGTCAATATGTATTACTATGGCTTTGATGTATTCCTAGCCAGTCAATTATGATATGCCAGTGTTATATGGCAATTGCAATGTGAGTACTGTACTGGACTATAATGTTCTAGTACTTCTTATTGCAACTTGAGTACATGTCTAGGAATACTGGCCCAGGTGCAGGTCCATGGAATCCTTTGAAGGAACCTTGCAGTTTCCAAGAAGCCGGCCCCTGCCATGCTTCCCACGCAGAGAGTAGGGAAAAGTGAAGAGCTTTTTTTATTCCTGAAATGCTGGGTGTGAAGGGAATTCATGGTCTCCTGAAAACTCCCCAGGCCCACTTAGGGTCAACCTTTCCTGGTGCCTGGCGCGGGGCTCGAACCTCTGAAGGGAGTTTAACCCTCCTAAAAACCCACAGGTTTTGAGATGCCTTGGGTGGGGTTCGAACCCTGGTTAGTAACCATATCCTCCATAGGTCAACCAGGCCCACGTGCTAACCCACTGTACTACCACGGACGTACAAAAGTATAGTAACCTTAGTCCGATTTGTAAGAACCAGGTGATAGTCTCGTGGTGTTTCACGTGATGAGTTTATTGGACTTCCCATCAACGACTATTTTACACTATACCTGACGTCAACTCGGGTAGTACATTATTGGGGTTGCGGGATATTTTCGAGGGCATTACATTACATCCTTCTTTAACTAGGCTGGAATTCATGGTCTCCTGAAAACTCCCCAGGCCCACTTAGGGTCAACCTTTCCTGGTGCCTGGCGCGGGGCTCGAACCTCTGAAGGGAGTTTAACCCTCCTAAAAACCCACAGGTTTTGAGATGCCTTGGGTGGGGTTCGAACCCTGGTTAGTAACCATATCCTCCATAGGTCAACCAGGCCCACGTGCTAACCCACTGTACTACCACGGACGTACAAAAGTATAGTAACCTTAGTCCGATTTGTAAGAACCAGGTGACAGTCTCGTGGTGTTTCACGTGATGAGTTTATTGGACTTCCCATCAACGACTATTTTACACTATACCTGACGTCAACTCGGGTAGTACATTATTGGGGTTGCGGGATATTTTCGAGGGCATTACAATTCCCATAGGTCTTTCCTACAGTAATCTACATGAAATCAGTCAATGAGACCTAGAATAAAATAAAAATTGTATCATAATGAAAGGGCAATGAAGAAAATCTTGGTGTAATTAAAAATAAATTATTACCATACTACTAATGTAAGGTACTAATAATATTGTAATAATAATAAATACAACATAATAAAATGCATCTAGGAAATACTCACTGAAGCCCAGCCACATCCAGACTTCTTATCTGGGTTAACGATCTTCTTGCAGTAGATGGCCCAGGCGCTAGGGGTCCCAAATATCTTGTTGGTCTCTTGGGAGCGGATCCGTCCGTCCGGCAGCAGGTTACCTTTGAACTTGTTACCCTGATTGTAAGATGTATAAAATAGTGTCAGATAAATACATACATATGGTGCAGTAGTTTTATATATATATATATATATATATATATATATATATATATTATATATATATATAATTATATATATATATATATATATATATATATATATATATAATATATTATATACCTTTGAACATGTTACCCGGATTGTAAGTTGTATAGAATAGTGAGGTAAATACATATTACATTACTACCTGTAGATATACAGCATAATATATATATATATACTGTATATATATATATATATATATATATATATATATATATATATACTGTATAGTGTATATATATACACGCCTTCACAGAGTATATATGCCTACTCCTTCAGCTTATTACCCTGGTTGTAAGATGCATAGAATAGTGTGAGGTAAATACATACTGTATACTGTACTGTACAGTATAGTCTATTCCTTATAATTAGGCCAGAAATATTTGACCAGAGCTCTTTAACTAAAACACGACTAGAGTAATTGAGCTAATCGTTCCAACATTTGGGAAGAGGAAGATTAAGTGTGGAAATGGAGCCCATTTGCTCAGGCCCATTTTGAGATATAGAGATAACATTGAAATACAGAGGTTATGTTCATGAAAAATAAGACTATATAAATTAAACAACTTTACATGAATCAATTAGTTTCAGGCTTGTTCATAATTCTGGCATTGTGAATCCACACAGCTATGTCCCATATTTCTAGACAAACCAAAGCATTGTCGGAGGTACAGTAATTACCATACATGTGCCGTATTCCAAGCCTGTCAATATGATACACTACTTGTAATAATTTCAACGAGAAGTACTGGAACATTAATACATTAATCCCATTGCAAGTACAATTACAAAGTGTTCCTGTAAAAAGAGCACGCCCTAGCCCTGTCAATCAGGGTGATATGCACAGCGTTAAAAACTGCATCTCTCTCTGCACCACGTATGTTCACCTCGGTTAGCCCCAAAAGATCGAGGTGAAAATCTGGCCCCAGACAACTCAACCATTAGACTATTTCAACCCATAGATCTCAAGAAGTGATAAATAAACCAGGGATAAATTGAGATTCTAGCCTAACTTTACGTAACCTAACAGTATTAGTTGACTTGATAAAAATGAATCCCCTTGTGGATTATGACGCATACTGGCAACTTATTCTGGCTACTATCAGACGGTTTGATTTAGATTAGGAAGAGTACCGTGAAATGCCCTAGCTTCGGACGGGGGCTATACTTCGGACACTTCTGGATAACAGTATGTAAGCTACAGTTATGGAAAAATTACTCTGCATTATGCAAGAACACTGCAGACATATTTATTTTTCCATAACATCATGTATTTATCCCATAGCTGTGGTTCATTGTATATGTTTTCTAGAGTGTCCGAAGTTACCTCCTTGTCCGAAGTTACGTCATGTTACCGGTATATGAAATTCAGAGAGTTAATTGAGACAGTCTATACCCTTTTAATTCCCACAGATCCTTCCTAAGCTATATAAAATCGTCTAAGGATAGCCAGGATATACTGTCAAAACATGTCATGATATTCAAGGGGTTAAGAGGTACTGGTTGAAATGATCTACTGGTTGCAATGTCTGGTCACCTAAAATCTGCAATGGAAATTAAGTGTTTGGAAAAAACCTGAAACAACAATGCCCGAATTCAGAACACCGGTTTAAACCTCGGATTTCGGAGCAGGTTTAAACCTGGGATTGAGATTACTCGAGATCCTGGATCGAAAACAAAGGTTTATCCGTATTCAGAACACGGGCTTAAGATCGAGATCGAGTAATCCACGGCTTAAAACTCTGTTCAAGTCGAAGGTTTGCAACAGCCAATCACAGTGCCGTAAGGAATGCAGTTAGCCAATAAGAACACGAACGAGCCATTGTATCTATATACAGTACAGTATGTCCTTATTTTCGTCTTTTTTCTATCACTGTCTCTCCTACTTAACCAATAAAAACTTCCCTTCTTTCACCCTCACCCAACTTTTCTATATTCATTCATTCTTTTGCTTTCACTCAGGTGAATTCTAGTTTGTAATTACCAATTCACAAAATAAATTATATAATATAATAAGTTGTTTTACCAAGAGAGTACACATTAAACAAATATGTATATAGAATTAGAAATGATCCGGTACCGGGTAGCCTATACTGTAGGAGTAGCCTACTACAGTACTGACATGTCGCTACTTTCCTCCTATTATGTCGGTTACTTCAAGCTTTTGAGAGTTTCGAAAATTTAAAAATGTATCCGAGCATATAGATGATGGCATATATCGGACACAATATTTAATTTACGAGTATATATGTACAGTATGTGTATGTCATGAAAGATAGGCCTACTGTTGGATATTGGCAGATAGCCTATTCAGAGGAAAAATACAATCAATCGAGCTTTGCCAAACTCCAGTACTGTGATAAACTGCAACCTGTTATTTTTGTTTTGTAATCAATTATCAACAAATAAATGTTAATTGATTTCTACATGTACGGATATCAACTGCTCCATTTATCCGCACCAATTGCATGGCAACCATAGGCTATTAATACATTTGAAGTCACCAAGGTAATCATAAAAAGAAAGCACTCTCATTGTATTTACAGTTCGAAATATTGATATTGGCTAATGTATTAATGCAGAACTAATGTGTACTCTGTGGTTCGACTTATAATCTATCAATTAATATATTTATGAGTGATAATGGTGACTAAAACGCTAAACCAAATACTGTAGGCCGCTATATTAGGTACAGTTAGTCAAGCTAATAATCAAGATACTGCATCCACCGCATGCTCAGCACTGTTATTACTTCCTCAATTGGACACATGTATATAGGATAAATAGCTCAACTGAAATAATTTGTAACCATTAAGTATGTAGGCGAAAACTGTTACCAATGTGACTCGTGATTTAAACTATGCAGCATTGCAACCTACAGTACTAGGCTATGAAAAAGACAACTCATACAAATTATCTCTCTTATCCTAGGCTACTTATTAAATGCATTTGAAGACAATGGTTCACTTGTGATTCCTTATTTATATAAGCTATATATTTTAATTCGTACAAAGGATTATTAACTGCATGGATACAGTGACTAATTATAGCCTATTTGCTGTGCAACATGTAGTGAACTAATACTATTGGTTCTATGATAAACTAATAAAATACTAACATATATAATATATGTTCGTGGACATTTAATTATAACATTAATTTTATTCAGCATAGAGGCATCTCAGGTTATCAATACACTTACAGTACAACTATTATCGAATAACCACATCAATGATTAGGCTACGGCGATGCTTCGTTCCCTTGGCACTTATTATTTATTTGTTCGTATGCTTAGACAATTTCCAACGTAATGTAAACATTGCTGCCGTTTTTTACAATATAATAGAATCGGTTTAATGACAGTTTGTGTTAGTTGGAAGTAATAATTAAAATGTAAAACTTGCAAACTAAATAAGAGATTTTAGTGGCGAGTAGGAAGCCTTCGATCGATCGTCTGTCAAGCCTCCCGCTGGTTTAAACCTCGGATTGACTGCCTGAGCTGCATTCTTACACTTGTCATCCATTATTTATATAAATCCTTGCTTAGAATGACTGCAAATAGTCAGTGCCAGTCTTTATTAATTTATATTGTGGATTCCTTATGGATTAGTGTAAGCTATCATAAGTAATTTGAGGTTTTTATCACTTCGATCAAACTTCAAACCTACTCTCCCGCAGGTTTAAACCTCGGATCGAGTAATCCGCAGATTGACTGGATAAGCGGCTCAGGATTTTATTCTGAATAACGATAGTCCTGGATTGAGTTTCAATCTCGTGTTTAAACCAGCGAGGAGGTTTAAACCACTGTTCTGAATTCGGGCCCAAGAGTCCAAAATGGACAATGACCATTTATTTTTTCCCCTCAAACTTGAAGTCAAGTTTGATAAAAAAATGTTTTACTTAACCCAAGTCAGAACAGACATTAAAAACTAGTTCACAGATGCATGTTTTCCATCTTATTTCTTGGCATCTCTGGTCTGGATGCATCTGAATTAAAGTTTTAAAATATTCCAGCCTTCTATTAAAATGTAAAACTTGTGGCCTTGGCCTTGCCCGGGCCTTGGGGCTGTTCGGTCAGGCAGCTTGGGGAAACACAACAACAACAACAACTTGCAAAATAAACCAACCAAAAGAGGAACGCACACTATAAAGACTAAAGAACTTATCAAAATCACTATGTGGAAATAATGCATTGAAGATTTAGCAAACAAATATTATGAAATAAAGAAACACAAAACCACATTTTAACACCTGCAAAGTAGACAATACCGATGATTAGAAACTAAACAAAAATCAGCCAAAAATAGCTGGAAAAAGTGCTCTTGGGTAGCCTAACTTTTGTATAATCTCTCAGACACCACTAAGGGGATTAAACTCTGGTCCTTTCTAATAATTAACGAACATGGTAACTGCTATCGGTACTCTTGTGCAACAACACTAGGTTAACTCCTTCTGTACCGGTGATGCTTTTTAAAATTTTCTTCTAGCTATATTTAGATAATTTTGTACAGTTTAAGAAAGATCTATCCGTAGTAAAAACGGTTAAGTGAGATAGTTCAAAGCCAGTTAATTGCTGGAAGCCCGTTATAAACTGAATATAATCATCTAGTAGTAGCCAGAATAGAGTTAAAACAACGACAGCGGTACTGAAAGGGTTAACAAATTTGTGCAACCTGGCAGAATACTCCAGACATGGGCTATGTATTAATCTGGGACAACATGCTGACAGTCATAACACTCACGCAATGGCCTATTTATTTATCTATCTGGCATGACATAGTGACAAGTTGTTGTCGTTCCCTAAGCTGCCTGGCCGAACAGCCATGCTATGACTGAGTGATAACCCGTAAGTGGTGGAGCAGCTGTCCAGTTAATCAAAGTGGAAGTAACCTATGAAACTCTTCCACTCTCCCAAGTAAGGTTACATATGAGAGGCCTCAGTTAAATTCCAGCATATTCTCTATTCCATACACATACAATTGGTAGTTCGCAGATATACCAGTAGGTATTGGTGAACACATGCATTAGTTCAAAGATAATTTTTTATCCTATAAAAACTCTTCCCTAGTTAATATAGTATTTCACATCATTATAGTATTTTAACAATATATGTTACAAAGACGAGAATTAAGTGGCATTAATATATACTGTATTAATTATTGGTAATACAAAATGAACATGTACAAATTTGTTCAATAAGAGAAGAGTATAAAGTAGATGCAATAGGTAGATCACTGGCTATACAGTACTGTACAGTAATTCCTCACCTAAAGTTGTACAGTAGTTACATTCCTGTAAATACAGACTTTAAAACAACTTCAAGTGATTTTGTTCCCTAATTAATGAACAGTGCAATAAACAACTTATAATGAGGCGACTTTAAGTGAGGAGTACCTGTACCTGGTTTAACGAGTCAAAATCAATAGTTCACAGAAAATCTTGCTCATAAACAACTTCATTTCCAAGTTACCTTTACTATCACTTATCCTTCAAAGTTCTCATGTGTTGCTATTAGCCCATGAAGAGTAGTTTTTGTTGATGTCCCTTTATTTAGAAATCACACATAGTATCCTCAAGGTTTTGGGAAAACTATTATTTTTGACTGTACATACAACAATCATATCTCCATTACTGAAAAACAACAAAAATATACAGACTTAAAAGATAATTTAAGTAGGCCTACTGTAATTATATATTTTTCATTTGGAGTGCCTGGTTCAAATAATGTTATTATTAAAGGCACAGGTGCTGTTCATGAATATGCAAAAGATTACATTGGCCCATCAAGGGCATCCAAGATCATCAGGTAGAAATGCTAACACTTGTATTCTTATACAGTACAATTCATTCTCTATGCAGCGCCTGATACTGAACGAATACTGTGGGAATTAGTCGGCCACTCCCATAGAAAAAAATAAAATAAAAAAAGGAAAACTGGGGTAAGTTCCAGTGTATAATATACAGTACATACATACTGTACATCATTATCATTTATAATCGTAATATATTTTTAAAAGTTATTATGTCCTCTAATGGTGCTACGAAGGGAAAGAATTGTAAGTTATTATGTCCTCTAATGGTGATACGAAGGGAAAGAGTTGTTTAAGAATACAAGTGTATGGTTTTGGATGGCTCTGATACCCCCTGGCATAACTTTGAATGGTCACAATGCCCCATTTTTACAAATCAATCACAAGATTCGGATAAAATGTAGGACAATGTAACTACTGTGAGCATCCCAATTACTGTACAGTCGCGTTCAATAATTCTGATACACACATTATTAAAGCTGTGTCGGGCTGAATTGAATCTCATTATGAAATATTTCCCAGAAATTTGCATCTCGGAGGTTCAGTTAATCAGTTCGAGGCTTCAAAATGAATCGGAATTATTATCGTGACTGTACATGTTGGCTTTTCCTCCTTGAAACCAGTACCGGTACTTTAGCTATATAATACTATACATAGAGCACAGTGGGCTCTGATTGAAAAGAATAAAACGAGTACGGTCGGTAGGTACAGTTGTAGACAGATAAAGTCGATGCAAGTGCTGTAGGAGACTGAATTATTTGGCCACTGTCTAGCGTTGTAATCTAATTTATTTATTTCACTCCAAACACCAAACACTTCCCAATAAAATTAATGAAAGCATGTGTTCCACCCGGGATTCGAACCTGGATCTTAAACACCACTCTAACCATTACACTATCAAGACAGTTATATCATATTACAGTACATGTACCGGTACTGTATTATAGTGAAAGGAATATATTACCCACTTCAAACACCATTAAAACCAAACTTGAAAATCTTTCATTCACCTTCAATCAATGAGCAAATTTGTGAGAGCATTATATCCACGCACACTTCTACAAGTGGTTCATATGTCTGCAACTGTATTTATCAACAAAATAAAAGTTACACATAGGAAAAAAGTCATGCACACTATGAACTGCAAAGTCCTCTAAAAGCTGTGTGCACATGTCGGGCAGAACAACGACGTCGAGATGCTGGTGATGCGTGCGAAGAGTGTTTGTATGTGTGTGTGTGTCAGGCTGGCAAACAAAAGACTTTTCATATCAAGTCTCAAACTTAAGGCCCTTGATTTAGTAATTTATATTCAATATACTGTACAAAGTTAAGTTATGCTCCATAGTTCCTATTACTGTATGCACCTGAAAGTAATGAAATAGCCCAAACAATAAAAGTTTCTAAATATTTTTCTGTCTTCCCTGCCACACTAGTCCCGAGGTCGAGACATTGAAAAAAAAAAAAAAAAAAAAACACACTCAATTCAGCCTTGAAATAACATTGCCCCGGTTTGCCACCCCGGTGTGTGTGGATCAAGGCTAGACAGTAGGCGGAGGTGCTGGGGGAGGCTGCGGTAGAGGAGGCCAGTCTTACCAGGTAGTTTATGGTCATGGCTCCTTCCCCTGGTGTGAGGACCCCTTCCTTCAGTAGTGTCTTCAGGGTCAATCCACGGCCTCGGCTCCTCCCATGGGTCACCTCCTCTACCTCCTCCTCCTCTTCTTCTTCTTCCTCCTCCTCTTCCTCCACTTCCTCCTCCTCTTCTTCCTCCTCCTCAATTTGGATCTCTTCCGGAGCTGGGGTGGTTTCCACCGACATTTTGTTACGAGTTTGATTAAATTCACTTATTATCTGAGTCTGAAAATCACCAACACAGTTCATCCACAAAACTGTTTGTATTTAGGCAGGCACTACAATATTCACAGAACAGTTGTCATATTCACAATCATATCAAATAGTACACAAACAAAATCCATCAAAAGCACACTTGCAATCAGAGTTATCAAAATAATCCAGTGATCTACCATTGCACTAAAGTACTGGTAAGCCTACTTGTAAACAGGTAAAAAAGAGGAAATATAATTGGTGACAACAGAAAAAATATTTAATAACAACTTAGGAAATCAAGCCATTATTTTCATAACTGAAAATGTGTTTGAAAGACTTAAACCAAAAAATTTAGGTACGGTAATGCAAACAAAAAATCTAATTACAAATAGAAGCAACTTGAATACAAATATACAATATAGCATCATAGAGGGAAACCTTGATAAAAAATGTATTGTACACCCAGCATTTTTGTCTATACTATTTAATACGGTCAGTAATTAATACATACAAGATTATTGTATGGTATAATTAACTGTGTTGGTGGTGTAATGGTTTAGGTGCTTATGTTCTGGGTGTGTGTCCCGAGTTCGAATCCCGGGAGGACCATATGCTTTCATTAGTTTATTCAAGTACAGTACATTAGGGTTTGTAATTGATGATTAATGTTAAGAACGGGGTGTTACTTATATATCTGGTACCGGTACTGGTATTTAAACTGCAGACGATAAGTAAATGAAGTTTTAGTATTTGAAACATTACTATATTAATAAAATTGATAGGGATGGTAATAACACTGAAGTACTGTACCTAGTATAGTACAGTGCAGTACTGTACCAGTATACAATACCGGGTACCACCTTATACCAACAACTTGCGTGTTTTGTTACTCATTTTAGCTCAATAATAAATAATTAAATGGGTGGAGTTCTGATGATTTATTAAGTATTATCGAAACGGATTCAGAAAGAAGTATATTGTACATTGTTTTTAAGAATTCATATTTAAATAGGCTTACAGTATATGTAAACAAGTTTGATAATGTCAATTAAATGTTTATCTTAAACGAAACATGGATACAAAAATACATGATACAGTACACTGACTCATGTAATCAAGAAAAGGGGAAGGATGTAGTATCCAGGCGTATCGTCAGCATTATATAGCCTACACTACTCGTACGCTCGCGGTTACGTTCCCGTCTATTTTGACTTTTTTTCTGTTATTTACCCCATGCTGGCAATATATATAATGATGACAATAAGTCATATGGGCCTCCCCCCCCCCCCACCTACATCTAATATTGTATCCCACAACAGTCAAAATAGATAGGAAAGTGATCGTGAACATATGAGTAATGTAAACAAAGCCGTCGATACTCTCGAATACTACATCCTTACCAAAACAAGTTCCACAAGCAGAGATTACCATACCATACAACAAATTATGTTCAAATATCATCAAGTATCAGTACCATACCCTACTAGCCCAACACAATTCAGATTTTCTTCAAAAGAACTTTAAATTGTACCAGTACTATAATTAGTTTCAAAGAAAAACAAACATATGTTGAGTATAATGTAACCTTCAAAATAAAATAAATAAAATATAGAAACATATAAATAATACAAATAAAGAAAGAAAGAAACAAAGAGTACCATACAGGTATTCTTGAAATTAATATAAATGGCTAACAGGAACACCCCCAGGTATGGGAAATTTTGTCCAAATTATGAAATGAATGACTTCAAAGAAGATAAATCTCCTCATCAAGACCAAACAAAAGCTTACAATTGACCATAGAAGCTAAATCGGTATTAGATCTGATGGATTTTAGATGATCACGATGCCAAATTCTAGCCCTTGATTTTAGTTAGTATTATTAACCCCTTCAGCACGATGACGCTTTAACTCATAAGCTGCGCAGCTATGGTATTTGATAGTGCCCACCATGCGAAGGTATTTTGGTTCATTCCTGACAAAAATCGTCATATTATATATATTATTACCATATATATAATAAGTACTTATCCATATGTGCCTATTTCACTTTTAATATGAACATTGGAAAGCAATAAAACAAGTGGTAACAGCAATTTGGCTGGTGAAAATCGTATATTATAGCCCCACGGTCGTAATCTGACCTTGACCGGAGAAAAAGAGACACCCTCCCTCTCCCTTGTCTCGCATGGTACTGAGAGACAAGGGGAGCTCTCAGACTGGCTTTGAGGTTCGGAGATACACCCCCCCATCCTCTCCCCTCTCTTCTAGCCGTTCTTGCACGAAAATACTCTATAAATATCGTGAATAGGCTACTGTAATAGGGAAAATACCGGATAATTGAGGAGGGGGGACATGTGTAGGAGTGGTAGAAAGTAATGGAGGGGAATTTTCTCACCTGATCATAAATTGCTTTGCTTTGAGTGCCACTGGGATGTTTTGAAAGTTTTTTTTATTCCTTGGATCTTAGGAGCCTGGCCGCATTTGCCCAGTAAAACCTCTTAAGAATTTGGCCACAGTCCCTGGGTTAATGCCAGTTATTCTGGCTAAAGTTAAACAATTTTATTTAGATGCTTTAATAAGATCGTGTTTACCCCCTTGTATCCTAGAGGTAGATTATATTCTGAAGAATATCGCTTAACGGTAACCAGAATATAATGAAAATTACATCATCGTGCTGAAGTATTAAATATACAATCCCAAAATGAGGTTCCTTGTTTTTAGTCATTCTTCTTAAATATACAAATATAAATATACAAAATAATAAAAATATACAAAGTAAATGTTATGCTCTATGGTTCCCATTATGCCCCAAGAAGTGATTAAATGGACAAAACATTAACTTTACATCCAGATATTCCATTTTTCCCTCTCACACTCAATCCAGTCCCTACACAAAATCTGACCATATTTGGATCATATTATGTCACTGTAATTACAGGAGCTGCAGCATTTGTTTATACACAAACTGCGCATATAGTATTAATATATTATTAAAACCTAATATACCAGAAGCCACTAAATCCCTGGATGAGGTGGCCAATAGAAACAAAAGAAACTTATAAAATTATACACAGAAGAAAAAAAAAAAAAAAGAAGAGCAAAAAGGATATTCAAATTATACATTAATACCGGTACATAATACTGTAAAACATAAATCTAATTTTATCAAGATTCATAAATATTTTAATGATACAAAATAATTGAAGAAAAAAACAATAACAAAATGTTTAGCAACATGCAATACATTGTGCTTCATACTATTTAAAAATATAATAAATCATACCGTAACTTATTATAGTACAGTATACACTAAATATTGTACTGTACCTTGTTTATAAAAAAATAACATAAAACATGCATAATTAAGAATAACAGAACATATTGTACACCTTTCTACCCCTCCAACATACAGTACAATCAGCTATGTACGCTAGTGATATAGAAAATGCACTTGATACCTTATAGTCATATATTTATAATAAATGTATTGCTAATCAAACGTTCTCCTACTATTTACAACAAAGTACATACCGGTACAGTAAAGTCATGCAACATTACAGAACAGTTTTAACCCATACAATAGAAGAGGTAGCGGGCTTGGTGGAATCAGCATCGCAGACTAAGGAGTAAGGAATTAACTCCAGTCTTTAAAATCGTGTATGTATAACTGTTGTTGTACACTCTTAACACACAAATTGTGGCCCAATATGAACCCTCAAACAGCAAAATAAACCTCTGTACAGTACCGTACCGTA
Source organism: Paralithodes platypus (assembly GCA_032716605.1). Classification (NCBI taxonomy): domain Eukaryota; kingdom Metazoa; phylum Arthropoda; class Malacostraca; order Decapoda; family Lithodidae; genus Paralithodes; species Paralithodes platypus. Next base: position 10,675,561 of record CM064513.1, read on the forward strand.
TGTATGCATGTGTATAACTATAGAAATACGGTACCTATAGAGTAATCCCGGTTCTAGAAAAAGATCCGGATATCACTGATAAAAATGAAAAGTAGTAACATAACTGTAACTACTACTGGGTATGTACAGTTTGCTGCACACATTCTATTCCGTTGGGGTCGTGATTTGGCAGCGCTTCACCCACCTCCCCAACCCCTCTCCCTCACTCCACCTCCTACGAATATGAGGTGGAGTAAGGGAGGGGCGTTAGAGAAGTGCTGCCAAATCACGACCCCAACGGAATAGAATATGTGCGGCAAACTGTACAACATAAGTACAGTACAGTAGCCTACTCTATTAACTTTGTAGTACAGCCTTTTTGGGGTTGAGACAAATTTAGCCTCCAATGCTGATTCCTTCCTTGCTACCAGTTTAGGTTGTCACAATTGACTTCATTCTCTCAAAACTGATAATATTTCAACATCTGAAAAAGTTAAGGGATTAGATTAGAAAGCATAACGATGATACCGCCGGTATACAGTATATCACAATAAAATAATTACCCTTTAAAATTATCTAAAACACAACTACTTTCCAAACCTGGTAAGTTATCGCATAGGCCTGCATCAATGTGTTCTATACAGCATGGTACAGTATAGCATTCTAAAGTCAGTAGGCTATAGCTTACTAAGCTATGAATAATATGACATGTCATGAAAATTACTAATCATATAATAAGAAATATTGTTAAAAAGGAAGACATAACCTATGTAGTAGGCTAGGCTACTAAAGTAACTAAACAAAGTAAATTCTAAGATGTAAAAGTAATGTACTAAAGTTATAAAGGCTACGATGATTCACTAACAAGTGGAATACTGTACCATACTGAAATTCACACTTACCGGTACGGTACCGGTACTTTTCTTATGATGTAGAATTTATCATTTACCGGTACCGTACCGTATGTCATGTATTGTAGGCCTAACTATGGGGAACTATTACATCTACAGTAATGCAAAGACGATTAGAAAATAGTTGCACTTTGTAGAGTGGCATAACCTTGTTTGATTTAAAATTTGTGTTCAAATATATATTCTTTTGATCTTACTACCAGTCGGCAAGAATGTAGTTATCGGGTGTACCGCCCGTCTTGTTTACACTACGCGGACGCTCACCATCATGTTCCCGTCTATTTTGACTGCCTTTGGATACAAAAATACATTACCCTAACCTAACCTAATATTATAGATTTATAAGTATTTATTTTATTATAAATATTTATAGATGATTTATATTGTATGGCGGTAGCCTAGTGGTACACCCGGTAACTATATCCTTCCCTACCAGTCTACCACACAATGATACAATATCAAAGGTGAACTAGCCAATTTGTACACAGAAGTGAGAGGTTCAATTAATTCCAGTAGGCCTACCGGTATGTAAAATCTATAATAATAATACGGTACCCACAGAATGTTAGAGTTACCGGTAATTATTGGAGAGACATACAGTAGATCAAGAGTGAAAGAGGTAAAAATGAGTCACTTGAGAAGTTCATGTGGAGTCGCATGGAGATTATCCAGGAGATAGGCTTGACAGAAGAATGAGAATTTTTTTTTTTACCTCAAAATCCATTGGAAAAAAACAGGCTTGAGAACATAACTGCGAGCTTAAGAGTAGGCAAAACAAAGCGGCGATACACCAGTCACCAGCTAACACAACCTTTACCATAATTATTTACCCATTAGGCCTATCGATAAATTTTCTCGGTCAATATAAAGTTAATGAAATTAGGCCTAGGCTAAATTGCTAAAAAATTATTGTGATTTTTTGTAGGCCTATCTATTTTATCTATTTTAGAGTTGAGTAAGGGTGTTTTGGTGTGTTATAATACAGTAGTAGGAAATGCATATTTACCCATTAAACAAGAATCGGTAATTCTGCAAAACAATAACTGTTATTTTATTTTTTATTTTTATAATGTATACCGGTAATGGTTTGTAGGCCTTAAGTGTGTAGCCTATTTTATTGTTAGAAAGTGCGGAAAGCACTTGGTAGGCTAGTGGCATCCTATCAGCATTTGCATTGTTAATTGTAATTCCGACACCCCTACAATCTAGGGGAGTTTGGTCAACTTTGAAAAGACATAACGTCATAACCTACCCTAATAACCTTAGGCTACCTAACCTATCGTAGTGGGTGGGGGCTGCCGCCGGGCCACCCCCACTAGTTGGGTATTAAAACAATAAAAGATTAACGGGCGCCGAAAGAAAAATCGATGAAGTCTACGGTGTTTAGCCTACTCCGCAATCTTCAAATTTGGCTGTCGATAACAGGAAAGTACCAATAAAAATGTACTGACGTCTTGTAGGTGAAGCTCCACTTAGACTCTGAATCTCTGATTGGCTACTGAACATCGGGGAGAAGCCTCCAAGGAGGCTAGAATGTAAACAAAGTGTCCTGGACTGGCTGTACAAAAATAACTCTGAAAATTTTATAGGGGAGTGAAAATTCAATTGACAAAATAAGAAAAGTAGCCTAGCACTTATCCGCGTATCAGTAAGGTGACTAAGGTCCCCCGTGCCCGAGTAAGGTAGCCTAAGAGTGAAAACAAAATAATTCCATAAGACAGGAATCCCGTAATCGAGTTGTTGTTCTGCAGAATACGTGAACAATCTAGAAACACGCCCCCCACTAGCGAAAAATGGTAGCCGGCTGATTCGGACCATGGCTGATTCGGCCCAGGCTCATTCGAACCACATTAATTCGTCCCAGGCTCATTCGGACCACAATATATTCGTCCTAGGCTTACTCGGCCCATTCGGACCATGATCATTATCATATGAAATTATTATGATTATTTTGATTTAATGTAGTTTTATTAATCTTGTTATTAGGTTTCGTACATAGTAGGCTATAATGCTGTTTATATAGTATATAAATTTATCGAAGGAGTAGATATAAATAAACATTATTGTTGTGTATGATTTTGATTAATAATTGCTTATAGCCTAAATACATATAGTTGTCAATAAAACCTAACTGGAATGCTTATATACATATACTGTACACTATGATTGTGATTAATGCTTATAGTTGCCCTTTTTCGTAGTCTACTACAAATGAAGTCACTGCATAATCCACTGGAAGCATAGGCCTATCTAGTATGGCCCTAAAAACACTTTGTAATCTTTACTTCCTTTCCCGGACATCACACAAAAACACAATGGGAGTGGTTTCATGTCATCCCCTGATTTGATAAAAGAGTGTATAGACATGAGTTGGTAAAAGAGAGACTTGATTACTTTAAAAGTCCCGTCAATAAACCAAGTCTTGGCTTGTCCTAATAATAGCAACTGCTGTCCCGTGGCAAAGATGAAATGCCGTCTTGCACCACATCAAACTTCTTAAATAATAAGTTGTACTGACAGTGACACTTTGTCATCAACCCTTTATATAGAAAACAAAATTGTTGTTGTTGTTGTTTTGACGCACTCTCCCATCCAGGAGTTCGTTCTATGAACGATGGCTTCATGGATTGATATTTGAACCAGTCTGGTTCGTCAGTGTCAGAATTTCCTGTCCTCAACTGTACACCACATAGGCCTAGTCTGAATCGAAAATAAATCGTCAATTCACAACTTGCGAGTTTTATTATGTAAGGAAGTTGGAGCTGTAGACATCGATATTTAGCAGAATAACTCGCTATAATACGGTTTTAGTACATTAATTAATACATAAAACCAAATTCAACATAGGCCTACTATTTATCCATAATAAACCTACATAATTACTGTATTTGTGTTTAATAGCAATGGTTAGAGGCCGAACTTCCTTATATCCTAAAAACTCGCAAGTAGTCAAATTGAACCATTTAATGGTTGCGAGACAAGGACAATTAAAAGTTCCCGCCAATCCAATGATGTTTTTTGTTTTATAGTGGTTGAATTGTCGTGTATTTTATAAGTTTATAGTTCAAAACATTACAATGGTCCGAATCAGCCACTGAATGGTCCGAATCAGCCAATGCTATGGGCCGAATCAGCCACTGCTATAGTTCGAATCAGCCTCTATATGGGCCGAATCAGCCATGGTCCGAATCAGCCGGCATTCGCGAAAAATAATTATTTGGCCATAGGCTAACTGTATTTTACCCCTACCGGTAGTCCGGCACTGTCCACCTCACTCCTAATTTAGGCGAAGCCTAGCCTAGCTAGCCTAATTAAGCTTAAGCCTTAAAGCAGGGTGTCCAAGCAAATAACTCTGAATTGAATAGCACTATTTTCCTGAACCCAGTAGCATTAATGCTTGGACGAATGGCGAGCACCTAAGCTAAATATGCAGATTTGCAATTTTATCGAAGAATAGGTCTAGCCTAGCCTAGATGGGATGGTGGCCATTTAGACAATTGGATGCCATGAATGCCCATGATGGCGACATCTTGCCGGCTATGGCACCAAAACGGCAATAATACCGTACTGTACTGTACTTTGTAACTGTCAGTCAGGCCTAGGCGAATTACATTTTGTGTAGGTCTAGGCTATTTTGTGTTAATTCTATTCAGTCTTTTCAGATAGGCCTAGGCTAATCTTATTCTTATTATCTAAGTACCGGTAATTAGGGGAGGTGTGGCGGAGTGGTCTTGCCACTGGACTGGTAATCCAATGGACCCAGGTTCGAATCCCAATATGTCAATGGGAAGATATTATTGGGATGGAATTTGTGCTGTAGCCTACCTAGTATCAGTGCATTAGCCTACCACAGCACACCGAAATGCCCAAAAATACCCTCATTGTTCCCTGATTAAATAGCATTGTATGAATATTCCCATATTAAAAAATATGCTACAGGGGGGCAATGCCTAGTGAGTTAATTGCTCAATAGGTGGCGTTCTAAGAGTGAGGGTCCGAGTCTGGATGATGAGACTGTGAAGCGCGGAGGCGAGGCGGCTTCAGAGATGGAGTTGTTTCGAGCCGTGGGTGCTTCGCATATCTCACTCCCTAGACTGGAGCAAGACCTCACGGGCCTCACCGTGTTCAGCGGTAGAGTGTAAAGGCTATCAGCCTATGCCATAATGCCCGAGAGGGAGTAGCCTAGTTGGAATAGGCCTAGACCTAGCCTAGGCCTAGCCTAGAAAAAAAAAAAAAAAAAAATTGATAGCCTAGCCTATCGATTAGGCCTAGGCCTATTCAACCGTCAATTTAACGAACAAATATTTTCTGTTATGGGTAGGCTAGCACTAATTGTAAAGTAAAGTTGAGTAGCCTAGCATTACGATAATCGGCGTAGTTGTACACCCTGCCTTGAAGGCGTTGATGGTGAGAACAGATCCACTAAAGGTTTCACACCCAAATATAGCCTAAGATTATCTAATAGCCTAGGCCTAGCCCTACGTTAATAGGCCTAGGTAAGAATCACCAAACTAGGATAACGCTTTTAGCCGCATCACAGCACCTACCTTTTTAGGCTAGCCTAATGGTCTTCTTACTGGTGGTGAGTTGTGTAGGCCTAGGCCTAAGGTCACTCAAACGCTGGCGTTTTTGTTGATGTGAAGGTTGTGGGCCTTATAAAGATATAGTATTGGCATTTAATGTCATTTCCGAAACTAAAAAAGTACAATTTGACAGAGCGGACGCGAAATGCCCACTTTGTTATTGTTTACAAACAGCAAACCAGCTGGAAGCGCAAAGGTAGTGGATTGGCGGAAACTTTAAAAGGGGGGCGTTTCCACCAGCCTTGTATGAAGTTACCTAAAGTATCTGGTAAAAGCTAAAGCTTAATTTCGACCTTTTCTTTAAAAAAATCTTTACTGTGGTACGTCAGCTAGTGCTCAGGGTTGGTGTCGTACATTAATATCACCTGGTTACCTCATCTGGCAGGGCCGCAATCACCTGTTGTGCTAATTAACCTAATCGTATTTAGTGGGAGATTAAGAAGTCTTCTTGTATAGACCCCCACCTCTAATACTTAGTTACTTCAAGTTAAAGCCTCCCAATATGCTTATCATAGTTTTTCTTGAAGCTTGAAATAGTGTCCGACGTAACTAATCACTCGGGCAGGGCATTACAACGCTTATAAAGAAAGCGTAACTCTCTTAAGTTTACGTTTACGTTGAGGGACCCACAGAGGGCCGCTCTCGGGCGGCCTGATATGCGGGGGTTGTGCTTTAGGATTAGTGGTTGGGGACAGGATCAGGATTAGTTAAGAGTTACCTTTTGTCGTACTCTCACCACAAACGACAGGGTGCTGGGCCCAGGCACAATCATGCAGACGTGAAAATAGTAAAAATAGTTTAGCTTAAACTGAAGAAGGTGCGGAAATACACTTAGACTAACAGAGTAAGTGAGGTACCTTTATGAGTCTTGTATCTGCCTCACAACCCAAGGGCCCCGGGTTCGATTCCCATCCTGGGTACAGATTTTCGGGAGGCTATTTCGGCATCTAACGAGGTTTAGGTGTGTTGGTAAAATTGTCAAGATGGTTGAAAGTAAGATCAGAACTCCATAACCCTCCTTACGAGCAAGGTGTGAAGAAAAAATATATATATATACACATACTCCAGCCAGTTATCAATGTAGTATGACAAATAGTAGGCCTACAGCAGAATGGCTGGTTGGATATATTCACAAGGAAGAAGAAGAGAGTTTGTATAGGATGCTATAAGATAGGACAGTGAATAAGGTTAGCGTTTGTAAGCTGGGGTAAAAGCTCTTTATGAGGCAGAAGTAAGAGAGAGTAGGACAAACATAGAATGTAACTATTGGATAAAATCATAGAGTGCAGAAGGAAGAATTTAGACTCTTGAAGACAATAACACTAGAAGCAAAGACAACTCTTTCAGGGAGGGAATTGACCATTTGCGAGTTTCAGGCTATAAGGAAGTTGGTGCCGTAAACGTCGATATAAAACAGACTTGCAATAATAATGTAGGTTTATGATTGATATAAATGATGTAGCATTTGGTTTTATGTATATGTTAATGTACTACACCCGTATTCTAGCTGGTAATTTTTCTTAATATCAATGTCTACGGCTCCAACTTCCTTATCGCGTGAAACTCGCAAGTGGTCAATTCCAACACTGAGCCACCCTGGAGGAGATGAAACCTTTCCATACCTCAAAAGACAGAAAGTTTTTAGTTTGCTCCCTAGACCCCTATCAAGCTTTACAAAAAATACCCCCAAGACCCCCCTTCGATATATATTTTACATTTTTCGGTAGAAAAATATCCCAGCCGAAAATCGTTTCCTCCAAATTACAGGCTCGCTTTTGCTCGCCAGGGAAAAAATCGACACCTAAATGGCATGAAAGGTCTTTACATCGACAGAAATTGAGCCAAATTAACAGGGCGAACGTATTAAAATCTCAAAACTAATAGGGCTAAACATGAAGGAGAAGGAGGTTCGAAAGATAATCACGGGAGACACCACACCCACACCCAGGTCTTGCACACGCAACATAGGACTCTTAAAGGGAGATGGTTCACTTTTTGGGCGATTTTTGCATGTATTCATTATTTTTCTAGTATCCTCCCTAGACCTCCATCAAATTAAAAAAAAAAAAAAAAAATCCATTAGGTCCCCCTTCTAGATTAATTTGTACATTTTTCGGTAGAAAAATGTCCCGACCAAAGGCCGGTTCTTCCATCATTACAGGCTCACTATCGTTCGCCAGGGGAAAAAATCGACACCTAAATAGCAAGGTCTAAATATTGACGAAGAAATGGGGCGAAAGGTCTTAAAATCGACTAACTAATGGGGCAAACATCTTAACATCTGAAAACTAATGGGGATAAACATTAGGGAGAAGGGGGTCCAGAAAAACGGTCTGCCTTCCCTTAATTGAAAATCTCCCCTTAATAGTCTTCTAATGTTATACCATGTTCATTGTAGGTAGGCCAGAAATCGGGGTTCCTAACCTCTTCAAATCAAAATGGGCTATAGCAAATGGGCTGTAAAATGTCCACACCTCCTCCTCCCTGGCCAATTCTTCCCCAATGGTAGAATATTAGCTCGATTAATCTAGTCGTTTTTGAGTTATAGAAATTAGTAGATAATTTTGTTTGGCCTGCCTATAGTGGATACCTTTGTTTATGTAAAGGAAGGAGACTAAAGGATAAAGATGCCTATAACAAGTGCCCCCCCCACCACACACACACACACACACACACTATAGCAATAAAACCAGAATCGGGGAAGGGAGGGCAAAGTTTGAGATAGTCTTATAATTCCCACAGATCCTTTCTAAGCTGTATACTATCGTCTAATGGGACTGGCGCGCTCGGAGTATGAATTGAACCTGGAGTTTAATTAACCTTTTCAGTACGGGTGACGTGTTCTTTATTATATCTTGGCAATATTGAGACGATTTTATGTAGCTTAGGAAAGTTCTGTTGTGATATAAAAGGGTTGTTTGCGATAGTTTCTAGCCTTTTCATTGTTAGAGGTCTTTCCTAAACTGAATAAAATAATTAAATAGTAGCCAGAATGCAATACAGAGAACGTCACCATTAATTTAATAACCTTTTCAGGAAGGGAGACGTCCATTCAATTATATTCTGGCTTTCATTAGAACATCTTAGTCAGTTTAGGAAGGATCTCTAGCAATTAAAGGCTGCAAACTATATCACTTAACCCTTTTAACCCCTTGAGGATCTAAGATGAATTTCTTTCATATTTTCTGGCTATTATTAGAAGATTTCGTTCTTATTAGCAAGGGTATATGGACGTCAGGTGTTGAATTAAGATAGTCTTTACCTTTTTAACTCCCACAGATCCTTCCTATGCTGTATAAAATCGTCTAATGATAGCCAGAATATACTGTCAAAATGTGTCATGATCCTCAAGGGGTTAATTACCACAGATTATTTTAAAACCGCATACAATCGTCTAAATATAGCTATAACAAACCTCAGTATTCTCGGTGTCTCCTTTTCTTCTGCTCTCTCTTGGAAGGACCGTATTACCACTCTTGATATGGCGGCCTCCCAGAAGGTGGGTGTGCTCAACCGCCTGAAGTTTTTGTTTACCCCTGCACAGCTTCTTGCTCTGTACAGGGGCACAGTGCATCCCTGTATTGAGTATTGTTCAAATGTGTGGGGAGGATCCTCTCACACAGTACTTCTAGAAAAAGTAGAAAGGAAAGCCTTTTGTATCACTAACTCCCGTCCACTCACCGACTATCTGCAATCTCTCTCTCTTCACCGCAATGTTGCATCTCTCTCGCTATTCTATCGCTACTTCAATATTCAGTGTTCATCGGAGCTCTCTCAGTGCATACCACCTCCTCAATGTAAGGCATGTAGCACTCGTCTTACAACACAATCCCACCCCTACTCTGTACAACTCTCCAATTCACGAGTGAAACTATAATCCCAATCTTTCTTCTATTCAACAGCTGAGCTCTGGAACTCTCTCCCTGAATCCATCTTTCCCTCATCCTATGACTTAAACCGCTTCAAACTCTGTGTGTCCAGACATTTTGGCTCGAACATTCCTTGATTTTGGCCCTGTCACTAATTTAAACTCTGGGGGAGGCACTCGTCACAGGGAGTTTTGCCTTTTGTCTCTCTCACCCACATAGGAAAAAAGAAAAAAAAAAAAAAAAAACAGCCACCCCCACTGAAAGGGTTAAGGGGGGAGGGTTTATTCATTATTATTTTTTTAGTTTCCTCTCTAGAATTCCATCAAGCTTTATTAAACTTCTCCAATATCTCCCTTCTAGAAATGTTTTGTAAATATTTCGGTAGAAATGTTTTCCGGCCGAAGGCCAGTTCCTCTTAAATTACAGACTCGCTAGAAAATAATCGATACCCAAATGGCACGAAAGGTCTTAATATTGACAAATAAATGGGTTGAAAGGTCTTAGAATCGCCAAACTAATGGGCCGAACGTCATAAAATCTGAAAAATAATTAGGCTCAGTATAAGCGAGAAAGGGAGCCAGACAAACCAACATACATCCCCTTAAACAGTTAGTGCTACACCATTAACCACCAAGGTATAATAAGGGTATACAATAAGTACAGTACATACAATGATAGGGTACATTCATAGTGATTTACCTTACTATCATTTTACAAGATGGGTTTATTACTACCCATATACCTCTTATAAAGGTCAATTATCATGGACACTTTAACTACCCTTTTCATGCCCATATTTTCTTACTGTGTATAAATGTGGCGCTCCATCTGGGAAGGTAAATTGAGTTCGGTAACCTGGAAATAATAAATCGTAGGTTTGTGCATATTTCTTAACTGTCTTGATAGCGTAATCATGTAATGCATACTGTAAGTGCGCGGAATTTCGATGTGAGTATCCTAGGTTCGAGTCCTTGGAGTGCCACATGTATTTGTTGATTTCATTAATTGAGTTTAGAGGTGAAGTTGGTTGGTGGAAACACACACAATACCAAATATAAAGAAGCCCCTGTGTAGGCTACATACCATGCTGGGTATGAGATGAGCGCCGTCTCAAAGCCCAGCCTGGCGTAGACCACCTATAATAGCTTTACCTTTAATTTTACACATGTAAATACTACTTGACTTCATATAAACCATCAATATCATGATTAATAATTGTCTATATATATCTTGACTAACTACAATTAGTCCAGCTCTATTGAAATGACTGTATGTAGTTTTATATATATATATATCATGAATTACATTTTGCATACACTCTTCATTATCCATCTTGATAGTTTCACTCACGATAGGCCTACTACTGATGGAATTTTAATACATTGTTTAAAGTTTAATTATAATGCCAACTTATATCCTACTCCAGTAAACCGAAAACAAAAATAATAATATCAAATATATACAGTATATACATTTATGTACTCACACACACAATTATTCTTCATATAGTTAGGTCTACGAGTTGTGAACAAAGAAAACTATCAAATATACAGTATGATAATGCCCGCTTTATTATTACTATGGTCAACATAACAGCAACTCACTGTGTGGGATAGCAATGGAATTAAAGCTAGATATCGGTGGCTAGGGATATACACATACTCACACACATACACACACACATACACACACTTACTTGCCCACACATACACACGCACATATCAATAAACACACATACATATTAACCCCTTCACCACCATTACGTATTTGTCCTCATATTCTGGTTACCATATTATGACGATTGCCTTTAGTTTGTAATTTACCTATACGACTTGAATGGGTAAATACGATCTCAATAACATAGGTCCTTCTTAAACTGCATAAACTCATCAAATTTTAGCCAGAATCAAAGGCAGAAATGCATCATGGTGCTGAAGGGGTTAAGTGTGCTCAGGGGTATTATATATAAAATAGTTATACATTATACTGGAGCACCAATTAAGGGGAGATGGGTTGTTTTTCTGGTCCCCATTCTCCCTCATGCTTAGCCCCTTTAGTTTTCAGATTTTAAGACGTTTGGCTCATTAGTTTGGCGATTTTAAGAACTTTCGCCCCCTTTCTGTGTCAATATTAAGACTTTTTGTGTCATTTAGGTGTCGATCTTTTCCTGGCGAGCGATAGCGAGCCTGTAGTTTAGGAGGAATCGGCCTTTGGCCGGAACATTTTTCTACCGATTTTTTTTACAAATATATCTTGAAGGGGGATCCTGTGGTTGTTATATTCAAGTTTTATGGGGGTCTAGGGAAGAAGCTAATAAATAAATAAATAAATAAATACACGAATAAATAATAATAATAATATTAATCATAATAAAACCGATCAAAAATTAACCATCACCCCCTTAAGATAATTTCATATGTTCTATTTTCATGTGGCGCCTACATTGGCCCCTTCAGTGCGGTCACGTAATTTTCATCTCATTCTGGTTACCATTAGACGATTTTCTTTAGCTTCTACACTACCTCTAGGACTCAAGGGGGTAAATACGATCTCCATAAACTTTCCGAATAACACAGGTCCTTCTTAAACTGCATACAATTGTCTAACTGTGTCAGAAGTAAAGGTAGAAAGGCTCTGTATGGGTTAGGCTGTCATTAGGCTGTCCATGATGCAGTTGGGTCTAAGTACATGATTAGATTGATATCCAGAATTCGAAAATGGATATTAATCGTGATCGTGTACTTAACCTTTAACTGTGTTGGTGGTGTAATGCTTTAGATGCTTGTGTTCTGGGTGTGGTGTCCCGAGTTCGAATCCCGGGAGGATCATATGCTTTCATTAATTTATTCAAGTGTATTGGGGTTTGTAGTGGAAGATTGATGTTAAGAACGGGGTGTTCCTAAATTTCAATTCTAATGAGTCAAGTTAACCCTCTCAGTATTCGATGATGTGTTTCTGCATACATTCTGGCTATTATTAGACGATTGGACTCTATTCGATCCCTAAAGGTCATCCATACGTTAAATAAAATTGTCCAGCGAGAAAAAATAACAATGTAAAGACTAGCGTCAAATTGAAAGGATTTATATGAGCTAGAATCGATCTCCAAATGTCTCAGTTCCCAGCTTAACCAATTCAGTGCCAGGGACGTCCTTTTCATCATATTATGGCAACTATTAGACGAATGGTGATGGGCTGGTCTATCAGAGTGAGAACTGAGCAATCTCTGCCATACCCATAGCTTACTCTGACTGTTCCTTTTACTTATATATTTTCTAGATCACAAGTGACGGCGTCTCTTCCGTGGATTGACCTCCCAATCTACCAAGATTGGAAGCCAAAGCGTCACATTTTTCCTTTGCCCCTCAACTTTCTCTTCATAATTGCTGAGGGGCACAGGGCCCTGGGTGGGGCTTTGGTTTCCCGGGCGTTTCCGCTCCCTCCTCAGCTCCCCGCCATGGAGTGGCTTCGGTCACTCCAGGCTTTATTGTGGTCGGCTGGGAGGGTTCTGTGGGGGCGCTCTGTTATGGCCTTGGCCTTGCTCGGGGCCTTGGGGCTGTTCGGCCAGGCAGCTTGGGGAACAACAACAACTATTAGACGATTGTATTCAGCTTAGGAAGGACCCATATAAATAATATGGTTCCAAACTATCTCAGCCTACCTTTTTGACTGCCACAGATACTTCCTAAGCTGTATAATATCGTCTAAACATAGCGATAATAAAATATAACACGTCGCTGGTACTCAGAGGGCTAAATACTGTGCATGGATGTCAATTCTAATACTCTACCCCAATGTCTCAGTTACCAGCCTTACTATTATGATCCAGTTTAAAGATAATTCATAATTATATATAGATACTATTTATTTTTAATATAAACTATATTCGACCATCAATGCCTCAGTTCCTAGCCCTGAGCGGTATGCCTGGGTTTCAGTTCTATACTGAGCCTCTTGAGAGCTCTCATGATTTGCTTCAATATCTATTTGTTCTTTAATTCGTCTCAGAATGCTTATATTTCTACTTAATATAAACTAAATTCGACCTCCAATGCCTTAGTTTCCAGCCTGAGCACTTTGTCTGGGTTTGAGTTCTATGCTAAGTCTCTCGAGGGCTCCCATACGCGGCACCTCACTCTGGGTGGGGAGGCTGGTGGTGGGCCCCTTCGTCAGGTGCTCTATCTCGCGGTACTGACGGTGGAGGCGCTGCTGCAGGAACTCGTATAGCTCGTACTCCAGGGCCAGCTTCTCCTTCAGGGCCTTCTTCGCCGCCTCCCGCACCGCCTTGTACTTCTTCAGGTTCTTGTTGACTAGGCGAGTCTCCTCGAATTCTGTCAAGGGTAGCGGGAGTTCAAAGATTGGATATATTTGGTTCATTACGCCTATGAATATGTCTAAATAAATCCAGAATTACTTCATTTCACCATAACTGACCAGCATTCATTAACCCCTTCTGTACCGTCGACATTCTTTTTATTTAATTCCGGCTACTACTAAGCGATTATATTAAGTTTAGGAAGGATCTCTAGCAATTATAAGTCTTCGAACTCTCTCGGTCAACTCTTCTAACTACCACAGATCTTTCCAAAGCTGCATAAAATCGTCTAAATATAGCTATAATAAAATATAACAGACGTCACCGGTACAGAAGGGGTTAAGACCAAAGTCCACACAAAGACGATTCTACTCAGCTTAGGAAGGATCTCAACAAAAGGGTAAACACCCTCTGCTCTCCACATATTCATCCATCATGCTAAATAAAATCACATAACTACCAGGAAAAAACACAATAAATGTGAAGTATCCTGGCCCATAATCCTTGTAGGTTATTCCCAACTCCTGAATATCCCTGACTCTGACTCCAGTATGGCAGTATCGCTATGAGGCCCCCCCTGAAGGAAAAGGGCATGTATAGTCTATCTTGTTCCAGCTGATGGTAATTTGTCATAGCTTCATCTAATTACTTAGCTAAGCATTCTTAAGCATTCTGCACTCTACATATTCTTCCACCAAACTGAACAAATTGCATAATGATAACCAGAATGCAACAATACGAATTATCCTGAGTCCTTACAACTTTTCTTTACTCCTGACTACCCCTTACCCGGACTCCAGTATCGTTGCGAGGCCCCCCTGAAGAACAAGGGTAGGTAGTGCTCCAGGACAGCCAGGGTGGTGTTCCAGTGTTCTGTCAGGCCCACAACAGCATAGTCATACTCGGCCTCAAACTTGGCCTTCTGCAGCGCCCACCGGTCTCCGAGTTGCCTGGTAAAGAGGTCATACATAGTGAGATTGATTTAGTTTGGTAATACGCCAGTTTTGTACATCTATTAGGATTAAAAACATAAGACATTGATTACATTACATAATATGGAATTTGAAATAGGCAAATTGACACAACAAGGCAACTCCACCCCAGACCCAACTATCACCGTGTAAATATGAACACAGAACAAACAGTTTATATAGTCTTCAGTAGAAGGTCTGTAATGATGGTGAATGGTCAATGATTGTCGTTATTGAGCAATATGAAACAAATGTACTCCCAGACACAGGAAGTGATCACTATATACTACAGGGAAACAGTTGACATGTACTGGAAGGTCACTCCCTAACTTCCATATTACTCTTTTATACCCCCTTCACACTGAAACCCAGTTCTTGACTCTTAATGAGATCTATGCTGACTTATCCTAACCATATAGTGTTTAACTCTTCACAGACATATATAGTGTTTAACTCTTCACAGACATATATGCATTAGTACTCACAGACACTGGGGATGCTGACCACAGAGGAAGGGTATAGATGAGGTGAAGTCTGTGATGTTGGGGGTCAGGTCACACTCGTCCTCACCAGCCAGGATACAATCATCCACCTTCTTCCAGTACCACGTCCGTCCTTATGAGGGGTAGAAGGGTTTTTAATCTTTTTCTCCTTTTCTCTCTTTCCCTGGCTTGTATCCATTCGGCCCCATTTAACCAACTGTGTTAAGACGTTTATCCCCATCTAGGTGTCGATATCTTACTGGCGAGCGATAGCGAGCCAGCATTGTATGAAGAAATCCGGCTTCGCCGTTGACATTTTTCTATCGAAAAATTTACAAATTTAGCTTGCTGTCAAAACAAAATTATATATATGCTGGCTCGCTACCGCTCGCCAGGAAAATATTGGCACCTGGATTGGGTAAACGTCTTAAAACAGTAGGCTGAATGGATACAAGCCAAAAAGAGAGGGAGAGAAAAATAAAAAAAAGCGAGATGGGCTCCCGTAGAAGGTACATTATGGAATACTGATGTGTGACGTCATGGCCTGCACACTTAGGGGTCAACAAAACCAACTGTCAATGATGCTTCACCCATTCTGTCACTTACCCACTCCCTGCATATGGTCAGTATGGCTCGGTAGTGTTGTGGAGAACGTCAGGGCCTCCCACCCGGGAGACCCAAGTTCAATCCCACGCTCAGGCATGAAAGGTTTACCGCATACACTGGTAGCCGGTACTATTTCCCTTGAGCAAGGAAATGGGCAAGGAAATGGGTAATAGTGTTTGGCAATGAACTTTGGTCGAGTGTTATTGAATCTTGGAGCGAGGGCTAGAGAGGAATGGCGCTTAATAAGTAACCTGAACATTATTAAATGACTAGTGTCTGTAGTGTTTGGGGTGTTCCCAAAACTATATGCTTGATGCCTACCACAAGTATCCAGACCTACTCAAATATATCCACACCCACGGTATATGGTAGTCCATATATGGGTGTCCCAAAATAGATGTGTCAAACTTCAGGATATGATTATACAGATAATTCTAAGCATAAAATGTTCTATAGCAAAAATTATAAATCTCAACCATTTAAGAGGTATTGAAGGTTGTATATAGTGTCCTCCCCCGCATCATCGCTGTAATGGACTCTTCCTTGTAAAATAGTTTCCAGAAGGTACAAAGTGAGCTAATATATCTATAAACATTGTGCAACTTACAGAATATTAATATCTTGATAATAACATGGTAAAATAGTTGCAGTTAGATGAGGTTGTGGTAAGCTCTAGGGCAGCTAGGCCGGCCTTATGGGGAAATACTGAAGAAAATGTCATTTTCAACAGGAGATATCTCTGCAACGACTAAAATTTGGAATTTTGGTTATAGAACATTTTATGCTTAGAATAGTTTTCCTAACCTAATCCTGAAGTTTGGCACGTCTATGTCTATTTCGGGACACCCTATTGTGTCTACATAATATCCACACCTGTCCACATGCATTTGTTAACCTATTTAACAAGTGTCCTCATTGTTCTACATGTTATACCTGTCCACGTGTATATATGCACATAACACTACATCCTCACCTATCCACATGATCCAACTGGATTTAGAAGCACCTATTCACATTCATATTGTGATGATGAGTACCTACCACTGCCCGGCACTTTTCTCTCTCTGCCAGCCATCTCCACCTTAACCCTCTCGTTGTCCACCCTCTTGTAGCGGTAGTAGGAGATGTACTTGTCCACGGGGTCTCGAACCAGGGTCATGTATGCCGGTCGCAGGCTCACGTACTTGCTGGGGTGAAAGAGATGGGGTGAAGGGAGAGGGTGAAAGTTTATTTAGTTTAGCGAGACATAACACATCAAAACTAGCATTTTACGGTTAAATACAACAAGCATTGTCATAGGCTGCCTCTGTTGTAGTTATCTTTGTGTTGAGATCGGACCGGAGTAGTTAATCCCAAGTCTTTCTAGGTCTACCCCTATCCCTACAAAATATCATAATTCAGCATAATCGGGAGCTACCTCGTGTGGGCCGTATGGCCTTATGCAGTTTCCCGCGATCTTATGTTCTTATAATACAATACTAAGCACAACACACATCATACATTATAATGCAACCCTTCCCACCACCACAACACACACACCAACCTCCTATGTTGCGTAAAGTTGATGTGCATTGAGAATCGGTCATAACTCTTGGGCCAGAAGTTGTACTCGAACCAGGTGGCCAGGTTGCGCTGCTCCTCCTCCGTCAGTAGTCTGGGGAATGTATATAATTATATATATATAGGTTTCTTTCCGGTACTTGTAAATTGGCTTCTATTGAAATAGATATTGCATGTAATGGGAACTGTACCTTCATTTACCAGAGTTCTACCCACCATCATCCTTCACTATAGCCCTTTATATTATGGTGTGTCATCTCTCACTCTACAGAACCTTCCAAATCCGGTGTCCACCCTGAGCTCACTTTTCTAATACTCTTTTGGGCCCTCTCCCTAAGGCCATCCCTTGGGTACCCTAAGGTAAGTGTTTCTCTATTGGATGATTTCACTACTCACCTGTGAATGTACCCATGGGGTCCAATGTACTAGATCTTCCCTAGGCCCTCTCTCCATTCCCCATTCCTAGGTTGCCCAATAATTTCCTTGCATGCATACCTCCCTGAGGTTCCCATTTGCTATCCTTCAAAGTTTTCCATTATTTTACTCTGGGTATCCCTCCTTGGGACTCTGCCTCGATGAGTATATATTAATGGCACCTCTCTTCCCTCCATCATTGTTGCCCTCGATGATGTCTTCCCAGTGCCCTTGCTGAGTGGTCTAAAGATGGATTTTCATCAGGGTCACCCTGATCCCCCCCCCCCCCCATCGCCTCCTCAGGTGTTCTCTTCTTGCTCACTTGTACATCAGTAAAATCTGATAAGCCGGCTATGTTTGGTGAAATTCAATCATTAAGTTTAAATGCAATTATAAAACAATTTATTTGTCCTATGTCCTTTAACTTTATAAAACTTATCTGAAAAGACATAACTTTTATGTAGAGAACAGCTTATACTCTCATATTTTGGTAACATTTGACACATATTTATTATAAACAAATATTAGCCCATACCTCTGCCACGGCGTCCTATAAACATGCTCCTGGTGATCGTAGCCAAGGTCCTGTCCTAGCGACCGCAAGAGGGACACCAAGGTCTGTCCGCCGGTTCTGGGGATGCGGTTGAAGAAGAGCCAGATGGTGTCAGGGGTGCGGTTGGTGGCAGAGGGCACCAGGCGGGTATCATTCAACTGTTGGTACACGGATATACGCTCCTGCCAACCGGGTTCCTCAGTCGTTGTTGTTGTTGACATCATTGTGCTGCACGGAATGAGTAATATAGAAATGTATTATTAAAGTAGAACTGTAGTTTTCACATTTTGGAAAGAAAACTTTGTAACCAATCATGCAAAGTTGACTTTTAGTCATAATCCAAACAGTATTTATTAAAGGGAGATAAAAATGGCTTCAGAATCTAGTACTGTACATGGCCATTGTATGTTGATGCAGACGTGGGGATTAAAAAGTGCACAATATATATTGAATACACACATCATAACACAACAGAAAGATATGTTAGTTAATCACAAGACAATTTAGTAATCTGATGTTGTTAAAACTGAACATAGATTTGACGTTGGAGAAAGCCAATGAACATTATAGTAGTTCAGTATAAAGGTTGATATAACAAATATTATTTTACACACACACACACACATATACACTGACTCACATACACTGGCACACACACACACACTGACACACACAACCAATGACAAACACACACACACTGAAAAACACACACTGACAAACACACACTGACACACACACACACACCCACATACTAACCTGGACCTGACTGTTGTTTGGTCCTGTTGGTAGTCATCATTATCAGGTCCCTGGTACCTGTAGTGGACCAGTAACATCATCACGTACACCTTGAGGCACACCACGCACGCCACGTACGGCACGTACCTGAACACGTACAAACACAATGATATTACTGGTATTTATTGAAAGAAGAAATGCAAGTACACACACAGTGCTATTATCGGTATATATATATATATATATATATATAACTACTATTTCCAATTGGGGCAGAGAAAGCCTTGTTGCATTTAATGCTTCCAAACCCCAATTTCTTCATCTTACTACCCGTCCGGAACTCCCAGCGGACTTTCCCTTATTCTTCAACAATACAAAAATCAATCCTTCATCTTCTCTCAATATTCTTGGTGTCTCTTTTTCTTCTGCTCTCACTTGGAAGGACCATATTACCAGTCTTGCTAAGGCAGCCTCCTCCCAGAGGCTGGGTGTGCTCAAAATGTCCTGGCCGAAGGCCGGTCCCTCCCCAATTACAGACTTGCTATCGCTCGCTAAGAAAAAATCGACACCTAACTAATACGAAAAGTCTTCATTATGACAAAGAAATGAGAAGAAACATCTTAAAAACGCCAACCTAATTGGCCAACTGTCATATAATCTGAAAACTAATGAGGCTAAACATGAGGAAGAAGGGGGACCAGAAAAACGACCCATCTCCCCTTAATCTGCGGTTGGGGTAATTTATGTAAGGCTAACTGTAAGAACTGTTAGTGCTTGTGCCGTTATTATTACCGCAAGAGTACTGTATTGTAATCACTGTCTATGTAGGTGTATACGTATAATAATTACACACACACACACACACACACACACACACACACATACACACGTATATAGAAGTGATTACAGTTACTGTAATAACTTTTCTCTCTGTCTGTCTGTCTGTCGTCTCTCTCTCTCTCTCTGTATTATAATCACTCCGATGCGTGTGTGCGTTTATGTGTATTGTAATAATGTCTGTGTTTGTGTTATTTATGTGTGTGTGTGTGCGTATGTGTGTGTGTGTGTGTGTGTGTGTGTGTGTGTTCGCTAAACAAAATTGAGACCGATTGAATTGATTTTAACTAATTGGATCGAGGTGGGTATTTGGACCTCCACTGTTTCGCTTTATTAGTATGGAGATTTGAAGACGTTTCACCCTATTAGTTTGGCAATAAATATTCGCTTCACTGTATGCAGTTGTTGAGTTTTGTTCTGGGCGAGTGGTAACTTAGAGGACATTGATCTTCGGTCGGACATTTTTATATCGAAAAATGTACAAATGTAGCTGTACTGTCTGGGTGGGCTTTTCTATTTTTGTATTATATATATATTATATATATATATATTTTTTTTTATAGCTAAAAGGAAATCTAGGAAGGCGTTATTTGTTAGCCTAGGGGACAAACTAAATTGCTTCGCTCGAAAATGACAAAATCAAGCAAAATCCTCAATTATTAAACACAATATCACAATAACCCCCAAGACGTTGGACCAGATAGCGTTAACGAAACATATACTGTATATATATATATATATATACAGTATATATATATTTGTATTTTGGTGATAAATGAATTGTAATTGTCGACCTATTGCGATTCTGTTTGGCTATATTTTGTGTCGAGACTTTAGTTAACCCCTTCAGCACGATGATGTCTTTTACCTTTGATTCTTGCTAAAATTAGACGATTTTGTGCAGCTTAAGAAAGACCTATGTTATTTAGAGGGTTTATTTGAATCCTAGAGGTAGATTATAAGCTAAAGAAAATAATCTAGTGGTAACCAGAATATGATGAAAATTACGTCAGGGGTTAATGCTTCGTTTGCAGTGTTCAGCATAATTCATATTTTTTCACCAATCAACTTTACTTCTAAACTCAATTAATGAAATCAACAAATGCATGTGGCACTCCAAGGACTCGAACCTAGGATACTCACACCGAAATTCCGCACATTTATGCATTACGCTATCAAGACAGTTAACCCTTAGAAGATCCGATGACGCATTTCCTCTCTGTTATCTAGCTATTATTAAACGATTTTACTCAGATTAGGAAGGGTATATGGAAGTCAGAGAACTGATTGAGGCAGTCTTTACCCTCATAATTCCCACAGATCCTTCCTAAGCCTAAATGGCACGAAAGGTCTTATTATCGCCAAACTAATGAACGTGTTTAGGCTCTAGTCTAGGGGAAGGGGGGGGGGGGGGGGGAATTGAGGGACTTTATTTTTCTTTCTTTTGTTTTAGCTTGAAAGGGAACCCAGGGTGGTATATAAGTAGGTTGGAGGGGATCTAGAGGGACAAGGGACTGGGGTTCTCAAAAAGGGGCTCCAGTACTGACACTATTCTTGACTTACAGTGTGCTGGCTTACTAATCCAGAAAGGTTGATAGCCTATGAAGTAATATTTTAACTAACTAGAGAGGCATATATTTAGGTTTGCGGGGGGGGGGAGGGTCTTGAGAGCTAAAAAAAAAAAAACACAGCTAATGTCATACAGTGTGGAGTACTGACCTGACGAAGCCCAACATGGTGGCGGCCTCCTCACTGTTCCTCCACTTCCTCCACATCAGCCTCCAGTGACGCATACCTCAAGTGGCTGTCAGGAGTGGGGAGTAGGGGAAGAGTGGCTGGTGTGTGGTGAGTGGTAGTGGGGAGTGGTTGAGGAGTAGGGGAAGAGTGGTTGTTGAGTGGTGAGTGGTTCGTGTGTGTCGAGTGGTTGGGGAGTACTTGGTTAGTGGCTGGTGTGTGGTGATTGGCTGGTGAGTGGGGAGTGGCAGAGATGACTGATGAGTGGTGGAAGAGTGGGTCGTGTGCGGTGAGTGGCAAATAGCTGGCGAGTGATGGAAGAGTTTTAGTGGCTGACGAGTGGTGGACGAAAGACGAGTGGTAGACTAGGTGATGAGTGGCAGACAGGCAGACGGACGATTGGCGATTAGCTGACGAGTGACGAATGATGACTGATGAATAACTGGTTGCTAGGTGACGAGATGCAGACGAGTAACTGACATTATACTGACGTCTTAACAATTATTATTATTATTATTATTATTATTATTATTATTATTATATTCTATAGGTCTTTCCTTAACACTTTTTTAAACTATCAGTTTCAATATGTATCATTAATCTAACCACAGTGTCATGTTCATATAATAATGCATTCAGGACTTGATCATTTTCTGTCTAGAACTTTTATTCATCGTCTTTTTTAAACGGAATGTCTTGCTAAATCCTTTGCTTTTCAAGTAAAAGTTCAGTGATGGTTTCTATTTACATTTTGCTGAAAATATTTGTGCTCATGTCACTACAAGGTGGAATAACAAAAACATAAGAAACACATACATTAATGGGTGTTCTGAAAACCACCTAAAAAATCGAAAATATGCATAACTAGAGGGCTACTCGAGAGAGCGCATACGTCCACTTACGCTAGCGGAGGTATTATTATTATTATTATTATATGAGATGCCGAAGTCTCCAACCAGGGTATAGAAACACCATCAAGATGAATCCACACAAAACACCCGGAGCACTGGAGAGAGATTACGGCAACTTAGGAAAAAATATAAACATATACTGTATGTATACTGTGCATATACATATATTAAACACAGATAACATATTATGCAGTGAAGGATATCAAGTATAAATATAATACAATAAAATAGAATAAAATAAGTTTAAAAATTAGAATTAATGCTGCAAATAAGCATTAACTCTAGACTTAAAAATGGAGATATGAGCTGAATTGACTAGCTCATTTGGCAACTTATTCCACAAGTCAACCATGGCCGGCACAAAACACCGTGAAAACTGTGTCATTAAGATTGCTTGTGAATCTAGTTGCACGAGCCCGGACATAGGGCCCAGGCAGAACCCCATGTAAGGGATGCTGAGGGTTGTTAAAAACTTTAAATAAAAGACTAAGGGCACCAACTTTACGTCGATGCGCTCTATCGATCGACTCCCTAATGGAATAACTTCTTCCTTGGTACATATCCTATCTGCCCACCAAATGTCATGAACATCAGTTCATAACTTTGTGAGCCGTCTACACTGGCGGAGGTATGCGCTCTACCGATCACCTCTTAAATATAACAAATTCTTCCTCTATGCATATCCTATCTGCCCACCAACTTTCGTGAAAATTGGTTCATAACGTTTTGAGATGTCTTGTTTACAGACAGACAAACGGAGGCAATAACATAACCTCCTCCATCTTCGTTAGCGGAGGTAATAAAGATTTTCCATTCAATGTTTATATTCTACATTGGTTTGGCAAATTCCGAGGCAAACTTCTTATTTATATTTTGTCAACTAATTTCTTTCATTTTCAGTCTAGTTTCTCGTATTAGTGCAAAAATCCTGGAATGTTGCTGGAAAACTGTTAACCATCGAAAATTGACGATAAAAACTTGTGTATGATACCTCCTGAACCCGCTGTTCTATTGGAGATTCAGTCTTTTATAAACATTGAACTATGATGACTCCAGTTAAGGCAATTGTTTTTATTCTTACTGCCAAAATTAACAAAGAACATTGATGTAAACTAATAATGAACATAGCATATGCAAATTATTAATGCAGCCACTACTGTAATGACACCAATCAAAGGCATCAACAACATATCAGACATTATTGCACGTCTGTATACTCATAGGGTCTTGGATAACGGTAACGCGCGATAGGTAAACGGTACCACACTGTTAAGCCTATATATTTATTTGTAAAGACGACCACAAGACTGGTATCCATACTGGAATGTTTACATTGTATTAGACACGGGCACAAACGTAAATACACATAAATATTACGATATATTTAAAGTCTCATTTCGTAATCTTAAATGTGACAAATAATTTAGATTATAAAGAAAGACAGATATTAGTAGGTATTTAATAAGTCCTTTAGTCACTATGCTAAAGGCAGGGAATCGTAATCCTGAAGTACAGCAAGTTTTCAAACAATGCTATTAACTGTTCTTCACTGTTAATGATTTGCAGAGAGCTGAGTACGGTTTGGTGCACAGGTGAGGACTGAAGGTGGAAGGAGGGTTGCTCACTCTCACCCACCACCTCCAGGGTTGCTTGGTATAACAGCATCCCCCCCAACTCCACAGGCGAACACCATCATGATTCCAACTCTCGCTGTATCCACAAAGTACCGTTTTCTACACTTCGTTATTAAGCTTGTTTATTTATTTATATTTCTTGCTATAGCTATCCAGCAATATATATCTATCTACCTATCTGTTTATGCTCCTGGGCAACTCAACCACTAGACCTTTTCAACCAGTAGATTTTTATATAACTATTGCCAAATCTACCTGGACCAAATAAATCCATGCCAAATTAAAGGTCTTACATTTTTATATTGACCTAGCCTAACAGTATTGGTTGAGTAGGTACTGTAGTTGAGCATGTCACCAACTACAATATATACTGTATACTGTGATTTTGGAGTCGCTAACGTGCTCGGTGACTTGCTATCGTGATGCTACTAATATAGGCAACCCAACCACCACCCTTTAGCAAATCTCCTACAGGTAAACAAACAGTTACGCCACCTATAGTCAGTTTATTTTCAACTGACGGTAAATTGCAAAGTTCCCATTAAGATTTCTCAGTTATTTGGACAACTTTTGTAGTGAAATATGGTAGTAATTATACAAGCTAGGTCTTAATAGGATGCAGAGACATATTATAGTAGTTTCATATTTTTCTATTAGTATCGACAAATTAGCTGCTAAGGGGTTCAATCTATAGTCATCTGAAAATAAACAGAGTATAACTAAAGTGTATTCAAGCTAACCTGGCAGAAATTGGTAACACTGACTTTCTATACTTCCTATACTGCCTTTCTAAACTGCTCGTGTGACGCCGCCTATATTTAATTTTGGCTATACACATAATTATATAGCAAGACAGCGTTACCAATTTCTGCCAGGTTAGCTTGAATACACTTCAATACATTATTCACTCTTACCACACACCTTATTGTTAATTGACCACTTGCGAGTTTCAGGCTATAAGGAAGTTGGAGCTTTATACATCGATATAAAACAGAAATGTAATAATAATGTAGGATATCTGATAAATTTGGTTATATGTATTTATAAATGAATTACGACTGTGTATTAGCTGGTAATTCTGCTAAATATCGATGTCTACAGCTCCAACTTCCTTTTAGCATAAAACTCGTAAGTGGTCAATTCATTACCGCTACCCACGCTACACTGAGCACCTTGGTTCCCGTTATCTAAGCAAATCACAATGCCTAAATACTGATATATACAGAATGTGTACAGTTGCCACATGAATTCCTACACAGTCCATGATGTTATGTGTGAAAGGAAGAATACTATAAGACTGAATTACGAGTGTTGTTTGTTATGCATTAAGTTAACCCCTTCTGTACCGACGACCTCTATAAACAGGTTATTCTAGTTATATTTAGACGATTGTGTGCAGTTCAAGAAGGCTTTGTGGTAGTCAAAATGGTTAAGGGCGATACTTAAGGGGAGATTTCCACTTGAGGGATTTTTTTCTTGACCCCTTTCTCCTTCATGTTTAGCCCCATTGCTTTTGAGATTTTAAGACTTTCGCCCTAGTAGTTTGGATATTTTAAGACATTTTGCCCCATTTTTGTCAATTTTAAGACCTTTCGTGCCGTTAAGGTGTCGATTTTTCCTGGCGAGCGATAGCGAGCCTGTAATTTAAGAGCAACCGGCCTCCAGCCGGGACATTTTTCTACCGAAAAATGTACAAATTTATCTTGAAAGGATGTCTAGGGGGTGTAATTTTAAGCTTGATGAACAAGTAGGGAACAAACTAAATACCTCCCCTTAATTGAAAGTCTGTTAATTGTTGGAGGCCCTTTATAAGCTGAATTATGACGTCTAATAGTAGCCAGTTAAAAGTAAGGCACCGGTACTGAAAGAGTTGTAGTTGCATTGTAAAGAACAGCAAAGAATGCAAGTGTGTACAGTTTCAAATACATGCAAATGGTACAAATGCTATGGAGTATTGAGTAGATTTCTCTATTATTATGGGCTAGTTAAAGCATACAAAATCTGCAATTCAAAGATCTTATCTACTACTAACAACATTAATTAAAACACAATGTAGGGAAGAAGGGGTCTGCCTCGTATGGGCAAATAAGCCTATTGCAGATTTCCATTTGCTTATGTTCTTAAAATGGTAAACTTATAAATTCCCTTTCAACCTGAAAGTAAATTTTAAAAAACATTAAATCCCACCAACTTCTCACAGCATTTATACAGTTACCACATGAATTCCTACCCACTCCATGATAATATCTATGAAAGGAAAAATAGTACAGTATGATTCAATTATGAGTGGCTTGTTATGCAGCAGTTTATTCATATGATCAGCTAACGGTTTTACAACATATGGTTCATGTAATTCAATGATACTGTATTAACGTCCATACACAAAATTACCTAGTGGGTGACAATTTATGTGAGCAACTGTAGGTAACCTCATACGTCTGGCAGAGGGGGTGAGCAATAAACTACCTGCGGGTGTGAAGATCCGCTACACGGCTACACGTCTCTCTGCTCTACCACCACTCACGCCCCCAGGGAAAGACTCACACAACAACAGCAGCAGGGGGGTAGTTCCGGCAATATCTGAGCAGCAACTTTATCCCCGGGGAGAAAGTTACACACCAACAGCAGAAGGGGTGGTTCCGGCAATAAAATCAGAGCGGCAACTTTATTTCCGGGAACAGAGTCACACACCAACAACAACAGGGGTGGGGGGGGGGGGTCCGGCAATATTATCAGAGCGGCATCTTTATTCTCACATTAGTTCGGGGCTCTATACCAAGTCTCTATACCCTGTTCCAAATAAGTTCCAAATAACAGCTGAGCTCTGGCACTCTCTCCCAGTATCAGTCTTTCCCTCATCCTATGACTTAAATTGCTTCAAACTCCCTGTGTCCAGGCATTTTGGCTCGAACGTCCCTTGATTTTGGCCCTGTCACTCTTTCAACTCTGTGGGGAGGCACTCGTCACAGGCAGAAAAAAAAAAAAATCACTTTACGACACCTCGTATACACTTTTCGAAGAGTGTTGAGAGGGGAGCAGGGGTGTTGAATAGGCCAACACTCTTGAACAATAATTTACCTCTATAAATCGCAAACGACGTCAGTAATCGAGATAATATTTATACCATTTGGGCAGGGTCAGCCAGAATAGGTGTGAGAATGTACAGCCTATTTGCTCCAGCCCTTTTTGAACTACAGAGGTTAGGGTTCAGGATTCGTAGCCTACCTATTTGGAACAGGGTGTAGTGTATATTATATTATGACTGGTTAGGTATACGGCAACACTATCGTAATTGATCACTTGCGAGTATTGGTCAATAAGGAAGTTGGAGCTGTGGCCATCAATATCTACCAGAATTATCAGCTAAAAGACGGTCATTCATAAATACATAAAACCAAATTGATCATACTTTTTATCCATCAGAAATCCAAAATTTTATTACAGTTGTCTTAAAGATTGATATTCACGGGTCCAACTTCCTTATAGCCTGAAACTCGCAAGTAGTCAAATTACAAAGAATGATTTTGTCTACGAATACGAAACCTAGTGAACCTTAGCGTACTGTACAGTTAGCCAAATAAATCAATCATTGCTTTAAGGGGAGGTATTTAGTTGATTCCCTAGACTTCCATCAAACTTAAAATTACACCCCCTTGAGTCCCTTTCAAGATAAATTTGTACATTTTTCGGTAGAAAAATGTCCCGGCCGAAGGCCGGTTCCTCTTAAATTACAGGCTCGCTATCGCTCGCCAGGATAAAATCGACGCCTGAATTGCACGAAAGGTCTTAATATGGGGTGAAAGTTCTTAAAATCGCTAAACTAATGGGGGAAACGTTTTATAATATCAAAGGCAATGGGGCTAAACATGAGGGAGAAAGGGGTAAAGAAAAAAATCCCTCAAGTGGAAATCTCCCCTTAACCCCTTCAGCACCTTCAACGCCTTTTCACCTTTCATGCTGGCTACTATTAGAGGATTTTAATATATTGTATACAGTTTAAGAAGGACCTATACTGTACGTTACTAAGAGGGTTTGTTGAGTTACTATTTTTTTTCAATTTGAGTCCCATAGGTAGATTATTAATTAAAGAAAATCGTCTAATGGTAACCAGAATATGGTGAAGAAAATTGCGTCATGGTGGTGAAAGGGGTTAAGGGAAGATGGGCAGTTTTTCTGGTCCCCTTTTCTTCCTCATGTTGATCCCCAATAGTTTGTCGATTTTAAGACCTTTCGCCCCATTTCTGTGTCAACGTTAAGACATTTCGTGCCCTTTAGGTGTCGATTTTTTTTCCTGGCGAGCGATAGCGAGACTGTAATTGTGGAGGAACCGGCCTTCGGCCATGACATTTTTCTACCGAAAAATTTATACATTAATCTCGAAGGGGGATCTAATGGACGTTTTTTTAAAGTTTGACGGAGGTCTATGGAGGAAACTAAAACAAATTAATATGGAGGAAACTAAATTAATATATAAATACATAGGCACCAACAAAATATATCCCCTGTCCCTTTAAACGTCCATAAAGCCGCTATTGTATTAACCCTTCCAAGCTCCAATACGAGTTTCTGGTCTGTTTCTGGCTACTATTGGACGATTTTATTCAGATTAGTAACGGTATATGGAAGTCAAAGGGTTGATTGAGAGAGTGTTTACCCTTTTAATACCCACAGATACTTCCTAAGCTGCATAAAATCGTCTAGTGATAGCCAAAATAAACTGCTAAAACGCGTCAGAGCTTGAAAGGGTTAATCCATGATGTACCGGTGACATCCTTTTCGTTACAGTCTGGCTACTTATAGATGGCATTCTTCCGTTTATAAAGGTCCTCCAACAATTAACCCTTTCTGTACCGGTGACATCATTTTCATCATATTCTGGCCACCATTAGACAATATTATTCAGCTTAGGAAGGACCTCTAGCAATAATATGGCTGCAAAGGATCTTAACCAACCCTTTTAAGGGGAGATCTCCACTAGAGGGATTTTTTTCTTGACTCCTTTCTCCCTCATGTTTAGCCCCATTGCTTTTGATATTATAAAACGTTCGCCCCGTTAGTTTGGCGATTTTAAGAACTTTCACCCATTTTTAGACCTTTCGTGCCATTCAGGTGTAGATTTTATCCTGGCGAGCGATAGCGAGCCTGTAACTTAAGAGGAAACGGCATTCGGCCGGGACATTTTTCTACCGAAAAATTTACAAATTAATCTTGAAAGGGACTCAAGGAGGTGTAATTTTAAGCTTGCTGGAGGTCTAGGGAACAAACTAAATACCTTCCCTTAACTATACCACACATCCGTCCTAAGCTGCATAATACCGTCTACACATAGCTAGAATACAATCCAACACACGTCGCTGGTACTCAAAGGGTTACAGGCTTCCAACTATCTCTCTTAACCCTTTTTTTTACTGACACAGGTCTTCTTAAACTGTACTAAATAGTCTAAATATAGATTAATGTTAAAATACGTCGCTCAAACTTATCCCCATTAGTTTTGAGATTTTAAGACGTTTGCCAAATTAGTTTGTCGATTTTAAGACCTTTCACCCCATTTCTTTGTCAATATTAAGACCTTTCGTGCTCTTTAAGTGTAGATTTTTTTTTCCTGGCGAGCGATAGCGAGCCTGTAATTATGGAGGAGCCGGCCTTCGGCCGTTACATTTTTCTACCAAAAAATGTACAAATAAATCTCGTAGGGAGATCTAATGGATTTTTTTTTTTTAATTTTAATGGAGGTATAGGCAAGAAACTAAAAAATAAATGAATATATAAATAAATAGACCCTAAAAAACAAGCACTGTCCCCTTAACCTGGGCGTGTCCTAAACCTTACCTTCTGAAGCACTATAATGATAACCAACTATATTATGCCCTTCATATAGTGCCAGAGTCTTGAAACCAAATGTGTACTCACCTAATGTGTACTCACCTAATGTGTACTCACCTAATGTGTACTCACCTAATGTGTACTCACCTAATGTGTACTCACCTAATGTGTACTCACCTAATGTGTACTCACCTAATGTGTACTCACCTAATGTGTACTCACCTAATGTGTACTCACCTAATGTGTACTCACCTAATGTGTACTCACCTAATGTGTACTCACCTAATGTGTACTCACCTAATGTGTACTCACCTAATGTGTACTCACCTAATGTGTACTCACCTAATGTGTACTCACCTAATGTGTACTCACCTAATGTGTACTCACCTAATGTGTACTCACCTAATGTGTACTCACCTAATGTGTACTCACCTAATGTGTACTCACCTAATGTGTACTCACCTAATGTGTACTCACCTAATTGTAGTATACAGGATTTGAGCCTAAGCTCGTGTTGTCCTGTCTCTCTCTCTCTCTACATTTATCCAATTTTTCTTTAAAAGTTTGGATATTTCTTGCTCCCACCACCTCCCCATCCAACTTATTGTGTGTGTGTGTGTGTGTGTGTGTGTGTGTGTGTGTGTGTGTGCTCTCTCGCGCGCGCGCGCGAGAGAGAGAGAGAGAGAGAGAGAGAGAGAGAGAGAGAGAGAGAGAGAGAGAGAGAGAGAGAGAGAGAGAGAAATCAGAAACAGTAATATGGGCGTTGAATTATCTTACGGGCGGGGGGGAGGGGAGGAGGCCGCCTGCAGCTGCAAGACCGTAAGATAGTAACAGTAGACTGGCTGCCACTGTAAGAGTGGGACTCTCACAATCCCTCTCACAACTTCTATGGATAATTCCGGTGTAGCACCTTCTGACTTTAAACTTTAACAAATGTAGGGTGCCTATTACTACGATCGACACTCAAAATTAGTTCCGATACCGATGCTAAAGTTCCCTAAATCTTTGCCGGGATAAAGTGGCCTATTAAAAGTGGTCGGAAAGTGAGTTGGTGTGATTATGCTTAATGGTTCCCAACAGTTAGTAACAGCTGGTACGCCAGTCAACGGCAACAAGCAGATGGTTCAAGGGTGGTGGCTGTTATTTGTTTTGTTGTTAAAGTATGACGGATATTATGCGATCGTTGCTGTTTATTTGTAAACATGAGTTCTCCAACACTTATGAATGGTGTTACATGAAACTAAGTTTCTTGATGCGGTACTAGAGTATAAACTACTATATTTCGGGAAAAATCCCCCCCCCCCCCCTTCCCCCGAATAAAACAAATAAATAACTAAACTAATAGTACAACAATACATAACATTAGAATATAATAAACTAATAGTACAACAATACATAACATTAGAATATAATAAACTTGCCCGAGCTGCACGATATTCACTATAAAAGTACATACTTGATACAAAAGGAATTAAACACAACAAATAGTGTAATTATTGGATGACCCCAACTGGGGGTTATAGGGGCTAAACCCCTAACATTCAAGATGTTGGAATTAGATATATTGAATAGCTTAGGTACGCGAAGTAAATGTTGTGGATGTAAGACATGATTATTAACGTGGTTGTACGGCAAGGGACCCATTATTAATTTCCCACTGATGATGTTTTGATAACGCCCTGTTTTGTTTTGCTTAGTAGTGCTATCTAATAAACATGCAATGCTCTTAATAAATCACACTGTACAGTCGCCAAATAAGTGAATTCTCGTCACCAAGTATATTTTGATCAATTATTGGTATCAGCAATATCAAAACATGATTTCTTCATCTCGAGTGAGATATGCAAACATGTTCCTACATTTACCCACCCTATTCAGCATCTGACAGACATCAATACAGTACAGAGCGAGCCAAACATAACAACAGCTGAGACATGACGTATTACCCCTACCTTACACTATAATTAGCGACCATAAATGTCACGGGTGTTGAGGATAGGTCAGCCATTAATTTATGAGAATCGACAAACTATCGACTATCCTGCCTTCCCCCCTTGTTCAACGACAGTAGGATGTTTGTAGGTGAAGTATACGAAGTGGATGTTAATATAATTATAAAGAACTTTCCTTGCCTGTGGCCTAGTAAGAATATAAATATTAACCCCTTCTGTACCGGCGAGGTCTTTATAATTTTATTCTACCTATATTTAAACGATTTTGTGCAGCTTACGAAGAATCTATGGTAGTAAAAAGGGTTAAGTGAGACAGTTCGAAGCCTGTTCATTGTTGAAGGTCCTTTTTTAACTGAACAAAATCGTCTAAAAGTAGCAAGAATATAGTTAAAAAGACGTCGCCGTTACAGAAATGGTTAAGGGGTATTTATCTTCTGGACTCCCTTCTTATGCTTGATGTTTAACCCCATTAGTTTTGAGATTTTAAGACCTTCGCCCCACTAGTTTGGCGATTTTTAGAACTTTCGCCCATTTCTTCGTCAATTTTAAGACCTTTCGTTGTCGGTTCAGTGTCGACTGTACGTTAGTTGTTGTAATTGCGATGAGAGTACTGTACTAATGTTCCAGTCTCTCTCATTGCAATTATTATAACAACTAGAGTATCATATTAACTGGCTATAGGACTACGGCAAACCTATAGCAATTAGGGGAGACACTTGCTACAGGCAACTTTGCCTTTTGCCTCCTGCATTCACAACAAATAATACAGAAAAAAGGTGGATAATGATGTGGTTTATCTAGGAATACAAGCCTAATTAAAAAAATAAATAAATAAATAAATATTGACGAAATTTGTCTAGGAATACAGGTTTAAATATTCCAGTGCATTTTACGCCTAATACCAAACGAATATTGTGGGAATGAGTGTTGTTTATAGAAATTAGACTGATTAGCACTCCCATACCTGAAGCTAGCCTAATTTTTGTAAGCTATTTCGTCCATTAACGGCGCTGGGAAGGGAAAGAATTGTTTAAGAATACCGCCCTTAAGGGGAGATTTCTACTTGAAGGATTTTTTTCTGGATCCCATTCTCCCTCATGTTTAGCCCCATTGCTTTTGAGATTTTAAGACGTTCACCCCATTAGTTTGGCGATTTTAAGACCCCTTGCCCCATTTCTGTCAATTTTAAGACCATTCGTGCTATTTAGGTGTCGATTTTTTCCTGGCGAGCGATAGCGAGCCTGTAATTTAAGGGCAACCGGCCTTTGGCCGGGAAATTTTTCTACCGAAAAATGTACAAATTTATCTTGAAAGGGGGTCATGGGGGTGTAATTTCAAGTTTGATGGAAGTCTAGGAAACACACTAAAAACCTCCCCTTAACCTTTTCAGTTACGATGACGATTATTCACTTCATTTTGGCTAACATTATACGATCCTACTCAGCTTTGGAAGGCCCTCTATGAAAGAAAGGGATAGTGCCTATCCTGGTTAACCTTCTGACGCCACAATGTCTGCCTAAAGTAAATACAATCGTCTAATGATAGCCAGAATCCTCCTCCTACCACTGCAAGGGTTATCAACTGAACACGTTAACCCTTTCAGCACTGCGATGCCTTTCTGACATACCGGTATATATTATTATTAAAAATCCTATTAATTGTTTTTCGTGTACTGTTTATTATTGCATTATTATTGAGCGATTTTATTAAGTTAAGGGGAGGTCTCCACTTGAAGGACTTTTTTCTTGACCCCTTTCTCCCTCATATCTAGCCCCATTGCTTTTGAGATTTTAAGACGTTCGTCCCATTAGTTTGGCGATTTTAAGAACTTTCACCCCATTTATGTCACTTCACCTTTCGTCCCATTTAGGTGTCGATTTTTCCCTGGCGAGCGATAGCGAGCCTGTAATTTAAGAGGAACCGGCCTTCGGCCGGGACATTTTTCTACCGAAAAATGTACAAATTTAAATCTTAAAAGGGGGTCATGGAGGTGTAATTTCAAGCTTGATGGAAGTCTAGGAAACACACTAAAAACCTCCCCTTAAGCTTAGGAAGAATCGGTTGGAGTTGAAAGGTACGAATAGTTTGTACTCTTGCATAATATACTAATGTTTATAGAAATAATATGCACATGGAGATAATAATATAACATGGCATTTAAAATCATCAATCGAAAAATAGAAATATGAATATAATGAGTAGAATACAATTACATTTAGATGAAAAAACAATCTAATAATAGTTCACATTCTAAATAGATTAATAACAGCGGATCCAGTGTATTGAAGTATGATAGCCCAGATCCTGTAGTAAGAGACAGCGGCCATCTTTGTCTTCGAACGCCATTTTGCAGCCATAATGATCAAACACGGTGATGTTATTTTATTTCCGATCGTGTATAACTTAGATCCGAAGCCCAAAATATATATCCTGTACCGGTATTGTCGAATCGCTATCACTCGCCAGGAAAAAGTCGACACCTAAATGGCACGAAAGGTCTTACAATGGAGACATATGAGTGTATAGAGAAGAACATATCACCAGTGGCAACAATATGGCGGAGGTTGGCCCGTCTCTGTTACTATAGGGTCTCTCGGGATAAGTAGGGTTTTGGTTTGGCAAGGCGATCAGGTAAGGATTTTGGAGTTACCTCGTTATTGTTATCTGTAATTAAACCACCTAGTATCAAGGCATTTTTCCTTCATTTAATTCCTACTACCACTAGACGATTTTATAGGATTTTATAGGAGTAAGAGTAAGAGTGAGGGTGAGTGAGAGAGGGAGTGAAAGTGAGTGAGAGTGGGTTAAATGAGAGTAGTAGTAGTAGTAGTAGTAGTAGTAGTAGTAGTAGTAGTAGTAGTAGTAATCAATTGACCCACTTAGTGTCGGGTCAGCAGAACGGGTCATCTTGATAACAGGTACTGCACAAACCTCACGCTACCGGTACCCCTTAAAGTGGCACTACCTTTTTTACCCTATTTGGTCCGATATTTTGTTTAAGGGGGGATGGTTGCCTTTTCTGGATTCTCTTCTCTCTCATGCTTAGCCTCATTAGTGTCCAGATTTTAGGAAGTTCGCCTCATTAGTTTACCAATTTTAAGACCTTTCGCCCCATTTATTTGTCAATATTAGGACCTTTCGTGCCATTCAAGTTTCGATTTTTTCTTGGCGAGCGATAGCGATCCTGTAATTTAAGGAGGATTATATAAAGCTTAGAAAGGATGTATGGTAGCGAAAAGGATTGAAATAGTCTGTAACCTCTTAACCCTTTCATTACCGGGGGAATGCCTGTTGTATTATTTCAGCTACATTTAGACGATTTTATGCAGCTTAGGAAGGATCTGTGGTAGTTAAAAGGCTTAATTGAGGGAAAAAACGCTCGTGTGATACCAGCTTAAAACCAGTATAACACGAGCACCTTTTCCCTCAACATTTATCCTCAACACTGGTCTAGCAGCTTATGAGGTCAACTTTTAAAATATTTATGTCACCTAAATTCAGCTATCATCAGTCTAGCTTCCGATACCAGTGCAAAATATTCTAGAAATGTCGCCAGAAAACTGTTGATAATCGAATGTTGACTATAAAATCTCTCGTGTGATACCGACGTAAGACTCTAGCTATCATGGTATAAAGACAAAATATAATTAGATTGAAAAGTTATTATACCATGCTAGCTATACTCTAGTTGCGGTAATGTTCCGACTCTCTGGGGACAATACAGGTAAAGAGATGTGCTAGATACTAGATAGTGGCGGGAGGGCCGGGTAATAGGTGTACTATTTAAAAGGAGTGTGCTTGTTGTTGTTGTTGTTCCCCAAGCTGTCTGGCCGAACAGCCCCAAGGCCCCGAGCAAGGCCAAGGCCATAACCGATCGCCCTCACAGAACCCTCCCTGCCGACCACAATAAAGCCTGGGTGACTGAAGCCACTCCATGGCGGGGAGCTGAGGAGGGTGCGGAAACGCCCGGGAAACCAAAGCCCCACCCAGGGCCCTGTGCCCCTCAGCAATTATGAAGAGAAAGTTGAGGGGCAAAGGAAAAATGTGATGCTTTGGCTTCCAATCTTGGTAGATTGGGAGGTCAATCCACGGAAGAGACGCCGTCACTTGAGATCTAGAAAATATATAAGTAAAAGGATTAACAGTCAGAGTGAGCTATGGGTATGGCAGAGATCGCTCAGCTCTCACTCTGATAGACCAGCCCATCACCAAAGTGTGCTTGTTAGTAGGTGTGCTTGGGAGACTGAAAACTTCCGGTATCACCATAACGATTTCAGGGAGTTACAAATTAAAGCAAGCAACAACAGATCTTCACTAGGCTGCTTGTTAACGAAATAGGTGAGTCTGTCTTCACCCTTACCGTCTTAATGAGAGAAAATGGATACGACAGGAAGCCTTTAGTAGATCCCCAAGACGGATCCTATTTACTGCTACGTGAACAAATGCACCGGATATTAGTAAAATTATCCATCCATCTCGTCAATTAATCAACCAATCAATCAATCAATCAAGCAATGAGGGCACACACACACACACACACACACACACACACACACACACACATACAAATTAAATGACCAAACACACACACACTCACAAATGAAAATGACCAAACAAACACACACACACACACACACACACAAATGCAAATGACCAAACAAACACACAATGAAAACGACCGCACATACACATAAACACCCACACACACACACACAGGAACACAACCAAGCATTCGTGCACTCTCCACCACACGCACACAAAAACACAACCACACACAGACGCAGACAAATCATACTTAAATTTAATGGATCAAAGAGAAAAAAATAAGTGACAATTACAATTATTGAAGACAATCGTGCACGTCACTCCTTGCCGTTATAAGTCTGTCATTCACCGGGGAATGGTGGGAGTGGCAAAATAAAATTTCTTGGTGAAATATAAAACATTCACAAAATAATACAAGATGAATATATATCTATATTATATAATTTTGGAAATATCAGCAACCCACGAATAAACTTAGAACTAAACGTAATTAATGAAATGCATGAACACCATGTGGTACTACTCCAAGGAGTCGAACCTAGGAAACTCACACGCTCCCAAGATTTAAAACACTATGATTGCGGTTGAATGGCATGCTTATACCAATTACGTTCACTTACGTAAGAATCACTTAGCTAAATTTCAAATGCTTTCTACGTAATAATGTGAATTTTAGCACATTATATTAAAATAATAATGACCATGCAATTGCATTTTCCTCCACAGTTGTTGGAGCTATGCAAATCTATACATTCTACGACTTTAATAAGATCAGGATAAGATGTTATAATTATTTTCAAACTTGAATTTCTCTAGATTAGTTAAACTATCAAGTAACGTATGCTAATTGAATATAAAGTAATTAACACACATCTCCCAGCATCAACCTGATCGAGAGTGGCTTTTGTGGATCACCCAACGAGCTGATGTTAAGTAGCATTAAGGGGGGTGACCTGATTTGTTTTATTTCTGTCCTTTTCTCCCTTTCTCTGGCTTGTATCCATTCGGCCCCATTCAGCCAACTATTTTAAGACGTTTATCCCCATCTAGGTGTCGATTTCTTCCTGGCGAGCGATAGCGAGCCAGCATAATATGAAGAAATCCGGCTTCGCCGGAGGCATTTTTCTATCGAAAAATTTACATATTTAGCCTGCTGTCAAACAAAAATAAAAAATATGCTGGCTCGTTACAGCTCACCAGTAAACAATTGACACCTGGAT
Source organism: Paralithodes platypus (assembly GCA_032716605.1). Classification (NCBI taxonomy): domain Eukaryota; kingdom Metazoa; phylum Arthropoda; class Malacostraca; order Decapoda; family Lithodidae; genus Paralithodes; species Paralithodes platypus. The sequence goes on from CM064513.1 coordinate 10,713,198, forward strand.
GGGGATAAACGTCTTAAAACAGTAAGCTGAATGGGGCCAAATGGATACAAGGCAGAGAAAGATAGAAAAGGACAGAAAAAAAGCCAGGTCACCTCCCTTAAAACAGTTGTACGAAAATGATGGTGACAAAAAAGAGGCTATACCGGGAGTGAGCAGTGTGAACATAAAAGAGGCTATACCGTGAGTGAGCAGTGTGAACATAAAAGAGGCTATACCGTGAGTGAGCAGTGTGAACATAAAAGAGGCTATACCGTGAGTGAGCAGTGTGAGCATAAAAGAGGCTATACCGTGAGTGAGCAGTGTGAACATAAAAGAGGCTATACCGTGAGTGAGCAGTGTGAACATAAAAGAGGCTATACCGTGAGTGAGCAGTGTGAACATAAAAGAGGCTATACCGTGAGTGAGCAGTGTGAACATAAAAGAGGCTATACCGTGAGTGAGCAGTGTGAACATAAAAGAGCTATACCGTGAGTAAGCAGTGTGAACATAAAAGAGGCTATACCGTGAGTAAGCAGTGTGAACATAAAAGAGGCTATACCGTGAGTAAGCAGTGTGAACATAAAAGAGGCTATACCGTGAGTAAGCAGTGTGAACATAAAAGAGGCTATACCGTGAGTGAGCAGTGTGAACATAAAAGAGGCTATACCGTGAGTAAGCAGTGTGAACATAAAAGAGGCTATACCGTGAGTAAGCAGTGTGAACATAAAAGAGGCTATACCGTGAGTGAGCAGTGTGAACATAAAAGAGGCTATACCGTGAGTAAGCAGTGTGAACATAAAAGAGGCTATACCGTGAGTGAGCAGTGTGAACATAACAGTTACGGCGTGACTGGTAGGAATGATGATCAGCAAGTTTACTGGATCACCGCCACTCCCGCTACCACTACCTCCACCTCTTCCCTAGCCAGCCCCACCATCTCTACCTCCACCACCCCCACCCTCACCACCGCCTTAACCACCTCTACCTCCACCACCAGCTAAACCATCTCCACCTCCATCCCCACCACTACCTCCACCCTCGCCTCCATCTCCACCTCCACCACTACCACCACCCCCCGACCTTCCCCACCCCCTCCATCACCACCACCCCCACCCACCACCACCACCACCTCCACCATCATCTCCGTCACCGTCACTGATGGTTGGCTTACGGTACCCCAGGTGAACGAACTCCCACCGTGTTATTATAGTCCTAGTATAGTTGGTTTATCCCGTGTTGTTATAGTCCTAGTATAGTTGGTTTATCCCGTGTTGTTATAGTCCTAGTATAGTTGGTTTATCCCGTGTTGTTATAGTCCTAGTATAGTTGGTTTATCCCGTGTTGTTATAGTCCTAGTATAGTTGGTTTATCCCGTGTTGTTATAGTCCTAGTATAGTTGGTTTATCCCGTGTTATAGTCCTAGTATAGTGGTTTTATCCCGTGTTGTTATAGTCCTAGTATAGTTGGTTTATCCCGTGTTGTTATAGTCCTAGTATAGTTGGTTTATCCCGTGTTGTTATAGTCCTAGTATAGTTGGTTTATCCCGTGTTGTTATAGTCCTAGTATAGTTGGTTTATCCCGTGTTGTTATAGTCCTAGTATAGTTGGTTTATCCCGTGTTGTTATAGCCCTAGTATAGTTGGTTTATCCCGTGTTGTTATAGTCCTAGTATAGTTGGTTTATCCCGTGTTGTTATAGTCCTAGTATAGTTGGTTTATCCCGTGTTGTTTCGTGTTAACCCTTTCAATATGTGGTGGCGCTTCTCTTCATATTATTATATTTATCATTACACGATTATATTCAGCTTAGGACCGAACACCCGCGTTGTTCTAGTCGCATATTACCTTTGGTAATATGTTGGGTTTCTCTTTAGTTGATTCTGGCTAAAAATTATACGATTTTATGTAGCTTTGGACAAGGTACACCCGCCTTACAAGATATTCCCACCCCAATGCTGTACAGCTCTTTAACCCAAGAGTGATCCGTCGTTGAAGCAACAACAACAACAACAACAACAACGGCACGAGTAAACCCCAGAGACCATCGCTTTGCACGGACCTAATAGGAGAGTACAGAAACATTGAGGCTATTTAGGATGCAGTGCGAGTAGGAGTCAACATGGCTGCTAAATAACCCACATGACAAGTTGGTGATACCCTGCTCCACCAAGGTATTATTAACACTATCTGGTGCAACTTCTTGAGGGTTAGTATGATATTGTGTACTATTATTATTATTGAGGGTTTTAATTTTTTTTTTTTTTTTTTTTTTTTTTTTTTTTAAATGTTCGAACAACGTATATTTAGTTTACCTTTAGGCTTAGGAAAACGCATCTCCACACCACCTTCAAACTACAAAAACGTCCCCCAGGCCTCCTTCAAGCTAAACATGTACATTTTCTGGTAGAACAATGTCGGATTCTCCCAAATTGTATGGTTGCTATCGTTCCCCAAGAAATATTGACACCTTATTGGGTTGAAACGTCTTATGATTGCCCCATTAGTTTTCAGATTATAAGACGTTAAGCCCATTAGTTTGACGATTTTAAGACCTTTCATTCAATTTCTTTGTCAAAATTATCAGAACTTTCGTACAATTTAGGTGTCGATTTTTATCCTGGCGAGCGATAGCGAGTCTATTGAAAAATGTATCAATTTATCTTGATGGAGGGTCTTGGGTTTTTTTTTTTAAGTTTGATGGAGGTCTAGGGAGGAAACTAAAAAAAAAACTAATAACAAGATAATATATAAATAGGCAAATAAATACGCCCATCTCTCCTTAATAATCTCCTCTACATAGATCCGCCCTGCACCAAACAGGGTTAAACCCCTTAACCTCTAGAAGGTTAGGATGCGTTTATAGACAGTTTATTCTGGCTAGTAACCCCTTCTATACCGGTGGCCTAGTTTTTATTGGATTTCAGCTACATTTAGACTATTTTACGAAGCTTAGGAAGGATATGTGGTAGCTAAAAGGATTACTTGAGATAGTTTGTAGCCTATTAATTTGGTAGACGTTCTTCCGGAGCTTAACATAATTGTCTAAATGTAGCTGACATCAAATACTAAATCCCTCGCCGGTATAGAAGGGGTAAATAAACGACTCTTTGCAATTTGGAATCTCTAGGTTTCAAAAGTGTAAAATGTATCTCAATTAAACCTCTGATTGTCAAAGTTCTTTCTTAAACTGAATAAAATCTTCTGTCGATAGCTAACAATAAGAGGAAGAAACGCGTCGTGGTATAATGAAAGGGTTAAGGGGGGCTTATTTCTGGATTCACTTCTCCCTCATGCTTAGCCCCATTATTGTGAATTTTAAGACGTTCGCCCTATTAGTCTGGCAATTATAAGACATATCATCCCATTTCTTTGTCAATTTCAAGACCTTTCGTGACATTTAAGTGTCATAGTTCTTACCGATTTGTTTGATGGTTAGATCTGGAACTTAATGATCATTCCAAAAATCTTGTCTGGTCCTATTAGTGTTATCTAAGGGGAGATACTTATACAGTATATATATATATATATATATATATATATATATATATATATATATATATATTTTTTTTTTAATTCATTTATTTTCTCCCTAGACCTCTGTCAAACTTGGAAAAAACAAAACTTTCAAGATATAATTGTGCATTTTTTGGGGGTGGAAAATCTGCCCCACATGGCCACATCACCAAAATAGCAAGGTGTGATGAGCAGGAAGTCACAGGAAGAGATAGAGTCACGCACAGTCAGTTCCCTGGTAACATTCATCACCCCCCCCCCCCCCCCAAAAAAAAAATAAAAAAATAAAACAAAAAAACAAACATTCTTCCAGGAAACTCAGGAAATATGAGACCAAGTAAAATGTGAGGCCGTTCAATAATTCTTAGTTGTTATTATTTACTGTTTCGTACAGTAACGTTCAAAGTATTGTTATATTTCTTTAAGGAGGGTCACCTGCTTTTATTATCTTTCTCTCCTTTTCTCTCTTTCTCTGGCTTGTATCCATTTGGCTCCATTCAGCCAACTGTTTTAAGACGTTTATCCCCATCCAGGTGTCGATTTCTTCCTGGTGAGCGATTGCGTGCCAGCATTGTATGGAGAAATCCGGCTTTGCCGGAGAAATTTTTCTATCGAAAAATGTACACATTTAGCTTGCTGTCAAAACCAAAATCTATATATGCTGGCTCGCTACCGCTCGCCAGGAAAAAAATCGACACCTAAATGGGGGTAAACGTCTTAAAACAGTAGGCTGAATGGGACCGAATGGATACAAGCCAAAGAGAGAGGGAGAGAAAGAGAAAACAAATCGAGGTGGGCTCCCTTAAAGCGGGTATCACACGAGCACTAATCCGACCAACCAACATGCATCGGGACGATCGACGTTGGTAATAATTAGTACACGGCATCATACTATCACCAACCAACTGCATCACATTTGTGTTCACCCTAGCAGACACAAATATATAATAAATGAGTATGCAGAGATGAAACATTTAGGTCGGTTCTATGTGATCTGTGCCCCATATAATGTTCTATGTGATCTGTTCCCCATGTAATGTTCTATGTGATCTGTGCCCCTATATAATGTTCTATGTGATCTGTGCCCCATATAATGTTCTATGTGATCTGTGCCCCATATAATGTTCTATGTTATCTGTGCCCCATAATAATGTTCTATGTGATCTGTGCCCCATATAATGTTCTATGTGATCTGTGCCCCATATAATGTTCTATGTGATCTGTGCCCCATATAATGTTCTATGTGATCTGTGCCCTATATAATGTTCTATGTGATCTGTGCCCCATATAATGTTCTATGTGATCTGTGTCCCATATAATGTTCTATGTGATCTGTGCCCCATATAATGTTCTATGTGATCTGTGTCCCATATAATGTTCTATGTGATCTGTGCCCTATATAATGTTCTATGTTATCTGTGCCCCATATAATGTTCTATGTGATCTGTGCCCCATATAATGTTCTATGTGATCTGTGCCCCATATAATGTTCTATGTGATCTGTGCCCCATATAATGTTCTATGTGATCTGTGCCCCATATAATGTTCTATGTGATCTGTGCCCCATATAATGTTCTATGTGATCTGTGCCCCATATAATGTTCTATGTGATCTGTGCCCCATATAATGTTCTATGTGATCTGTTCCCCATATAATGTTCTATGTGATCTGTGCCCCATATAATGTTCTATGTGATCTGTTCCCCATATAATGTTCTATGTGATCTGTGCCCCATATAATGTTCTATGTGATCTGTGTCCCATATAATGTTCTATGTGATCTGTGCCCCATATAATGTTCTATGTGATCTGTGCCCCATATAATGTTCTATGTGATCTGTGCCCCATATAATGTTCTATGTAATCTGTGCCCCATATAATGTTCTATGTAATCTGTGCCCCATATAATGTTCTATATGATCTGTGCCCCATATAATGTTCTATGTGATCTGTGCCCCATATAATGTTCTATGTGATCTGTGCCCCATATAATGTTCTATGTGATCTGTGTCCCGTATAATGTTCTTTCCTTTCGTTTAATCATTAGGCTATTCATAGTGCAGTTGGGTGCAGTACATGATTAGGTTAATATCCGGTATTCGATAAATGGATATTAATCGTAGTCATGTGCTGTACTTATAACTGACTTGATGGTGTAATGGTTAGAGGGTGTAAGTTCTGTATGAGGTTTCCTAGGTTCGAATCCTGGGAGAATCACATACTTTCATTAATTTCATTTGGGGTTTATTGGTGTTAAGAACGATATTAAAATTAATAGTCATGGTTTGTTCAGCTTTTACGAATAGTCCATTTTTCTTAAATCGAGATTATTATATGTTGAATTTGTTTGCCCCATACCGCACTTCTCAAAAGGTTAGACACCAAAGCATTCCGTCCTGTCAACTCCCTACCTCTTAAATTCCCTACAATTTATTTCTATACGCCGCAATGTTGCATCTATCTCGCTCTTCTATCACATTGCAACAACCAGTGTTCTTCAGAGTTCTCCCAGTGCATACCCCCTCCCTTATGGCAAGTGGGTGGCACCCACCTTTTAACACAATCTCACCCCTATTCTGTCCAGCTTACCCACCCAAGAATTAAAAACAAATTCTCAGTTGTTATTCTACTCAACAAGTAATCTTTGGAACTCTCTCCCTCAATCAATTTGTTCTTCATCCTATGCCTTAGACTGCTATAAGTTTCATGTGTCCAGGTATTTTGACTCCAACGTTCCTTGAAATTGACTCTCTGTCACGCTTTTGGCTTGGGGGAAAAAAAAAAAAAAAAAAAAAAAAAAAAAAAAAAAAAAAAAAAAAACTCTACGGAAAGCGCGCGACACATACAATGACATTAATATAAGACCAGCTATTACAAAGGATTACAAAGGAAATCAAGCAACAACAGATCTAGTGACCCTTCTAGGCTGCTTGTCCTCCAAAACACTGAGGATCAAGTGTCCAAACAGTGGTTTAGAGTGAGTAAAGGAACATTGGAAAGGGAACTACTGCCCTGGAACTAATGTCCGTGGTAGGATTAGGAAGTTAGTAGGGGACAGATGGGTTAGTAACTGAGGGGAGGATAAAATAAAGTTATTCATTTACAAACGCAGTCAGTCGCGGGTTTGATGCGAGATATTTGTCTAGGCGAAGCTTAAATTAATCAACGGTGCTGCAGTCTATAACATCTCGGGGAAGCCCATTCCATAAGTTGACAACTCGATTGAAGAAGAAATGTTTAGCTTGTGTGAAAGATTTACCAATAATTTTACACCCGTTTCCCCGCGTGTAATTAGATTGGTCGATAGTGAAGTACTTACTACAGTTCATATTGTCGATGCCTTTGATGATTTTGAACACTTGAATTAAGTCGCCTCTTAATCTGCGCTGGGTTAAAGGAAATAGATTTAATTCTCTAAGACGATCCTCGTATGGTTTGTTCTTTAGGCTAGGTATCATTTTGGTAACTCTACGTTGAACTCGTTCTAGCTTGTCTATATCTTTTTGGTAATAAGGGCACCAGGATTGAACGCAGTATTCCAGAAGAGGGCTGACCAAAGGGTTAGGATAACGTTTTTGGATTTATGCTCAAATGACCTGCCTATAAAGCCAATTTTTTTTTTTTTTTTTTTTTTTAAGAGACAATGAACGGAGGAAGGAAAAACACAGATAAAACAAAAAGGTCCATGTGCCTAAAGGCATCCTCCATTCATAAAATGTTTGTAACAACTGGATTTAAACATTTGTTGATTGTAAGTTTGTGGAAAGCAATTCGAGGGAAGTGAATTCCAAAGAGTAGTAGCTCTGGGGATAAATGAATTCTGATAAGCAGAAGTTCTGCATTGTGGAGGAGAAAGTGTAAATTCATGGGCGCTCTCAGCTGCCCTAGTTCTACGGGGAAAGATGTGGAGAGGCGGCACAATTGAAGCAAGTTCCTCGGAACAATTGCTGTGAAAATATCTGTAGAATAATGCAAGGGATGCAACGTTTCTTCGTATGGCTAATGTAGGAAGGTCCTGTGTGATTGCAGGGTTATTGATTAATCTAATAGCTTTATTTTGAATTTTGTCCAACTGCCTCAATGCAACCACTCCACTTCCACCCCACAGAGGTGAACAGTAATCCATCTGAGAGCGCACATGACTTTTATATATTACGGCCAACTGCTCGTCAGTGAAGAATTCTCGAACTCTGTACAGGAGTCCCAGTTTTTTAGAGGCATTCTTAGCAATGCTTCTAACATAATGTGTCCAGCTCAAGTTAGTAGTTAATGTTACACCGAGAATGTCAATACTAGGGGAAGTGGGAATATTTACATCATTAAAAAATATATGGGAGTCAGTGAGATTCTGTCGGTTAGAAAATTGAATGTACTTGGTTTTCTGTGCATTAAAGGAAACTAGATTCTCTTGTCCCCATTCATTAATTCTAGAAAGGTCCTGGTTCAGAGAAATTGCAGTGTTTATCTTTGAATTTATAAGATCGGGTTGGGTGAAAGAATTGGTAAATGTGAAGGAACTGTGGAGTGTTGAGTCATCTGCGTAGGAATGTATTGGATTATGAGTGGTAGATATGAGATCATTGATATGAATGAGGAACAGAGTTGGGGCCAAAACTGATCCCTGGGGAACACCAGCATTTATTGAGTGAAATTGAGAATAAAGGCCATCTACCATTACACGTATTTTTCTGTTATGAAGATAAGAAGAAATTAGTGGAACTAATGATGCAAGGCCGTAGTGTGACATCTTCGACAATAAGGATTGATGCCAGACTCTATCAAATGCCTTTGATATATCCAGTGCTATTGTATGTGTTTCACCATGTTGGTCTGTAGCTTGGTTGATTTGATGCGTAAGAAGGCAAAGAATGTCTGCAGTTGATCGACATCGTCTAAAACCATATTGCCTATCACTGATTAATTTATTATTCTCAAGATGCTTAATTATGTGATTATTTAATATAATTTCAAAAACTTTGCCAAGAGTGGAAGTTATAGCTATTGGTCTGTAGTTTGATGGATCTGAAGAGGCACCTTTTTTAGGAACTGGATGGATGTTTGCTTCTTTCCAGGGTACTGGGAAGCATGAGGTATGAGTACACAGACGGAAAAATTTTGCCAATACAGGAGCGAGCACCAAGGAGCAATTCTTAAGTACTATTGGAGGAATTTCATCTGGACCAGGAGCCTTATCTACTGAGAGATTCTGCAAAATAGTTTTGACATGTCTGGTGTGGATCTTAAGTGAGGGAATTTCAGGTGAATTAAAATTAAGTACAGGGACATCTTGATTTATTTCATCTAAGGTTGAGTTGGTGGAGAAAATATCTGCAAGAAGGTTAGCTTTACCTCGTGGGTCACTTACAAGATTGCCAGTCGGAGATTTTAATGGTGGAATGGATGAAGCAGTAGTGAAGTTGGATTTGAATGAGTTAAGAGTAGACCAAAATATTTTGTTATCATTTGGATTATTTAGAAGTTTATTTGCCTGCTTATGGAGAAAGTTTGATTTAGTTAGGTTTAATACAGTTTTGGCATGATTTCTGATGTTTCTAAAGTAATTAAAGGCTTCATGTGTTTTTGATCTTGTGTATGCATTGTAGGCTATTGCTTTTTGTTCAGTTACTCTAGCACAATTATGGTCAAACCATTTAGGTGAATTAGATCTTTTACTGTACTTTTGATGAGGAATAAAAGTTTCCATTCCAATTTTTACAAAATCTTGTATGTGGCTCAAGGTGGAGTGTGCATCATTAGAAAAGAAAGAGGTCCAGGGAATATCAATAAAGAAACCTTGAAGACCCTCCCAGTCTGCCCTATCGTAATGCCATTTAGTCACCAAAACAGGTTCAGAGTGGGAAGGTGTGGTAGGTGATACACAGGTGGCCTGTATCAGACAGTGATCAGAAGATCCAATTATTTTGTTTGCCTTCTTAACAACTTCTGAACATTGTTGACTCGGTTTTAGGTTACTCGATATTGTTACTCCCAGATCGGTTTCTCTGTTTACATTCTTAAGCTGAGTGCTATTATCGTGTTACCGGTAATCTTAACCCCTTCAGGATTATGAAACATATTGACAGTTTACTCTGGCTATCATTAAACGATTCTAATTCAGCTTAGGAAGGATCTATGTAAATTAAAATGGTAAATACTATCTCAATCAACCCTCTGACTTTCATATAACTTTCCTAACCTCTAAATAATATCGTCTAATAATAGCCAGAAAACAGAAAGTGCGTCATAAATACAAGTTGCACACATATTTCACATAATCAAATAGGCGCCCTTTTCAACGTCGCCTGGCCTACAATTCTTAAGGGGGCCCACCTCACTTTTTTTTTATCTTTCTCTCCCTCTCTGTTTGGCTTGTATCCATTCGGCCCCATTCAGCCTACTGTTTGAAGACGTTTACCCCCATCCAGGTGTCAACATTTTCCTGGCGAGCGGTAGCGAGCCAGCATATATATTTGTTTGTTTTGACAGTAAGCTAAATTTGTAAATTTTTCGATAGAAAAATGTCTCCGGCAAAGCCGGATTTCTCCATACAATGCTGGCTCGCTATCGCTCGCCAGGAAGAAATTGTCACATGGATTGGGGGGATAAACGTCTTAAAACAGTTGGCTGAATGGAGCCGAATGGATACAAGCCAGAAAAGGAGAGAAAGACAAAAAAAGCAGGTGACCCCCCTTAAATCCAGAGATGGCTGGACACTGAAAAATACCACAACATTTTGTCAGAGGGAGGTCTTTTTGGAGCTTCCGTTTCGATCCATTAGCTTGGAGATTTTAAAACGTTTCATCCCATTAGTTTGGCGTTAAGACTAGACGTTCGACCCATTAGTTTGGCGATTTTAATACCTTTCGTGCCATTTAGGTACCGATTTTATTCTGGCGAGCGATGGCAAGCCTCTAATTTATAAGGAAACGGCCTGGGGCCGGGACATTATTCTACCGAAAAATTTACAAATTCATCTAAATAGCGGGTCTTGGGGGTGTATTTTAAAGCTTGATAAAGGCCTAGGGAGCAAACTAAAAATATGAATCAATCAATAAAACAAAAAATCAACAATTGAATAAAAAATATAAATAAATATATAACTAAGTAAGTAAATAACCCCCCCCCCCCCCCCCCACACACACACACACAACTTAACAGGGACTAAAATGAAGGGAATATGTCTTGGGCATGGTTTTGAATAGTCTGCACCAGAAGAAAACAAATCGACACCTAAGTGGCACAGAGGTCTTAATTACATTGGGAAAGCAATGGGGCGAAAGGTCATAAAATCGCCAAACGAATGCGGCGAACGTCTTAAAATATAAAAACTAAAGGGACTAAAGGAGTACAGAAGAAAAACAAAAAATTAACTTCTTCACTGTATAATGACAGCGTGATGACATTTTAGCCTGCCTAAGGTGGACATAGTGTAGTGTAATGTCAAATATCAAAGCTAGGAATAGGATGTTAAAAAATATATATCAGAATATTAGATAATTGGTTATAGTGATAATGACTTACCTTTATATCCTTACAATAGATGGGTTTATTAGCACCAAACTACTATATAATGGTATGGTATTATGGACACACGAATAACCCTTTTCATACCCATTATTTGTTATAGTAAGAACCAATGCTACCGCCATATATCGGAAATAATATAATGTGCCCGAGTCGTTGGAATTAACCCTTTTAGTACCTGTGACGTCTTTTGAGTTATATTTCGGGTACAGTCGCGCTACTCAGTGATGTCTCGGCACCAATTATGTTTTGATCAATAATTCGTACCAGCAGTATTTACAATTTTTGTTTTCTATTTGAGTAAGATATACAAACATGTTCCTACACTTACCCACCCTATTCAACATCTGACAGACATTAATACAGCACAGAGCAAGCCAAACGTAATGACAGCTGAGACATGACTTATTAGCGCGACCGTACATTTAAACGATGTAATTAAGCTTAGGAAAGATATATGGTAGCTAAACAAATATTGATTGAGATAGTCTGCAGTCTTTTAATTGGTAGAAGTCCTCCCTAAGGTGAATACAATCGTCTAATAATTGCCAGAATATATTGGAAAAAAATGTCGCCAGCACAGAAGGGGTTAACCTTGTAAAAAATGCGATGCAGTATTTTAGTCTATTTTGGCTGAGAATAAACGATTTTATAAAGCTGAAGAAGATATTTGGGAATCACTGAGGTCAAAATGAACTTGGTCTATCCTGATGTCCTTCCAACACCCAATGGAATCTTCTAATAATTGCCAGAATAATATAATATGAAAGAACACTTCACGGTGAACTGAACGGGTTAGATTATTAGGGTCCCAGTCTTTGTAATTAAGGGGAGTATTTTATTATCTATTTTTATATATTTAATTATTTTTAATAATCCTAGACCTCTATCAAGCTTAAAAAACACTTCCAAGACCTCCCATCGAGATAAATTTGTACATTTTTCGGTAGAAAAATGTCTCGGCCGAAGGCCGGTTCCTACTAAATTACAGGCTCGCTATCGCTCGCCAGGAAAATATCGACACTTAAATGGCATGAAAGGTATTAATATTGACTAAGAAATGTGGTGAAACGTCTTATGGCATCGCTAAACTAAAGGAGCGAACGTCGTAAAATTGTAAAACGGACGGGGCTAAACACGAGGGAGAAAGGGGTCACGGTGAACTAAATTATTAGGGGCCCCACTCTCCGCCATGAAGTTTGATAATGAGATTTCGTGTGAGTAATTATCCCGAGAGCTTGTTATTGATCGCCAGCCGTGCATGAGTGGAGGTGTGGACGATTGGTTGGGTTACCTGGTATTTCTTTGGCTTTGAGTGTATTCTTTGCTTTCTTTGATCTCTGTTTGCTTGTCTTTGTTTTTCTTGTTCATGAGGTTGGCGGAGGTTATGTTGTCGCCTTCATTTGCTTGTCTGTCTGTCTGTCTGTTTGTAAACAAGATATCTCACACAGTTATGAACCGGTTTTCACGAAATTTGGTGGGCATATAAGAAATACGCCAAGGAAGAAGTCATTCAATTTAGGAGGCGATCCAGATCACACACTGGAACCCAGATCCAGAAGAATATTTTGGCCTACAATGTTAATGGTAAAAAACCAGCTAGCGTAATCGGAGGTATGCGCTCTACCGAAGTTAAGGCCCTCTAGGTTATTCTTCACTTGCCTGTTTTTCTGTCTTTATACATCTCTCTCTCTCTCTCTCGTTCCCTCAATTTCTCTGCCTGTCTGTCTACTTTGTCTGTGTGTTTGTCTTTATACATCTCTCTCTCTCTCTCTCTCTCTCTCTCTCTCTCTCTCTCTCACCTTTTCTGTGTTTTTCTCCCCCCCATCTGTGTCGTCTTTGTTTGTCTGTTGACCTTTTTCGGTTTGTACCTGTATTTTGTTATGCTTTTCTTTCTCTTATAATTATGTACTGTTTATGTTTGTTTTTTCTCTCTGTATTAGCTTGTTTGCATCGTTTATATTCTTTAATCTTTATTTTAGGTTGTACGCTTATTTACCTTTCTATCCATGCATACTTATTATCATTCATTCAAAATAATCTTAAAATAGAAGAATGAGGAAGGTACAACAGATTCAATGCAACAATCCTCAATGACCTGGTGGTATTTTGGATTCCTGAATAATGCATGGGTATTGGTTTTGAACTTATGTGGCTTCAAGGTTGGTGATAATGTCTCAGTCACTCTACTAGGTCAGTCAGGCAGTAAGCCAGTTTGTATTTCAGTCAATTAGTTAGTATATTAGTTGGTTAGCTATTCAACCACTCAGTCAGATAGTGATTATGTTATTTTTTATGTTATCGGTCTGCCTGTCTAACAAACCTTCACATCACTTTATAATTCGGTCATTATGTCAGCCAGTCAGCCAGTTACTCAGTCATTCAGTTAGTCATGCAGTCAGTTAATTAGTCAGTCCAGTAATCCAGTGATTCTATTTGTTAGTCATTCAGTATATCGGTCTGCCTCTCTTAAGGGGGTGGGAGTCGCTTTTTCTGGACCACATTCTACCTCATGTATAGCATATTAGTTTTGAGATTTTAAGACGTTCGTTCCATTAGTTTGTCGATATGATCTTTCGCCCCATTTCTTTGTCAATATTTAGACCTTTCGTGTCATTTAGGTGTCGATGTTTTCCTGGCGAGCGAAAGCAAGCCTGTAATTTTAGAAGAAACCGGCCTTCGGTCGGGACATTTTTCTACCGAAAAATGTACAAATATATCTTGAAAGGGGGTCTAGGGAGTGTTATTTTAAGCTTGATGGAGTTCTAGCGAGGAAACTAAAAAATAATGAATAAATATATACATAGACCAAAAAACCACCACCACCCCCTTATACACCCACATCACTAATTATCTTCAACGAGTGAGTCAGGTGATCCAGTCAGTCAGTTAGTTATTTATTAAGTCAGTCAGTCCGGCAGTCAATCATCCAGTCACTCATTCGGTCAGTTAGTTTTTTAGCGAGTCAGTTAGTCAGTCAGTCGGCCAATCACTCATTCAGTCAGTTAGTTATTTAGTAAGGTAATAAGTCTGCCAAATCATTCAGTAATTTAATCTTTTATTAGCTCCCTGTATTCTATGCCTCACACCATTACTTATATATTTAACCCCTTTAGCATAATGACGTATTGTTTGCCTAATTCTGGCTACCATTAGATGATTTACTTTAGCGTATATAATACGTCTAAACAAGGTAAATACTAACTCAATAACCCATCTGAATAAAATATAACCTTCTTAAGCTGCATAAAAGCGTTTAATGTAAGTCTAAATTAAAGGCATAATGGTGTCATGGCACGGAAGGAATTAACGGAAGGTATTTAGTTTGTTCTCTAGACCTCCATCAAGCTTAAAATTACACCCCCTTGAGTCCCTTTCAAGATAAATTTTGTACATTTTTCGGTAGAAAAATGTCCTGGCCGAAGGCCGGTTCCTCTTAAATTACAGGCTCGCTATCGCTCGCCAGGATAAAATCGACACCTGAATTGCACGAAAGGTCTTAATATGGGGTGAAAGTTCTTAAAATCGCTAAACTAATGGGGCAAACGTTTTATAATATCAAAAGCAATGGGGCTAAACATGAGGGAGAAAGGGGTTAAGAAAAAAATCCCTTAAGTGGAAATCTCCCCTTAAGCTTTATATACCTTCCAACACAAGCCCCAACACCCAAGGGATAATTGTAGCTGAAGGCCACACAATTGTAAAGAGTAATTACTGAGTAAAGAAACAAACAATAATTACGGTTTTTGGTAAAGACATTAGCGACAAAATTAAGTGAAAACTACAGCGAACACGGCCAAACCAAGATACAACACTTATGAAGGATTGTACACATTAATCAACAAGAAGTAAACTTAAAACAAAAACAAAAGTATACTTAACAAAAATACCTCAGTGTTCTTAGTACTATACCCTGTTCCAAGTAAGTATGCCCAAACTCTTGAACTTTACCTCTATAACTCACAAACAGCTAAACTATTCGAGCTAATATTGCTACCATTTGGGAAGGATTAGCTAGGGATTAGGTGTGGAAATTTACAGCATATTTGCTCTAGCGCTTTTTTAATTACAGAGGGTAGGAATCACGATTTCTGGACTTCCTATTTGAAACAGGGTATAGTAACATGGAGTATGTGAACATTAGACAGAATGACAGGAAAGTGAACCTAACAAAAGTAATGTTTACGTTTATATATTTATGTTTATATACAGTATATTATTAAAGTAATGTTTACGTTTATATATTTATGTTTATATACAGTATATTATTTCAAGTTAGTTTTATTATTATTATTATTTGTAATTTGTTTATATACTTATATTTACTGAGGATAATGAGGGTAATTTACTATTGTGACGATAGAATAGTATTGTGCTATCTACCGTAGTCTCCCCTCACAACTCCTGAACCCTTACTATCGAACTAATACCACCTGGTCCCCTCCTTCCCCTCACCTGCCCCCCCCTCACCTGTCCCTTCCCCTTCTACCCTCTTCCCTCACCTGTACCTTCCTCCCTCTCCCCTCACCTGTCCCCTCCCCTCCCTCTCCCCTCACCTGTCCCCTTCCCCCTCTCCGTCCACATGTTCCTGGCCCCCTCTCCACCCACCCTACCTTCCATCCTTCCCCCTCAACTGAACCTTCCTTCCTCCCCCCTCACCTGTACCTTAGACCCTCACTCCCCCCCCCCCAGTGCCAGAGCCAGCCCCCCTCACTTGGCATTCCAGTGTCGACCAGTGAGGTGCCAAGACGACTCCCCTCCTACCACCCATCTTTACTTCCTTCATACACACTCCTTTATTCTGACTTATACACATTGCTTCACTTATATTTATTCACATTCATTATCTCTATCACACACTCCCTCTATGCAAACTCACACTGTATTTGCTTACTTCAACACACTCCATTTTCTTTATTAAACTCACTTCTTCGCTTATATTTACACACTCACTACCTATATTACACACTCACTACCCTTTTTTTATGCATACTCACTCAGCTTTATCCCTCTTTACTTGCTTTCTTCATACACACTTCCTTTTCTGTATTATACACACTCCTACACTTACATTTCTACACACTCACGCACAGTACTGTCTCTGTTACACACTCCCTGCCCTCAGTTTTGTGCATACTCTATCATCTTATTTTCTTCATACACACCCCCTTGTCATTACTACACACACTTCTTCGCTTATATTTCTACACACTCACTTACTATCTCTATTACACACTCTATCTTTTAATACATATTCCCTTGCCTTCCTCCCTCTCTCTTTGTTTTCTTCTTACATACTCCTTTCTCTATATTATACACACTCCTGTACTTATATTTGCCTACACACTCACTTATTACTCTCTATTACAAACTCACTATCTTTCCTATTATGCATCCTTCCTAATCCTCCTCCCTTTCTACCCTCTCACTTCCTTCCTTCCTTCTTGAATCCCTCTCGCTTTATACACTCCTCAATTCTCGCTATACTCTCTCTGTCAGCTTTCCTTCCCTACTGATTCTCCCTCATTCAACTTTTCTACCCTTCCCTCATTCACTCATCCTGTCTACCTATATACATTCACACCCTTTCCTTATATCTCACACTTATACATAATTTTGCACCCATTCTCACAATAACCCTGCACTCTCCCACCTACCTACTCTCATTCTCTCTCTCTCTCTCTCTCGATAAAGGCTCCATATACTCCTTCAATACCTTATAAATAACATCAAAAGCTGAACGTTAAAATCCACTTTCTTGTCGCAAACACCTTCCACATTTCAGTCTCATCCACTCTTCTCTATAATCCTTGTCATCCACCAAGCCTGAATCATTACCTTATTATACAGTTCACACACTCTTTTTATACGCAGCCTGTATTTGTTTTTATTTAGGCTGTTTTACATATTCTTACACATTATAAAACCACACACAGACGCAGTTACACATTGACACACACTGCAACACACACTCAAACAAGTATTCACACACATATATTCTCTCCCCTCCCCCCCCCCTCTCATATATATATATGTGTGTGTGTGTGTGTGTATAAATCTTACATCATAATTACACTTCTCACACACTACACCCTATCACACCTTCTACCTATTTAAACCCTCTCTCTCCCCTATCCTCACACACCCTTACTGTTCTCAAGGTCTTCATTACTTAGAGTGTTTACCCTCTTAGCCACCCTATCTGGCAGTCTTAATAACCACCCCTCAACACTCCACCTCACACTTTGTTTCTTAGAGCCATGATCACCCCCCCCCCCCTCAGTCTTTAAACCTACCACAAGGGAGGGAAGACTAAACCCCCTTCTCCTACAGCATGTATTATCCCTCTCTACAATAATAATACAAGCTATATTCATGATTCTAACTACTTTCCCTTTTTCCCGATCAAAAAAACAAAAAAAACAAAAACAGAAAAACAATAGCAGCAGAACCTCATATTAAGTCCCCCCACCCCCACCCACCCACACACACATACCTAGTCATCTTTCCTTCATCCTGTGACTTAAACTCTTCAAGCTCCCTGTGTCCAGAAATTTTGACTCCACCATATCTTAAATTTGGCTCTCTATTCCTCTTTCAACTTTGAGGGAGAAACTGGTTAGAGGCAGTTATGCCTTATGTCTCCTTATGCAAAAATAACAAAAAAAAACAAAAAACAAAAACACACACACACACTTTTCTATTTGTGTACACTTTAAGACACGTTATCCCAACTTCCGTGCACTTATTATTCAGTTACCAGCACCCGCCCCTTTCCTTCCCAGCAGTGTTACTTTCTTGTGTCACAGTGACAAGTGTTGTGTTAATCCATACTGGGAATATTTACTGTGACTATATTATACTGTGAAGATATAGGCCTACTGTGTAGATTATCTGTTTAATGGCCTACGGCTGTGTTGGAAAATTACGACTTTCAAAGTGTAATATATGTGATTTATTCTTTTTCTATTTTTGTGCCGCGGAGAAAGATGTTTTAACTCTTGAGATGTAGAGTATTGCAACGAGTCATTGTTACGTTCAAGTACAACTAAAACATGTAAAGCAACTAGAAGGCAAACATTTAGTGTTAATGTAAGATGTGTTGTATTGGTAAGAATTATTTGTAAATGGGAAAACATGCCACATTTTCCTTTTTCATATATAGGATTGATGCTTATTATCCATAAACTGGCGGGACGGAGTCGTTCATGTTTTTAATATTCATAGTGGTTTTAAAAGTGATATACCATTTAATTTATGTATGTCGACGTAAGTTTTGTTTAAAGAATTGTATCGCGAATGAGTGAGTTGAGAGGCTAGTGTATTGAGAATGAGTCAGTATTGTAGTTAGAAAGATATAGAGTTGTATAAATATAAAATCAAGAGTTACATTAAGGAAGAGTAGGTTATATTGAAAGGGAATCAGGGTTATATTCAAAACATCATGGATATACCAGAAAAGAAAGAGTGTAAGGTGTTTTTAACGAGTTGCCCTGTGTATGAGATATGCTAAGACTACTGTATGTGGCATTGATATTAGTTTTATCAAATAGTGAATCAGAATGGCAGTGTAAAGTGAATGTAGTAGGAAGAGTATATACATGTTTTACTATATTTTATACTTAACAGAGTTTAAAAATATGTCCCGGTTAAATTGGGAAAAGAAGAACGAAGACTTAATAGAGGCAGATTAAGTAATAGGATTTTTTTTTATTAGGAGTTTAAGTTAGTACTGAATATATGTTAGTACAGTACTGAGAAAGAGTACGGGGTATACTAAGAAGAGTTGGGTGATAAGTAAAGTTGTAATAAAATAGTCAGGGTTGTACTAAGAAATAAATAGATTAGTACTGAGAAAGATTCAGGATTGTATTGGAAACAAAATAAGGGTTGTATTATACAGTCATCAAACTTCTATAAAGAAAGAATGAATATCTTAAGATTCAAGACTGTTCGGAGAATGGGTTAGAGATGTAGAAGAATGAGTCAGGGTAGTACTGAGAAAGAGTATGTTATGTACTGAGAAGAGAATGTTATGTACTGAGAAAGAGTATGATATGTACTGAGAAGAGTATGTTATGTACTGAGAAGAGAATGTTATGTACTGAGAAAGAGTATGATATGTACTGAGAAGAGTATGTTATGTACTGAGAAAGAGTATGTTATGTACTGAGAAGAGTATGTTATGTACTGAGAAAGAGTATGTTATGTACTGAGAAGAGTATGTTATGTACTGAGAAAGAGTATGTTATGTACTGAGAAGAGTATGTTATGTACTGAGAAAGAGTATGTTATGTACTGAGAAGAGTATGTTATGTACTGAAAAAGAGTGTGTTATGTACTGAGAAAGAGTATGTTACGTACTGAGAAGAGGATGTTATGTACTGAGCAAGAGTATGTTACGTACTGAGAAAGAGTATGCCATGTACTGAGAAAGAGTATGTTATGTACTGAGAAGAGTATGTTATGTACTGAGAAAGAGTATGTTATGTACTGAAAAGAGTATGTTACATACTGAGAAAGAGTATGTTATGTACTGAGGAAGAGTATGTTATGTACTGAGAAGAGTATGTTACATACTGAGAAAGAGTATGTTATGTACCGAGGAAGAGTATGTTATGTACTGAGAAAGAGTATGTTATGTACTGAGAAAGAGTATGTATTGTACTGAGAAAGAGTATGCCATGTACTGAGAAAGAGTATGTTATGTACTGAGAAAGAGTATGCCATGTACTGAGAAAGAGTATGTTATGTACTGAGAAAGAGTATGTTATGTACTGAGAAAGAGTATGTTATGTACTGAAAAGAGTATGTTATGTACTGAAAAGAGTATGTTACATACTGAGAAAGAGTATGTTATGTACTGAGGAAGAGTATGTTATGTACTGAGAAGAGTATGTTACATACTGAGAAAGAGTATGTTATGTACCGAGGAAGAGTATGTTATGTACTGAGAAAGAGTATGTTATGTACTGAGAAGAGTATGTATTGTACTGAGAGAGAGTATGTTACATACTGAGAAAGAGTATGTTATGTACTGAGAAAGAGTATGTTACATACTGAGAAAGAGTATGTTATGTACTGAGGAAGAGTATGTTATGTACTGAGAAAGAGTATGTTATGTACTGATAAAGAGTATGTTAATGTACTGATAGGGAGTATGTTTTGTACTGATAGGGAGTATGTTATGTACTGATAGGGAGTATGTTATGTACTGAGAAAGAGTATGCTATGTACTAAGGAAGAGATGTTATATACTGAAAGACGATACAGGCTCGCTATCGTTCGTCTTGAAAAATCAACACCTGAAAGGGGCCAATCGTCCTATAATCGCCAAACTAATGAGGCAAAGTCATAAAATCACCAAGCTAATGGGGGTAAAACAATGGGATCCAAAAAGACCACCCTCAGCTTAAATAATGTTAAAAAGACAATGATGGCTTAGAGATATAATATACTACTTCAAGATGGCCCACATAACGTCAGTGTAGCTATGAGTCATTGTTGTTTATATCAAGTACCGTACTGAGAAAACGTCCGTGCTGTATTGAGGACAAAATACAAATTAACATTGCTTTGGTAGTATTGTGGTGAGTCAGTGTTGTGTTAAGTGTCAGCTAGTGGTGTGTTGATAGTCAGCGTTGCATTGTGTCAAGTCAGTGATGTGTTGAGACAGTGTTGTGCTAATAGTCAGCTAATGTTGTGTTGATAGTCAGCGTTGCGTTGTACCGAGTCAGTATTGTGTTGAGACAGTGTTGCGCTAATAGTCAGCTAGTGTTGTATTGAGAGTCAGTGTTAGTTGTGTCGAGTCAGTATTGGGTTGCGTCACTATGTTGTTCTGGTAGAGTTGCGTTGAGTTAGTGTTGTGTTGGATCATTGTTGTGTTGGATAAGTGTTATGTTGAGTCTTTTGAGTTACTTGTCAGTGCTGCATTGTGTGTGTGAGTGTTGAGCTAGAGAGTCAGTGTTGAGCTAAGAGTCAGTGTTGAATTGTGTTGTGTCAGGGTTAAGCTAAGAGTCAGTGTTGAATTGTGTTGCGTCAGTGATGAGCCAAGAATCAGTGTTAAATTGTGTTGTGTCAGGGTTGAACTAAGAGTCAGTGTTGAATTGTGTTGAGTCAGTGTTGAGCTAAGAGTCAGTGTTGAATTGTGTTGAGTTGGTGTTGATCTAAGAGGCAGTGTTGAATTGTGTTGTTTCGTGGTTGAACTAAGAGTCAGTGTTGAATTGTGTTGTGTCAGGGTTAAGCTAAGAGTCAGTGTTAAATTATGCAATGTTAAAGTTGAGTTAAGAGTCAATGTTGTGCTTAGTCAGTGTTTAGTTTAACCAGTGTTGAGCTAAGAGTCAGTGTTGAATTGTGCTGTGTCAGTGTTGAGGTACGATTCAGTGTTGTATTGTGTTGTATCAGGGTTGAGCTAAGAGTCAGCATTGAATTGTGTTGAGTCAGTGTTGAGCTAAGAGTCAGTGTTGAGTTACATGTCAGTGTTGAATTGTGTTGTGTCAGTGTTGAGTGAAAAGTCAGTGTTGAATTGTGTTGTGTCAGTGTTGAGTTAAAAGTCAGTGTTGTATTGAGTCAGTGTTGTGTTTATTCAGTGTTCAATTGTGTTGAGCCAGTGATGAGCTAAGAGTCTGTTTTGGATTGCCTTGCTTCAGTGCTGAACTAAGAGTCAGTGTATAAATTGTGTTGTGCCAGTGTTGTGTTGTGTCAGTGTTGAGGTAGGAGCCAGTCCTGTGTTTTTAGCCAGTGTTGGAGTAGGTTCATTATTGTGTTGCGCCAGTGTTGAAGTAAGAGTCAGTGTTATGTAGAGTCAATGTTGAGGTAAGAGTCAGTGCTATGTAGAGTTAATGTTGAGGTAAGAGTCAGTGTTAAGTAGAGTCAGTTTTGTGTAGAGTCAGTGTTGTGTTTAGAGTCAGTGTTGTGTTTAGAGTCAGTGTTGTGTTGAGCCAGTGTTGAGGTACTAGTCAGTGTTGTGTTAATTAAGAGTCAGTGTTGTATTTAGTCACCTTTGGAAGAGGTTCAGTATAGTGTTGCGCCAGTGTTGAGGTAATAGTCAGTGTAGTATTGCTGTGAATCAATACCCCGTGTGCGTGACAGTCCTAGCGTGTGTCCTTTATTTCCTATCGTGATTCTTCCTCCCTTTGTACTCCTTTGTACTCCTTTGTACTCTACTGTACTGTATGAGATATATTGCTACATAGATCCCTAAAGAAGCGTTCACCATTTATTTATGTTTATTTCCTACTGTGTATCTCTCTCTCTCTCTCTCTCTCTCTCTCTCTCTATCTGTGTAGGTATATTGCTACATAGATCCCTAAAGAAGCGTTCACCATTTATTTATGTTTATTTCCTACTGTGTCTCTCTCTCTCTCTCTCTCTCTCTCTCTCTCTCTCTCTCTATCTGTGTAGGTATATTGCTACATAGATCCCTAAAGAAGCGTTCACCATTTATTTATGTTTATTTCCTACTGTGTATCTCTCTCTCTCTCTCTCTCTCTCTCTCTCTCTCTCTCTCTCTCTCTCTCTCTCTCTCTCTCTCTCTCTCTCTCTCTCTCTATCTGTGTAGGTATATTGCTACATAGATCCCTAAAGAAGCGTTCACCATTTAGTTATTTTTATTTCCTACTGTGTATCTCTCTCTTTTTCTCCTCTCGCTCTCCTCTCTCTCGCCTCTCTCTCTCTCACTCTCTCTCTCTCTCTCTCTCTCTCTCTATCTGTGTAGGTATATTGCTACATAGATCCCTAAAGAAGCGTTCACCATTTATTTATGTTTATTTCCTACTGTGTATCTCTCTCTCTCTCTCTCTCTCTATCTGTGTAGGTATATTGCTACATAGATCCCTAAAGAAGCGTTCACCATTTATTTATGTTTATTTCCTACTGTGTATCTCTCTCTCTCTCTCTCTCTCTCTCTCTCTCTCTCTCTCTCTCTCTCTCTCTCTCTCTCTCTCTCTCTCTCTCTATCTGTGTAGGTATATTGCTACATAGATCCCTAAAGAAGCGCTCACCATTTATTTAAGTTTTTATCTACTGTATCTGTGTATCTATCTAACTATCTCTGTATTTATCTGTATGAGTATCTATCTATCTATCTATCTATCTATCTATCTATCTATCATATGTATTTAACTATGTTTTTACGAGTCTATCTGTCTAAGCATTACCACACAAATCCTAAGAAAAGCGCTCATAATAATTATCTTCAAGTTTATATCTACTGTATATGTTTATCTATCTATCTAACTATCTATGTATTCATCTATCTGTGTATCTATCTATATGTGTAGGCATTGCCACACATATCCCTAAAGAAGCGATCATAATTTCTTTAAGTTTACATCTACTGTATCTGTCTATCTTTTTTTTTTCTATGTGAATGAGGGAGACAAAAGGCATAACTGCCTGCAGCGAGTGCCTCCCCCAGATTTCAAGGAGTGACAGGACCGAAATCAAGGGACGTTCGAGCTAATAATTATGAAGGAGGAAGTGTGGTGTGCATGTTAAGTGTAGTGAAGTAGATAGGAGGAGGAGGGGTTTGTGAGAGCATGCTGGACTACTCTCAGTGTATGTGAGGCACAAAGGGAATCAGTAAGAGAGGCCAAGCAAATGAAACAGGAGTTCCAGCGATTCCTTATCAAATGCCCACAGTCTCTCCTGGGTATAGCCCTGTTCGATTGGTGCCTACACACTACCCCTATCTATCTATCTATCTATCTATCTATCTATCTATCTATCTATCTATCTATCTATCTATTTATCTATTATTACTGTACTTATAGACTTCTCAAACTCTAGAAATGGTAATAATATAATTATTTTATTTACTTTATCTCCTAAACAGACGAATGAGGAAGTAAGAAGGAGGTGTGGTGTGGAGGTAGATTTGCTAGAAAGTGTGAAAAGGAACAACTTGAGATGGTTCGGCCATATGGAACGTATGGAAAGCGAGAGAATGACTAAGAGGGTGTACGAGAGCGAGGTGGAAGGACAGAGAGGGAGAGGTGCACCGAAGGAGAGGTGGAAGGATGGAGTGAGGAAGTATATGGATGAAGGCGGTGCTGGTTGGGAGGAGGGGCGTTGACTGACTGGGGACAGAGGTGCATGGGGGCGGTTCGTTCGTGGCCACCCCTTTGGGGATCACGGCGTCAGGCAATAGATAGATAGATAGATCTCCTAGTTGTCCTAATTTCAACTCTTTTCAAATGTATGTGTGTGTGTGTGTGTGTGTATGTGTAATTGAAGTAAAAAAATAGTCGAAAATGTGATGAAAAGCCAGAATCGGTAACGGGAGAGAAAAATAAAAATAGAACACAAATAAAAAGAAAAAACCCACCAAGGAAATTGCTCGACCCATCTCAGCTTAAAAGGTTAAGGGGGGTGACCTGCTTTACTTTTCACTCTCTCTGGGTTGTATCCATTCGGCCCCATTTAGCATACTGTTTTAAGACGTTTATCCCCATCCAGGTGTTCATTCATACCTGGCGAGCGATAGCGAGCCACCATATTTTGGATGAGTTAGATAGCTGTCTAAATTTGTACATTTTTCGATAGAAAAATTTCTTCGGCGAAGCCGGATTTCTCCATAAAATGCTGGCTCGCTTTCGCTGGCCATGAAAAAATCGACACCTGAATGGGGATAAATGTCTTAAAACAGTAGGCTGAATGGGGCCGAATGGATACAACAAAGAAAGAGAAAAAAGCAGGTCACCCCCCTTAATTTATCATAGAAAATAACAAAAGCACACAAAGCTACACTCCTAATTCAATCGTACATGTTTTCTTCCTTCCATACATATTTTGTTTTCTATTTTTTTTTAGGGAAAGGTAGGTGAGAGGAGAGGGTTTTATGTGGGAGGCAAAGAGGGAAAGATGAAGCAAGTGTGGGAGGCATAAAAGTTAGTGGGCATACCACTTTGCTTTATTTATAATACATTGGTTATTTATAATACATTGGTTATTTATAATACATTGGTTTCACACATTATACATTTTTCGTTGTAGTATTATTATTATATATATATATATATTTTTGTAAACATGCATTTTTGGAGCTAGCTAAATACATAGTTAGTTTTTCATAGCCTATACAATTAGTGATAGTTGTGTCTTAAAATTATTACTAGCTAAGTAGCCTAAAATGTTATTAATTATACTTATACTATACTGGCCTGCCTAATTGTATAGCCTACAGTTGTTACTTATGATTTAGCTAGATTCGAGGATGTTATTTGTTGGATTGTCAGTTGAGTTTATAAACAATATTGAAACTTAATTTCTATATGCTTAGTAGCCTATTTAGTATATAGGGGCAGGCACTTGAGCATTGTTGAATTGCAGTGAATGTAGGCTACTTGGGAACCACTGATGGTACATTTTATCCCTATCATCATCTCTTATCATTCTAAAAGTGGGGTCATCTAACAATTCAATCGTTCCCATATTTTAGTAGCCTGCTTGTGGAGACGGACGTTAAGTGGAAGTGTGTTTGTATGTTCGTGTATTTGCTGCGTTGTCATAGTGTATGGGTAGTGTTGGTTGGTGGCAAATCTTAAGGCTTTATTTTGAATGTTTTGTAGTCTTCTTAACTGATTGTTGCTTAGTGCGTGTGTGGGTACGGGTGGATAGTCCAGGATGGGTAGTACAGTGGCTTTTACTAAGTGAGTTTTGATTTTGGTAGGTAATTCTTTGAATCTTAAAAGCCTTACTAGTGCGGCAATGGCTAGTTTTTTCCTTTCTGTAACATGTTGTATATAACCTTGCGTACTTATATTTAGGCCTAGTATTTTGCCTTTGTTTTTGTTTTCGATTATATTACCATCTAGAGTAATTTGTTGCTTATTTTGAATGGCAAGTTGTAGGACTGTGAATTTATTTAAGTTTGTTTTTATTTTCCAGGTTTCTTCAAATCTGTTTATTCTCTCTGCTTCTCTTTGGGTACCGTCTTGCCATCATCGCCCTGGACTGTCCCGGTACCCGATTGCCTGCGTTATGTCATCTGCGTATGTAATGTTTGTGCCAGTGAGTGATGTTGGTGTGTCGTTTGTGTATATCGTGAAGAGAGTAGGGGATAGGACAGATCCTTGAGGGACTCCACAAGTTATTGATAAACTGTCACTTAGGGTATTTTTTACTTTTATTCTGGCTGTTCTGTTATTAAGGAAGTTGCATAGGAATTATTCGATTATGGTAGGGAGGTTAAGATGTAATATTTGATATTTGAGCCCCAAGTGCCAGACTTTATCAAAAGCCTTAGATATATCCCGAAGGATTAAATTACACTGATGTTTGTTTGCTTTGTTGTTTGCTATAATTTCGGTGGTTAGAGCAAGGGCGTGTGTTGTGCCTCTACCTTCTCTGAAGCCAAATTGTATGTGGTTGTACAGGTTTTCCTCAGTGAGATGTTGCCTTAGTCTGTTATTTATTATTCTTTCTAGGATTTTACCTGGGACCTCTAATAGTGAAATAGGTCTTTGGTGTTCTGGATAGTGTGGGTTTTTTCCTGCTTTTGGTATTAGTCTAATTCCATACATAAACTCACGGAGAGGATATATTTATATTCCACGACTGCACACTCGGATACCATAGTTTCTAGCCCACCCATGGACCCATGTTTTTCTTTATGCAATTATAACTATCTGGATTGATTTTCGGATAGAACCTCCTTGTCAATAAATAGTAAATATGGTTTTGTAATTGATGTATAGAAAATAATATTCATAAATTCGTTTCCAGAGATATACTTTCATAATTAGAAATAGGTGAAGTCCACGAATTATTATGATTGGGCTAGAGACTATGGCATCCGAGTGTACATTATTTGTGTATTCGGCCTTCAAAACTATATGCTGAAAAAAAGGTTGTTTCTTTCTTAAGACAGTTCTGGGTAGCTGTCATTACTTATTCACTGCTTTGTTACTTTATGGCCATAGAATACACACTCACACACACTACATACATACACACACACACACACTTAATATAGACACTACATACACATACACACACACTACATACACACACACACACACACACACTATACACACGCATACACGCACACACACACACACTCATTATGATATACTGTACTGTAGAGTAAATATATATATATATATATATATATATATATATATATATATATATATATATATATATATATATATATATATATATATATATATACTGTATATACACTATATAAAGAGAGAGAGAGAGAGAGAGAGAGAGAGAGAGAGAGAGAGAGAGAGAGAGAGAGAGAGAGAGAGAGAGAGAGAGAGAGAGAGAGAGAGAGAGAGAGGATGAATTGTACATACTATCAAGATAATATATAGCCAATACACGGTCATGATCGAGAGTAATGTGTAAGGTAGTTATCGTTTTTAGTTCAACCTATACCCTGTTATATTTCATCTGGCGGTAAATTGCCATGTCTCCTCCGTCTTGATTATTCACTTATTACGAAGACCTTTTTGCCGAAATATGATGTTAATTATGAAAACTTGGCATAATTATGACTCTGGGACGTAGTAGTTTCATATTTTTCAGGAATATTATTGCCAGTATACCGAATTGATAGGGTATGCTATTAAGGACCCTTTACATACCCTTTTCATACCCATATTGATCAAGATAGTGTGATCAAGGTAGTGTGACCAAGATAGTGTGATCAAAATAGTATGATGAAGATAGTGTGATGAAGATAATGTGGTCAAGATAGTGTAGCAATATAGTGTGATCAAGATAGTGTAGCCAATATAGTGTAACCAAGATAGTGTGATTAAGATAGTGTGATCAAGATAGTGTGATTAAGATAGTGTGGCCAATATAGTATGATCAATATATTGTGGCCATGAAAGTGTGATCAAGATAGTGTGGTCAAGATAGTGTGGTCAAGATGGTGTGGTCAAGAAAGCGTGATCAAGATAGTGTGATGAATATAGTGTGATCAAGATAGTGTGATCAATATAGTGTGGTCAAGATGGTGTGGTCAAGAAAGCGTGATCAAGATAGTATGGTCAAGATAGTGTGGTCAAGATAGCGTGGTCAAGGTAGTGTGGTCAAGGTAGTATGATCAATATAGTGTGCTCAAGATAGTATGGTCAAGATAGTGTGGTCAAGATAGCGTGGTCAAGGTAGTGTGGTCAAGATAGTGTGGTCAAGGTAGTGTGGTCAAGGTAGTGTGGTCAAGATAGTGTGGCAACTAATCATTACACATATTTACAATACATACACGCATACACACATTCACAGTTACGCACACACAATCGCATACACATAGCCACACATACACACGCATATACTGTATGTACAAAGGAGTACAAAGGAGTACAAAGGAAATCAAGCAACAACAGATCTAGTGACCCTTCTAGGTTGCTTGTCCTCCAAAACACTGAGGATCAAGTGTCCAAACAGTGGTTTAGAGTGGGTAAGGGAACATTGGAAAGGGAATTACTGCCCTGGAACTAATGTCCGTGGCAGGATTAGGAAGTTAGTAGGGGACAGATGGGTTAGTAACTGAGGGGGGGGATAAAATAAAGTTATTCATTTACAAACGCAGTCAGTCGCGGGTTTGAAGCGAGATATTTGTCTAGGCGGAGTTTAAATGAATCAACGGTGATGCAGTCTATAACGTTTCGGGGAAGCCCATTCCACAAGTTGACAACTTGATTGAAGAAGAAATTCTTAGATTCGTGTGAGTTAAAAGATTTACCAATAATTTTGCAATAAGTGTGTACATACACACTTACACATACAAACACAACCACACAGGCACCAACACACACACATACACACACACACCCACCCACACATACACACACACACACACACACAAGTACAAGTTACCAGTGCTGTGTTGTGGATACCAGCGTAATCAATACTTCTTTCTCTACGCTCTCTTTCTTTACTACTCCTTTACTCACTTACACTATCTTTACCTCTCTCTCTCTCTCTCTCTCTCTCTCTCTCTGTACTAATCCTTTACTATGTACTGTATGTTATGTATGTATGTGTGTATGAATGTATGTATGTATGTATATATCTATCTATCTATCTATATAATTATAGGCCTTATATACTGTATAATTATACGGTACATAATATATATATATATATATATATATATATATATATATATATATATATATATATATATATATATATATATATAATAATTCACATACATAGTATATATTTTACTATCTATCGAACTGTCTATCCATTTCTTCCACATTTATTTCATGGATTGAACATAAAATCGGAAATATTTTCATGTTGCGTAAATATTTACGACAGTAATTACGATAGTGATAATAACATACACCAACTACTATTCTTACTAGTTCTATAATAAAAATAATAACAATAATAAAACACTGTCAGAAAATGTTCTACCCAAACATTCTTAAATATTCATATGTATGTACAGTTGCCCACATAAATTATGGTCCTCTCCGTGATCTTATACATGGGAATATAATGCCTATGTTTGAATTACGAGTGTAGTTTCTTATGCCGTGGTCAACTAATCTTACTAGTCAGCTGATAATTAAAGGAAACCACTCTCGCAATTTATTCATACTAATTTTACTTTCATCCATAAGATCAAAACGGAACTTATGTGGACAACTGTACATTACACAAGTACCTCCTTACTTACACGCACATGCCTATACACACGAGTACATCCACACACACACACACACACACAATCACGCACCAATAACAAGGACGAAATGAAACTTAAGCACCTAGATAAAGATACGTCCACATGCACACATATCATGTACACACGCACACATAGACATACGTCTACATACACGCACACACTTATGCAAATACTAGCATGCACACACATAATTACATACACCTGCACACACACACACACGCGCGTATGCACGCAGAAATACACACACTTACACATACACACACTTTCTAACACAAACACGCACACAGAAATACACACACCTACACGTACCCATACACACGCTCTCTATCAAACACGAGCACACAGAAATATTCATGCTTATATAAAAACACAATCATACGAAATGACTAGAAAAATGA
Organism: Paralithodes platypus; assembly: GCA_032716605.1. NCBI lineage: Eukaryota > Metazoa > Arthropoda > Malacostraca > Decapoda > Lithodidae > Paralithodes > Paralithodes platypus. The sequence goes on from CM064513.1 coordinate 10,743,267, forward strand.
AAACAAAAAGAAAGAAAAAATGATTTCGAATATATTATCTGATAAAAGGGGTACGTTATAGCCTATACTGCATATAATGATGCGTTTAAAATAGCACACACACACTCACACACACACACACACACACACACACACACACACACACACACACACACACACACAACAGCTTAAGGGGAGGTTTGTTTGGTTTTTCTGGACCCCCTTCTCCTTCATGTTTAGCTCCATTAGTTTGGCGATTGTATAACCTTTTGTGCCATTTAGGTATACATTTGTGTTTTCCTGGTGAGCGACAGCGAGCCTGTACTATAGGAGGAACCGGCCTTCAGCCATGACATTTTGCTACTGAAAAATGTACAAACATATCTCGATTTGTTTTAAATATAAAGCTTAATAATTATACGGGTCTCTGATAACTGTACTTTGAATCTAGTTGGTGATAATTTCAACAGTACTATCTATATCAAAATTAGATAACACGGAAAACAAGAAAAAACAACTATTGCGGCTTCTAGACTCCGATACGACTCCCCTTATAGATTTGTTCGTGTGACTGGCAACACGGAACCCGAATTATACATGTTTACAAAGTTATCTAGATGTAGTATTGCCTTTTACCTTTATTTTGCTTTTGGATTCCATTCTAACTTATAACTGTCTGTTCTCTCTCTCTCTCTCTCTCTCTCTCTCTCTCTCTCTCTCTCTCTCTCTCTCTCTCTCTCTCTCTCTCACACACACATACTGCATATATATATCATATTTTGGCATATTATGATCGCACCCAATAGAAACACTGTAGGTGTATTATTTGCCCAGCACTTAGACTCAGTGCTGTTCCGTAAGCTCTCCGACATGCCATATAACACTTCTATTGACACTTATATTGGACACAAAGTTGGAAAAGAAAGATAAATGGTGTTCTGTGTTAACCCTTTCAAGATCCGAATACGCATTTGTTTTCGATTTTATCCAGATTAGGAAGGGTATATGGAAATCAGAGGGTTAATTGAGATAGTCTTTACCCTTATAATTCCCACAGAACCTTCTTAAACTGTATAAACTCTTCTAATAATAACCAGAATAAACTATCAAAATGCATCATAATTTTCAAAGGGCTGGAAGAAGTAACATGAAATACAACAAATTGTGCGCTAGGTCTCTCACTTAACCCTGCAGGATAAAAATCGTGTTTTTTCATTATATTCTGGCTATTATTAGACGATTTTATGCAGTTTAGGAAGGACCTCTAGGAATCAAAGGGGTGCAAACGATCCAAATTAACCTTCCGATTTACAAAGCTCCTTCCTAAATTGAATATAATCGTCTAATGCTAGCCAAACTAAAAGGAAGAAACGCGTCCTCGAATACTGAAAGGGTTAATCAAGGGCCTGGATAAAAAAAAAAAAATGCCATGCTTACTAGAGAGAGGCTTACATAAATTACATAGACACACTGACCACACAGACCTTACTATCCAAAGGATGTGGTAACGACGTATTTCTAGAAGTAAAAACGGAACCCAAAATAATGAAAAAATAGAAGGAACTTACAGTATAGAAGAGAGAGAGAGAGAGAGCATTCATGAATTACTGAACATATGAATAACGAGCTGAATTGGTGAGTGCATGAGAGAAAGGGGGTGGGGTGTAGGGGGAATGAATACAGAGGAGGACGAGGGGGAGGAGAAGAGGAGGAACAAGGGGAGGAGGGGGAGGAGGAGGAGGAGGTGGTGGGGAGGAAGAGAGGAAGAGGAAGGGGGAGGGAGAGGAGGAGGAGGAGGAGGAGGTAGAGATGGGGAGGAGGAGGAGGGGAGGATGAGAGGAGGAGGAAGGGGAGGTGGGGAAGAGGAGAAGGTAGTAGAGAAGAATGTAGGTAGCAGGACAAGGAAGAAAAGTAAAATTAGGAGGAAGAGAAAGAGGAGTAGGGTTAAGAGGAAGAGGAGGAGGAAACGTAGGAAGAGGTGGGTGGAGGAGGAGGTGGGCAAGGGGTAAGAAGAATTAGTAGGAAAAGGAGGAGGGAAAGTAGGAGGAGGAGGAGGAATACAAAGGAATACAAAGGAGAACAAATTGCAACAGACCTATTGGTCCTTACGGGGAAGTTTGGATATCTAAAACTATTAATCTATTAACTACGAGGTAGAGAAAAGGATAGCAAAGAAGAAGGAGGAGGAAGAGGAGGATACAAGGGAGTAGGGAAAGACGTAAATGGGGAGAAGGAGGAAGATAGGGATAAGAAAGATAGGGATAAGAAAGGAAGATAGGGATAAGAAAGGAAGATAGGGATAAGAAAGAAAGATAGGGATAAGAAAGGAAGATAGGGATAAGAAAGGAAGATAGGGATAAGAAAGGAAGATAGGGATAAGAAAGGAAGATAGGGATAAGAAAGGAAGATAGGGATAAGAAAGGAAGATAGGGGTAAGAAAGGAAGATAGGGATAAGAAAGCTAGGGATAAGAAAGGAAGATAGGGATAAGAAAGGAAGATAGGGATAAGAAAGAAAGATAGGGATAAGAAAGGAAGATAGGGATAAGAAAGGAAGATAGGGATAAGAAAGGAAGATAGGGATAAGAAAGGAAGATAGGGATAAGAAAGGAAGATAGGGATAAGAAAGGAAGATAGGGATAAGAAAGGAAGATAGGGATAAGAAAGGAAGATAGGGATAAGAAAGGAAGATAGGGATAAGAAAGGAAGATAGGGATAAGAAAGGAAGATAGGGATAAGAAAGGAAGATAGGGATAAGAAAGGAAGATAGGGATAAGAAAGGAAGATAGGGATAAGAAAGGAAGATAGGGATAAGAAAGGAAGATAGGGATAAGAAAGGAAGATAGGGATAAGAAAGGAAGATAGGGATAAGACAAGAATATATAATACAAATATACGAAGATGAAATCAAGAAAGGGACAAATGAACAAAATTATAACTATAGAAAATGGAGGATAATACTGGTAAATAAATAAATACCGGGAAAACCATATATATAACGATTACATGAAATTAAGGGGAGGTATTTAGTTTGTTCCCTACGTTTTCATCAAGCTTAAAATTACACCCCCTTGAGCCCCTTTCAAGATAAATGTGTACATTTTTCGGTAGAAAAATGTCCCGGCCGGAGGCCGGTTGCTCTTAAAATACAGGCTCGCTATCGCTCGCCAGGAAAAAATCGACACCTAAATGGCACGAAAGGTCTTAAAATTGACAGAAATGGGGCAAAATGTCTTAAAATGTCCAAACTACTATAGGGCGAACGTCTAAAAATCTCAAAAGCAATGGGGCTAAACATGAGGGAGAAAGGGGTCCAGAACAAAATCCTCCAGGTGGAAATCTCCCCCTAATAGATGGTAATACTGTACATGTCGAGAATTTATACTAGACACTTGTCATAAATTAACCCATTCAGTACCGCTGGCGTCTTTTCATGATCATCTGGCAATTTTTAGATGATTATATTCAGTTTCCGAAGGATTTACACACATTAAGGGGAGGTATTTAGTTTGTTCCCTAGACCTCCATCAAGCTTAAAATTACACCCCCTTGAGTCCCTTTCAAGATAAATTTGTAAATTTTTTCGGTAGAAAAATGTCCCGGCCGAAGGCCGGTTCCTCTTAAATTACAGGCTCGCTATCGCTCGCCAGGATAAAATCGACACCTGAATTGCACAAAAGGTCTTACTATGGGGTGAAAGTTCTTAAAACCGCTAAACTAATGGGGAAAACGTTTTATAATATCAAAAGCAATGGGGCTAAACATGAGGGAGAAAGGGGTCAAGAAAAAAATCCCTCAAGTGGAGATCTCCCCTTAAAGGGCTGCAGACTATCTCAGTTTATCCTGCTATCTACCATATAATTATCCTTCCTGAGCTTCATAAAATCGTTTAAATGTAGCTGAAATCAAATGAGAAAGACATCACCTGTACTGAAGGGGTTAAGATAAAGAATGGGGAGGATGAAATTATGTTAAGTGTTGGAGATATCATAATTAGGAGAAAATGTATTAATATAGAAACATAGAAAAGGAAGTAACGGAGGCAGCCAAAATGTAAGGATAAGATAACAATCAGTTTATTTCGAGGCGGCAGACAATTTGACTGAAAATAAACAATTTCTTTATCTAGACCTAACCTAGACTTTATCTAATGTAAAAAACAGGTTGATCTTTGCTGCTAACGAAGGCGCCTAAATACCCCCAAGGGGAGTAGGATGTGGGCAGTAGATTTTAGACTTTGTGGTTCCTAGAGACTGGTCTGTCCAAACCTAACCTTTACGGCTATGATAAGTTTTTGAGAGAACCTCTCCTGGCGGCGCATGGATTCGAACCCTCACAGCCAGAACCAGTACTAAAAGTACAGTGACTTAGCGCCGTGACCGTGTGGTATATATATATATATATATATATATATATATATATATATATATGTGTATATGTGTGTGTGTGAGAAAGAGTGTAGTCGCAAGGGTATATACAGTATGTGTGTTCGATCGCAACTATGTACATTTATGAGCGTATGTATGTACTGAATGTGTGTATGTACTGCATACGTGTATGTAGTGTACTTTATATATGTAGTTATGGATCGGCCTGGTGTTTATATTGACCAGACCATATTTCACCTTACTATATGTATGTATGTATGTAATATCACTATGTATGCATGTATGTATGTGTGTGTGTGTGTACTGTATAACTGTATGTAGTGTACTGTATATAATGGATCTCTCTTTATGTTTATATTTACTACACCATATTTCACCTTACTGTATGTGTGTATGTATGTATGTATGTGTATGTGTGTATGTACTGTATGTGTGTATGTATGTATGTATGTGTATGTGTGTATGTACTGTATAACTGTATGTAGTGTACTGTATATAATGGATCTTCCTTTGTATATATATTTACCACACCATATATCACCTGAACTAAAGGCCAATATACCCAACCCTAAGGCGGAGTCACACGAACACTTTTCCGGCAATTGTTTTTTAGCAATGTTTCAGGCCTGTATTTGCATTGGTATAGGCAAGTAGTCAGAAAGTAGACTATTTTGGGAGACTGACTTAAGGGTAGATGAGCTGGTTTTTCTGGCACCCTTCTCTCCCATGTTTAGCCCCATTAGTTTTCAGATTTTAAGACGTTCGACCCATTAGTTTGGCAATTGTAATACCTTTTGCACGTTTTCTTTGTCATTCGTGTCATTTAGGTGTCGATTTTTTCCTGGCGACCGATAGCGAGTCTGTAATTTAGGAGACAAATTTCTACCGTAAAATATGTACAAACATATTTTGGAAGGGGATTCTGGGTTTTTTTGTTTTGTTTTTAAAGTTTGATGGAGGTCTAGGGAGGAAACTAGAAAAATAATAAATACATGAAGAAATCGACCAAAAATTAACCATCCCCCCTTAATATATATATAACTCTATTTCAGAAGTTGACAGCCTCAAAATTGCCTTCAAATCACGGGTCTGTCTCTTGCCTTTAGTTACCTGTCTAACCTTACCTTACCTTGACTTGATTAGTGAATTCTTACCTTAGTCACACTGTATCTTGCACACCATAATCGGTACACTGCCCCCCCCCCCACCCCCCTCTCCTCCTGTGCCAATATTGTATCCACCATACCGGTCAGACCCTTCCATGTTTTTTTTTTTTTTTTTTTTTTTTTTTTTTTTTTTATGTACTAATATTATGGTGCTCGACCCTCCCCATGGATCCCAACACAGTCCACTACTGAGCGATAACGAGCCTGTAATTTAAGAGCAATCGGCTTTTGGTCTGGATATTTTTTCTCGAAAAATGTACAAATTTATCTCAAAAGGTGTTCTTGGGGGTATTTCTTTAAGTTTGATGGAGGTCTTGGGAGGAAACAAAAGAAAGACAATAATGCGTGAATAAATAAACCAATAAATACAAATTTTTCCTTAAAATTACTTATAAGTTAAAACATTATGAATCACTACAATTTATCTCTTGAACGCGTTTTCCTTTAGCAAGTTAACCAACAATATTTGCCATAGTCACTCATATTTGAAGGTCTATTAAATGATCAACAATTATTGCAAAATATACTGTAAACGAGGATCTTTACTTATGTGTATTTGTTACAGGTGTGAACAATAAAACTGACTATATAAATGAAGGTGAAAAGTGAAGAAAATAAAATGTTGTTGAAAATGATCTCGCTACAGTGACATAGAAACAATAATACTTATATAAACAAATCGTACATTACGACACATACAGAGACAATTTTGACTTTATCAACAACTTCAGGGAATTGTAATTGTAACAATGAAAAGAAAATATCCTGACATTTTAAGAAACACTGGAAACTATAGATCAATAATGAACAGATTAGGAAAATAACACCAGATAATAAACGAGCCAATCCAGTGAGTCTATCTCTATATACCCAGAGGCAGCAAGGGAGGCAAGATGGCGATAAGGTGAAGCCAGTAGGGGCTCTTGGTGGAACAGGAGGAGAAGGAGGAGGAGAAGAGGAAGTGGAGGGGAGAAAGAATAACCCCTCCCTCCCTCCACAACCATAGAGGAGGAGAGAAGAGGAGGAGAGGAGACTAGCAACAGGAAAGACAGGAAGGTGGCAGACCAAGATGGCGGCAACATGACGACCGACTGGGCACAAATCCGCGAGCAACTCCTCACACCAGACACAGTGCGCTTACAGGTTAGTATTATCATTATTATTGGCTTTTATTAGACGATTGTATGCAGTTTAGGAAGGACCTATAGGAATCAAAGGGGTGCTAACGATCCTAATTAACTTTCCGACTTCCAAGATTTGCAGGTCAGTTACTTGTCTTTGGTATTTATTATCGTCTGTATTATCTTCTCCAGCTGATGATTAATTGACACGTCCTCATCATAATTACCCCGCTATTACGGTGATTTTGTATCGAAATATGTTGTTATATATACAGTATATGTTTGGTATTTATATGACACAGACATAGTAGTTTCACATATTTTCACCAAGTCTCGAGATATCAGTTGCTCAGGGGTTCAATTTACCGTCAGTTGGACAAAAATAGAATACATAGTACAGTTGACTACATAAATTTGAATATACTCCTTTAAAATATGTATGGCAGAAAATGAGTATGATTGAATTAGGAGTGTATTATCTTATGCAACAGTTGAACAATATGACCAATTAACGATTCTATGGCAAATTAGTCTTGTAAGTCAATGACACTGTGTTTCCTTCCATACAGAAATTCATGGAGTGTGTGTATGTATGTATGTAGCCAGTACTCAGGCAGTGACAGACACATACTCCATAGCTAGATTAGGTTAGGTTAGGTTAAGTTAAGTTAGGTAAGGTTAGGTTAGGTTAGGTTAGGTTAGGTTAGGTTAGGTTAAGTTAGGTAAGGTTAGGTTAGGTTAGGTTAGGTTAGGTTAGGTTAGGTTAGGTTAGGTTAGGTTAGGTTAGGTTAGGGTATGCGACTCGAGACAGGACGATTACTTCTGGAATACAAGCAGACCTTCTAACCTGCCAAAGAATGAATGCTAAAAACTACCCAGAAAATATAACTCTTAAAAAACAGGCAGCTATTCCCATCCCGACTCAACCGCACCATAACAGATATAGCTCTCCTAAAATAAGTGTTCCCGGACCAAAACAACCCCCCAGGACCAGTCTTCCCACATTGGTTAATATCGTAGAACACACACAGATACACAAACACACAAACACACACACACACACACACACACACACACACACACACGGTCACAGGGAAAAAGGAAGTAGAAAAATATCAAATTAAGTAAATATATTAGACGAACATAACTAAATGAGTAAATATATGAATACATTCGTGTATAAGTAAGTAAATGAATACATAAATTACTACATCAACATGAATAAATAATAACAGATAACTTAAGAAAATGAATAAATAATAACAGATAACTTAAGAAAATGAATAAATAATAACAGATAACTTAAGAAAATGAATAAATAATAACAGATAACTTAAGAAAATGAATAAATAAATGACTACCTACACAAATATATTACTTTAAAACATTTACACATTAGCTTGTGGCTAGAGCTCGTTCAATTATGTAGGGAGTCCAGGATATGTACAAGTTCCGTTTAAGGGGAGATTTGTCGTTATATATGGAATAATTTAATAATTTTATATTTTGTATATTTTCCTACCTAGACCTCTATCAAGCTAAATAAAATACTCCAAAGACCTCCTTTCTAGATTTATTTGTGCATTTTTCGGTAGAAAAATCGCTCGTCCGGAAAAAATCGAAATACAAATGTCACGAAAGGTCTAAAATGGGTAGATTAATGGAGCAAGCTTTTAAAAATATGAAAACTAATAGGGTTAAGCATGAGGCATATTAATTCCATACCTATATTATCTATAGAGTGTAGATCCTCCCTGCGTTGAATACAATCGTTTAAGAGTAAATAGAATTCTTTACATTAAGAGTAGCTATCTGATACAGTTAAGTTAACTTCAGCACAAGATTTAACACTAATTAGTATAAAATATAATGCATAACAGTAGAGAGTCAATAAAATGACTCCTATAATCGCTGTTTAAAAATCAATTCACGTTAATAAGGTCATAATTCCTTCCTATATCTGCCCACATCACACACGACCTATTTTTATCCCCCAACAGTAATGACGATCACTCTATCTACTCTACCACTCTACTAAAGATCTCTATGTAGCTGTCTTCCCGTGACAAATAGTAAGCGCGTGTGGCTAGCATATCCTTAGGGATTTCTGAGCTCATGTATTTAACAAGAAACCAGGAATCGAGCCTGGGAACTTTTTTTTACGAGACGAAATAAGCTGACCATAACCACAGGTCATCTTACTTGCAATAAACTATAATATTTAAATTACAAAGTATCATTGGAAATCGTGGGATAACATTTTGTGTTCAAGTCAAAGTACCTGCATTAAGATATATCGAAATGGATTTTTATTTATGTAATTTGTAATTTATATTCTATACATATGATTAGAAACATGTATAATAATAAGTGTGAGTATTAAATACCTGCTACACCTATAATTGACCCACCAAGAATGTGAAAGTGCCCCCACGAGAGTTGTTTGATTATAATTATGGACAGACCAGGTATATAGTCTCTTGAGTGGTACTTGAAAAGTAGACAGAATGGATAAAAAACACCATCTGAGGAAGAGCACTTTATTGACAACGTTTCGCAGATAGCTTCATCAGGTCACTCATGCATCAGTGACCTGATGAAGCTATCTGCGAAATGTTGTCAATGAAGTGCTCTTCCTCAGATGGTGTTTTCGATATAGTCTCTCTCTCTCTCTCTCTCTCTCTCTCTCTATATATATATATATATATATATATATATATATATATATATATATATACCCTTCATCTTCTCTCAATATTCTTGGTGTCTCTTTTTCTTCTGCTCTCATTTGGAAGGACCATATTACCAGTCTTGCTAAGGCAGCCTCCCAGAAGCTGGGTGTGCTCAACCGCCTTAGGGGGTTCTTTTCCCCTGCACAGCTTCTTGCTCTGTACAGGGGCATAGTGCGCCCTTGTATTGAGTATTGTTCACATGTGTGGGGAGGTTCCTCTCACACCGCTCTCCTAGACAAAGTTGAAAGGAAGGCCTTTCGTATCATTAACTCCCGTCCACTCACCAACTCTCTGCAATCTCTCTCTCTCCGCCGCAATGTTGCATCTATCTCGCTATTCTATCGCTACTATAATCAGTGTTCCTCAGAGCTATCCCAGTGCATACCACTTCCTTTACGTAGGGCACGTGGTACCCGTCTTGCAACTCAATCCCACCCCTACTCTGTGCAACCCTCCAACCCAAGAGTGAAACGTTACTCTCAAACTTTCTTCTACTCAACAGCTGAGCTCTGGAACTCTCTCCCAGAATCAGTCTTTCCCTCTTCCTATGACTTAAATTGCTTCAAACTCCGTGTGTCCAGGCATTTTGGCTCGAACGTCCCTTGATTTTGGCCCTGTCACTCTTTCAACTATGGGGGAGGCACTCGCTATAGGCAGTTATGCCTTTTGCCTCCCTCAATCACATGGAACAAATAAAATAAAATTATAATACTGTATATAACTCTATACAAACACACTAGCAATAATGTATCTATCTATTTCTGAATAATTATCAAATTACTATAATTGTTCGATTGCATAGAAAGGGAAAAGAAGCGAAGTTATCAGTAAGGAAGCAATAGTCAATACCAAGAACAGCGTGCAGTCATACACAGTCAAGGTATAGGCAAGGCTATCCAATTTCACACTCAAACTTCAAATTTAGTTCTTATTAATTTATCGTATTCCTTACAGTTGAGTCAATTCTATATAAAGAAAGGTGAGGGAGGTGCATAGGAAAGTTGATATGAATTTTTAATTAAGTATATTAGGGATTATATGAAATTTGAATTAAGTATTGTAGAGGCATTCATTAGTGCATTCATTCAGCATCAGCACAACAATAATGTATAAGTACATAAGAACACGGGAGTCTACAAAGAGCCACTTGGCACACACAAGGCAGATCCCTTTCACACCCAGTAAAATATATACATTTTATGATATTCTCCAAATTTACCCACACGTTATCTTATATTTCATTAAATCTCCCTTACTCAATAACTAATACACACACATTATCACACACACATACGGTTCATACGCTCACTTTTTCACACACACACACGCACACATATTTCTCTCTCTTAATAGGGGGCACATTCACTCTGTCTGTCTGTCTGTCTGTCTCCCTGGCGTGAGTGACCTTCGTGACCATAAAGGAATGACGTCCACCACAACCACCAGCAGCAGCAGCGACCTTTGACCTTTAACAACATTATAGGCATTCCCCCCAAACCCCCCTCTACCCTCACCCCTACTCCTTACCCCTGTCGACCCCCTCTTTATTGACCTACCCTCACTACCCTCTTTCCCCCGTTCTCTCTCTCTCTCTGTCTCTTCCTCTCGTTCTCTCATTCACTCACACTCTCTCTCGACCTCCCCCTACTCTTCCCCTCAAATTCTCTTCCTACTTTTTCTTCTACTTGCTCTCCCCCCCCTCTCTCTCTCTCTCCCCCTCTGTCTCTCTCTCTCTCTCCCCCCCCCCCCTCTCTCTCTCTCAAATCGATGGCCACACTGAATTATAGACTCTTGCTTCGGAATATTAGATAGGCAATAACGGCAATGTCTAGTAGTCTTTTTGCACACACATGACCACCGACCCTCTATGTTACAATTATCATACTTTGGGAAATAAATACAACAAACATATTATAAACACAACAAACATATTATAAACACAACAAACATATTATAAACACAACAAACATATTATAAACACAACAAACATATTATAAACACAACAAACATATTATAAACACAACAAACATATTATAAACACAACAAACATATTATAAACACAACAAACATATTATAAGCTAACCTGGTAGAAATAGGTAAAGCTGTTTTTCTATATATTTGTATAGCCATTAGTAAAATATAGGGGGCGTCACACAAGCAGTTTAGAAAGGCAGTATAGGAAATATAGCAAGGCAGGATTACTAATTTCTGCCAGGATAGATTGAATAGGCTTTAGTACAATCATTAACCCCTTCAGGATTATGACGTGTTTTCACGGATGTCACTGCCAAAGGCCAGTTCCTCCTAGATTACAGGCTCGCTGTCGCTCACCAGGAAACAATCGACATCTATATGGCACGAAAAGTCTTAATATTGACAAAGAAATGGGATGAAAGATCTTAAAATCGCCGAACTTAATTGGGCGAACGTCATAAAGTTTCAAACCTAATGGGGCTAAACATAAGGGAGAAGGGGGTTCAGAAAAAAAAATATCCCTTTAGCACCAAATCTGCCCGATTTAACACTTTGCTATACCCTGTTCCAAATGGGTAGGCCAGAAATCGTGAACCCTAACTTCTGTAACTTAAAAAGGGCTAGAGCAAATGGGCTGTCACATTTCACACATCTTCCCTGGTTGACCATTCCCAAATGACCGACATATTAGCTCGATTACTCTAGTCGTTTGTGAGTTATAGAGGTTAATGTTCAAGAGTTTTGGCCAACTTATTTGGAACAGGGTATAGCAATAAACATTCGGTAAGAGTCTGATCTTCGGTGATAAACTCTACATGATCAAAAATTCACCCTTTCAAGATCCAATACGCATTTATTTTCTGGTTTCTGGCTATTATTAAACGATTTTAATCAGATTAGAAAGGGCATATGGAAGTCAGAGGGTTAATTGAGATAGTTTTTACCCCTTTGATTCATAGACAGCCTTCCTAAGCTGTAAAAAATCGTCTAACGCTAACTAGAAGAAAGTGTCAAAATGCGTCAAAATTCCTCAAAGGGGTTAACCCGTTCAGTACCAGTGCTATCGTTTTAACTCTATTTTGGCTATTTTTATACGATTTTAGTCAGTTTAAAAAGGGCCTCTTGCAATTAACAGGCTTCGAACACTGTTGCTTAACCCTTTCTACTACCACAGATCCTTCTTAAGCTGTACAACATCGTCTCAAAAGAGCTAGCAGGACCTACATTATTAAGGGGAGATTTCCACCTGGAGGATTTTTTTCTGGATCCTTCTCTCCCTCATGTTTAGCCCCATTGCTTTTTATATTTTAAGACGCTTGCCCCATTAGTTTGGCGATTTTAATAACCCTCGCCCCATTTCTGTCAATTTTAAGACTATTCGCGCTATTTAGGTGTCGATTTTTTCCTGGCGAGCGATAGCGAACCTGTAATTTAAGGGGAACCGGCCTTCGGCCGGGACATTTTTCTACCAAAAAATGTACAAATTGATCTTGAAAGGGAGTCTAGGGGAGTAATTTTAAGCTTGATGGAAGTCTAGGGCATCAACTAAAAACCTCCCCTTAAGTGGGGTTATTGAGATCGTATTAGCACAGTTTAAGAAGGACCTATATTATTAAGAGGGGTTATTGAGACCGTATTTACCCATTTGAGGCCTAGATTTTGATTATAAACTAAATGGGGGAGGGGGGCGGGGAGTGTCTAGAAAAAACGACGACATACCTCCCCCTTTAACGATTACCGGACGTATTGATCTGGTAATTGGCCCAGGCGTCTCTAATCATGATATTATGCTCCCCGGGGGTATTTATCTCCTCACATTCCAGGTACTTATATTATGGGGGGTGATTATTTTATGCACTCGATTGTTATTGATCGAATTAGAGGGAGTTTTTTTTTTTTTTTTTTTTTTCTAGATCCCCTTCTCCATAGTTTAAGACGTTCGCTCCATAGTTTGGCGATTTTAAGACTTTTTGTGCCATTTAGATGTCGACTTTTTCCTGGCAAGCGATAGGGAGCCTGTAATTTTGGAAAAAAACAAATCTACAATTTTGTTTACAAATTTATCGCAATGAGGGGTCTTGGGGGTAATATTTAAGCTTGATGAAGGTGTTGGCAGGATACTAAAGACAAATATATATATATATATATATATATATATATATATATATATATATATATATATATATATATATACAGTATATATATATATACCAGTATATATATATATATATATATATATATATATATATATATATATATATATATATATATAAATAAATGAACAAATATTATGCTCCAGGGGTACCGGTATTTACCTCCTCACATTCCAGGTACTTATATTATGGGAGGTAAATATTTTATACACTCGATTGCTATTGATTGAATTAAGGGGAGGTTTGCTATTTCTCTGCATTCCCTTCTCCTTAATGTTTAGCCGAATTAGTTTTGAGAGTTTAAGCCGTTCGTTCGCTTCATTAGTTTGGCGATTTTACGACCTTTTATGCCATTTAGGTGTCTACCTTTCATGGCAAGCCTGTAAGTTAGTAGGAACCAGCCTTCAGCCTTGATAGTCTCTAGGTCACTCGTAAGAATTCGTGGACCCCTTATGTTATTCGTGGACCCCTTATGTAATTCGTGGACCCCTTATGTTATTCGTGGACCCCTTATGTTATCAAGTGGACCCCTTATGTTATTCGTGGACCCCTTATGTTATTCGTGGACCCCTTATGTTATTCGTGGACCCCTTATGTTATTCGTGGACCCCTTATGTTATTCGTGGACCCCTTATGTTATTCGTGGACCCCTTATGTTATTCGTGGACCCCTTATGTTATTCGTGGACCCCTTATGTTATTCGTGGACCCCTTATGTTATTCATAATGCAATTATAGCTGTCTGGGCTCATTTTTAACTCTTTCTGTACCGGCGACGTCCTTTTAACTTTATTCTGGCTACTATTACACGATTTAATTCAGTTTCAAAAGGGCCTCTAGCAATAAACAGGCATTCAACTATCGCAACCCTTTGACAATCACAAATCCTTCTTAAAATGCACAAAATCCTGTAAATATAGTTACAATAAAATGAAAAATGCGTCGCCGGTACAGGAAAGGGTAATACAGCTATTTTTTCGATAAATTGTATATAAAGTTTTGTAGTTGAAGTACTGTATAGACAATAATTATAGTCATACATACTACATACTACCATAACTAGAAATAGGTGAAGTAGACGAATATTTATGAGTGGTGATGGATGGGGGTAGAGGGGATAGGTATAGTGGGGGTAAAGTAAGGAATAAGGGAACACACTGTATAACTATAGCCGTAAAACTATAACATCCGAGTGTACATACCTTCTACTGTACTCTGTTAGCCACCCTGTACTTAAGCCGGAGTCACACGAGCCCTTTTTCGAGCAATTTCTACGGGCAATTATGGTCTGGAAGCTTAACAAATTACACTTCATCAGAATTCAGCCGCCTGACATAATCTACCTTCAGTCTAGTTACCGATACCAGTGCGAAAATGTCCCAAAATAATGCGAGAAAAAGCTTGCTCATGGACAATTGACGGAAAAAGCGCTCGTGTGACAGCGTATTTAATCTCCTTGCTCCCGTATTATTATTCCGCACCGTGTATTTGGGTCAATCAGTGCCAACTCCTCCGTATATCACACTAACTACTGCAGGATACCACACTCTCAATAATCAAAGGCATAAGGCATACTTATTTTGTTCATCCTATTTCTCCTCAGCCAAACATTCTCCTTTATCTGTCACCTATTCCTCCATTATTTATGGTGTCAAGGGGAGATTTCCACTTGAAATATTTTTTTTTAAACCCCTTTCTCTCTCGTGTTTAGCCTCATTGCTTTTGGGATTTTAATACGTTCGCCTCATTAGTTTGGCGATTTGAAGAACTTTCACTCCATTTCTGTCAATTTTAAGACCTTTCGTACCATTTAGGTGTCGATTTTTCCTGGCGAGCGATAGCGAGCCTGTAATGTAAGAGGAACTGGCCTTCGGCCAGGAAATTTTTCTCCGAAAAATGTACAAATTTATCTTAAAAGGAGGTCTATGGGGTGTAATTTTACGTTTGATAGAGGTATAGCGAACACACTAGAAATCTCCCCTTAACCCTTCCAGTACCGGCGATCTCTTTTGTATTTGATTGTAGCTACATTTAGAAGTTTTTGTGAAGCTCAGGAAGGAAATAGGGTAGCTAAAAGAAATACTTGAGATATTCTGCAGCCTTTTAATGGGTAGAAGTCCTTGCTAACCTAATAAAATTGTCTAATAGTTGCCAGAATATCATGAAAAGGACGTCATCGGAACTGAATGGGTTAACCTATGCCTTATTCGTATCCGCGCCGAGCACCTCCTCATTCCTTTTGTTTCATCTTGTTCCTCTTCATTCAAACATTCTCCCTCATCTGTCTCCTATTACTCCTCTAAACGTAAACAATATAAAGCCGGTATCACACGAGAGCTTTTATAGTCAACATTCGATGATAAAAAAAAATTCTGGCAAAATTTCTGGGATATTTTGCACTGGTATCGGAAACTAAACTGGTGGTTGTTGTTGTTGTTGTTCCCCAAGCTGCCTGGCCGAACAGCCCCAAGGCCCTGAGCAATTCCAAGGCCATAACCGAGTGCCCCCACAGAACCCTCCCTGCCGACCACAATAAAGCCTGGGTGACCGAAGCCACTCCATGGCGGGGAGCTGAGGAGGGTGCAGAAACGCCCGGGAAACCAAAGCCCCACCCAGGGCCCTGTGCCCCTCAGCAATTATGAAGAGAAAGTTGAGGGGCAAGGGGAAAATGTGACGCTTTGGCTTCCAATCTTGGTAGATTGGGAGGTCAATCCACGGAAAAGACGCCGTCACTTGAGATCTAGAAAATATATAAGTTAAAGGAACAGTCAGAGCAAGCTATGGGTATGGCAGAGATCGCTCAGTTCTCACTCTGATAGGCCAGCCCATCACCACTAAACTGGTGGTAGATGAAGATAGGTAACATACATATATTTAATGTTGATCTCATTAGCTGCCAGACTGATGTCGAGGATAAATGTTGAGGGAAAAAGCGCTCGTGCGATACCGGCTTCAGTTATAAAGACGATATGAAAACAGTATATAAGATCACTGGGTATAAGGATAGTGATGAACCTTTCTAACTGGCATAAGATGGGTTTATTACCATTAACCCTTCCTGTACCGGCGACGTCCTTTTCACTTTTTTCTGGCTACTAATAGATGATTTTATTAAGTTTGAAAAGGGCCTCCAGCAAATAACAGGCTTCGAACTATCTCACAACCCTTTTTATTACCTCAGATCCTTCTTAAACTGTAGAAAGTCATATAAATATTGCATGGATGATTTTTTAAATACGTCGCCGGTACAAAAGGGGTTAATATACCTTTAAGGGCGGTCACCGGCTTTTTATTTTATCTTTCTCTCCTTTTCTCTCTTTCCCTGGCTTGTACCCATTCGGCCCCATACAGCAAACTGTTTTGAGAATTTTATACCCATCCAGGTGTCGATTTCTTCCTGGCGAGCGATAGCGAGCTAGCATTGTATGGATAAATCCGGCTTCGCCGGAGACATTTTTCTATCGAAAAATGTACAAATTTAGCTTGCTGTAAAACAAAATATATATATATGCTGGCTTGCTACCGCTCGCCAGGAAAATATTGACACCTGGATGGGGGTAAACGTCTTAAAACAGTAGGCTGAATGGGGCCGAATGGATACAAGCTAAAGAGAGAGGGAGAGAAAGAGAAAAAAAAAAGCGAGGTGAGCCCCCTTAATTGGGTAGATAATTATGGAGCCTTTCCATGTCCATTATTCTATATAGAGTGTACCTGCAGTATTTAACTGTTACCTGTGGGGGATGGTGGGGGTTTTCTGGCTCCCCTTCTCCCTCATGTTTAAACCCATTAGTTTTGAGATTTGATGACATTCGTTCCATTAGTTTGGCGAATTTAAGACCTTTCACCCCATTTCTTTGTAAATATTAGGATCTTTCGTGTTATTTTTCAAGCTTGATGGAGGTCTTAGGAGGACTCTGAAAAATAAGTAAATAAATATATACAGTATATATATATATATATATATATATATATATATATATATATAAATATATATACAGTATATATATATATATATATATATATATATATATATAGTATATTTATAAGCAAATTAATAAACCCCAAAAGAAACCCTATCCCCTAAGATTAATGGTCGCAGGACTGGTAACATTAATGCCAACCTAATATTTCAATGTCACTGGCCAAACTCCTAATTACCATTCGATACTAAGAGTTATTGACGACATCATTATCGTATTTTACAGGTGAAACATAGCTAAAGAACGGCAATATTGAGTATAGGGTTTTCAGAAAGTGTAAATATTATTATGTCCTCCGAATGCTAACTTTACCGTGTCTATTTTGTTGATATTATTTTTTTTCTCGCAGTATGTCCAAGCTAATCAACCGTACTGTTAAATAATGTAACTACAGTGGTAAATAGCTGTCTGGTTCACTTTTTGGGCGATTTTTGCATGTATTAATTATTTTTCTAGTTTCCTCCCTAGACCTCTATCAAATTAAAAAAAAACATCCATTAGATCCCCCTTTTAGATTAATTTTTAAATTTTTCGGTTCTTCCAACATTACAGGCTCACTATCGTTCGCCAGGAAAAAAATCGACACCTAAATAGCACGAAAGGTCTAAATATTGACGAAGAAATGGGGCGAAAGGTCTGAAAATCTACTAACTAATGGGGCAAACATCTTAACATCTGAAAACTAATGGGGCTAAACATGAGATAGAAAGTGGTCCAGAAAACCGGCCCATGTCCCCTTAACGGTTATTCATGCGTATATATATATTTTATTTTTACAGTGTGCCTTTGCTGAATACATGTAAAAGCAATATGTAATAACGTATGTAAAGTGATTAATTACTGTTTTATCTGGTAATCATACGGTTATACGTTACCGGGTGCCCTAGCTAAACAAACAAAATAGTAAAAGTTAAGTAAATTAAGTAATAGTAAAAATTAAGTTTGTAAGTGTCTGAAAGTGATTAATTACGGTCGTATCGCCTACTATTAAGCTTACGGCTATAGTTATACAGTATGCTCCCTTATTATACAGTATGCTCCCTTATCATACATTATGCTCCCTTATTATACAGTATGCTCCCTTATTATTCAGCCTACTCCCTTATTATACAGTATGCTCCCTTGTTATTCAGCCTACTCCCTTATTATACAGTATGCTCCCTTATTATACAGTACGCTCCCTTATTATACAGTTTGCTCCCTTATTATACAGTGTGCTCCCTTGTTATTCAGCCTACTCCCTTATTATACAGTATGCTCCCTTATTATACAGTACGCTCCCTTATTATACAGTGTGCTCCCTTATTATACAGTGTGCTCCCTTGTTATTCAGCCTACTCCCTTATTATACATTATGCTCCCTTATACAGTAAGCTCCCGTATTATTCAGTGTGCTCCCTTATTATACAGTATGCTCCCTTATTATACAGTATGCTCCCTTGTTATTCAGCCTACTCCCTTATTATACTGTATACTCCCTTATTATACAATATTCTCCCTTATTATACAGTGTGCTCCCTTATTATACAGTATGCTCCCTTGTTATTCAGCCTACTCCCTTATTATACAGTATGCTCCCTTATCATACAGTATGCTCCTTTATTATACAGTATGCTCCCTTATTATTCAGCCTACTCCCTTATTCCTTACTAATTTTAACTCTCCCCTCTATCCTCCCATCCATCACCACACTAATTCTCACCTTTCTGCCCATTCCACCCCCCGCCCACTTATTACCAACCACCCTGACCTCAATACCGCCCATGTGATATAGTAAAGGATTGAACCGGTGTCACACGAGCGCTTTTTCCGTCAATTTTTGATGAGTAATTTTTTTCTCGTGATATTTTAAAGCTCTTTCAGCTTTTCATCGGACACTAGACTGAAGGTAGATTATGTTTGGTGGCTGATTCTATATATAACTTCAATTATGGAGATGCCTGATTACAATTGCTCCTAATAATTGACGGAAGAAGCGCTCGTGTGCCACCACCTGAAGGGAACTATTTCTCACCTATCAAAACATTTACCATTTACTGGCTGGGATCAACATTCGGGTCTCCCACTACATTGTATACTATTCGGGTCTCCCACTACATTGTATACTATTCGGGTCTCCCACTACATTGTATACTATTCGGGTCTCCCACTACATTGTATGCTATTCGGGTCTCCCACTACATTGTATACTATTCGGGTCTCCCACTACATTGTATACTATTCGGGTCTCCCACTACATTGTATGCTATTCGGGTCTCCCACTACATTGTATACTATTCGGGTCTCCCACTACATTGTATACTATTCGGGTCTCCCACTATATTGTATACTATTCGGGTCTCCCACTACATTGTATGCTATTCGGGTCTTCCACTACATTGTATACTATTCGGGTCTCCCACTACATTGTATACTATTCGGGTCTCCCACTACATTGTATGCTATTCGGGTCTCCCACTACATTGTATACTATTCGGGTCTCCCACTACATTGTATACTATTCGGGTCTCCCACTATATTGTATACTATTCGGGTCTCCCACTACATTGTATGCTATTCGGGTCTTCCACTACATTGTATACTATTCGGGTCTCCCACTACATTGTATACTATTCGGGTCTCCCACTACATTGTATACTATTCGGGTCTCCCACTACATTGTATACTATTCGGGTCTCCCACTACATTGTATACTATTCGGGTCTCCCACTACATTGTATACTATTCGGGTCTCCCACTACATTGTATACTATTCGGGTCTCCCACTACATTGTATACTATTCGGATCTCCCACTACATTGTATACTATTCGGGTCTTCCACTACATTGTATATTATCGAACAAAAATGGTATACATGTAAAAAAACAAAAAAACAAAAACAAAGATAAATACACAAAATAAACAAAATAAAAACGCCGTGCCAGCGAGTCTGAAACAATGAAGGCCTGCTTATTGTATAGCTTGTAGCCTTATAATTGTTAAGGGTCCTTCCTAACCTGAATAAAATTGTCTAATAGAAGCCAGCGTATTATGAAAAAAGGACGTCACCGGTTATGAATGGGTTAATGAGTTACCTTATTTCTGCCTTAACCCCTTTAGTACCACGACGCCTTTTTACCTTCCATTCTTGGTAAAATGTAATGCTTTTATACAGTTTATGAAGGATCTATGTTACTAACAGGGTTTATTGGGAACCTATTTACCCATGAGTCGTAGATGTAGATTATAACCCCCCCCCCCACCTTCTCTCTATATCTATCTATCTGTCTCTCTCCATCCCCCTCACTCTCACACACACTCACACACATTCTCTCTCTCTCTTTCTCTCTCGTACACCCACACATATCCACCTGAATAAGTGCTCTACCTTCCAATAACTCGGTCATGTTTTTTTGTTTAGCTTTACCTATTTACCGGCACGTCAATCATTCGTCAGTAGTTTGTTTTTAACTCTAATGGCCCCTCTATATTAGTTTAAAAACTTTATATATTTACTTGAATTATTGGTTTTATTCCAACTATAGTCTATTCGCTGTAAGTAGGCGAAAAAATTATGACGTCTAATCTTTGTAACTCAAAAACGACTAGAGTAATCGAGCTAATATTTCTACCATTTGGGAAGAGTCAGTCAAGGAATAGATGGGGAAATTTACAGACAATTTGCTCAAGCCCTTTTTAGGTTACAGAGGATAGAGATCATGATTTCTCGCCTACTTACAGCGAATAGACTATAGCACGCCAATCATTCGTCAGTATAACTTTTCACCGTAATGACCGCTTTATCTTACTGTATTAACTTTATACTTATTTACTTACTTTATTTACTTTATTAGTTTGCTTTGTTCCAATTAGCATACCAATAATTCGCCAGTAGAACTTTTTGACCGTAATGACTGCCAGATATTGCCTTACTAACTATATATATATTTACTATATATATTGCCTTACTATATATATTGCCTTATTAACTATATATATTTACTATATATATTGCCTTACTATATATATTGCCTTATTAACTATATATATTTACTATATATATTGCCTTACTATATATATTGCCTTACTATATATATTGCCTTACTATATATATTGCCTTACTAACTATATATATTTACTATATATATTGCCTTACTATATATATTGCCTTACGAACTATATATATTTACTATATATATTGCCTTACTAACTATATATATTTACTATATATATTGCCTTACGAACTATATATATTTACTATATATATTGCCTTACTAACTATATATATTTACCATATATATTGCCTTACTATATATATTGCCTTACTATATATATTGCCTTACTAACTATATATATTTACTATATATATTTGTTCTTCTTTTAATTAGCACACCAATAATTCATCAGTAGAGTTTTTCATCGTAACGACCTCTTTGTTATGCTTACCTGACTTCTATTTACTTGATTTATTGGCTTTATTCTAATTAGCACACCAATAATTCGTCAGTAGAGCTTTTTGACTGTAATAACCTCTCTAATTTGCTTTATTGACTTTATTTATTTACTTGATTTATTGGCTTTATTCCAATTAACTCACCAATAATTCGCCAGTAGAACTTTTTTGACCGTAATGCCTGCCCTATTTTGCTTTACTAACTATATATATTTATTATATTTATTTGTTTGTATTCCAATTAGCACTTCAATCATTCGACACTAATCTTTTCGGTGCATTCCATTTATTGTATTTCCTGTATTTACTGTAATGGTCAGCCACACTATTCACTGCAATTCCCTCTTTGAATGATCTTATTTACTATGGTTACTTGCTTAACTTACACTTTTACTGAAATTAATAGGAGGAAGTGTTTATGAGAGCTAGCTGGATTACTCTCCGTGTAGGTGAGACACAAACAGAAATAGTGAGGGAGGGCAGACAAATGAAACAGGAGTTCCAGTAACTTCTTATCACATGCCTATGAGGCCTCCCCTGGGTATTGCCCTGCTCGATTGGTGTCTATAATTCATATTTCAAGATATGACATACAAGTAATTCAGATAAAGAGTCATCAAACACAGTAACATGTTGTTATTTTCACTGTCTTGTTGTGGCATTGATGTGGCTTGTGTGGTGAGGGTAATAGTATTGCAGGACCTCTCATGAGTATTTCTGAGATGCTGTAAGCTTTATGTGGGCGTTAGCCTTAGTGTTGACTGACGTGGTGGGGCAGTTTATAACATACATTATATTAGACCATCTTACATTCCAGGTTGCCTGATAATGGCCTGCCTCCAGGTCAGTTCGGAGACAGTGTCTATGGGAGAATCATATATCATCCTTATTTCCTTCTATGTAAAATGTATGCACTCTGCTGTATATCTACTGTATATATGTAACTGTCTTCTTATCTGTATAATATATCCTAATTGTAACTCATTGACTCTCTATCTCTTCCTACCAGCGACTGTCTGGCGTGACGGACTTGATGGAGTCACTGTCTGAGTCACTGCTGCAGAGTCAGGGGGGAGTCACTTGTCCGGCTTGCAAAGGTTAGTAGAGTCAATGTTTATGCAATATTATTGTCGAAGTAGGATCACACATACTTACATTGAGTCACGTATACAAACACACATATAAATACTCAGACAACAACGCATACATACATCCAATCACACAGACAAACACACATAATACACAGACAACAGCATGGACATCTATTTTATCACACAGACAAACACACATAATACACAGACAACAGCACGGACATTTATTTTATGACACAGACAAACACACACACACAGACAATAACACGTACATTAATTTAATCACATTTACAAACACACATACCGGGACATTTTCCCACCGAAAAATGTACATATATATGAAGAAGGGGGATCTTCGGGGAGGTTTTTAAACATTTGATGAAGGTCTAGGGAGGAAGCTGAAAATGGTAAATAAATGACAAAATATATCAAATAATTCACACTTCCCCCCTTAACCCACTTACATTCATATACACACATACACATCCATATACACATATACACATTCATATACACACATACACATTCATATACACATATACACATTCATATACACACTTATAGATTCTTATATACACACACAGTCATATACAAACATACACATTCATAATTATACACACATACATATTCACATACATACATACACATTCATATATACACATATATATTCATATACACACATAAACATTCCTATACACACATACACATTCATATATACACACACATTCATATATAGTTACAGTATAGAAACGCACAAACAGCCACACACTCACGAACAATTATTATATTTCCAGATAAATGCAATGGATTTTGGAGAGCTAATTTTATGCTTGCGGTTTATAGTTTGGCCCCACGCTATACTGTGTGTGTGTGTGTGTGTGTGTGTATGTATATGTGTGTAATAATAATAATAATAATAATAATAATAAACGGTTTATTAAAGAATGGCAGCCTCATGAGCTGAAAATACACATTTTACAATTTAGTGGATGAACATGAGATGTACAGATATGAAGATGGTAAGCTCAGTTTACAAAAACAATAAATAAATACAATAATGATGGAGGTGCAGAATACAAATAACCATGAGTGTGTGTGTGTGTAAGCTATCTAAAAAAAATACGACGTAACATGCTAATATATAAATTTGATCAACCTACATAACAAGTAAACACTTGATAGACTGTATTTGCCGGACTATCCCCCCCCCCCCCTTCCCTACTTCCACCTACTTTTTATGAGTAGTCATACACGGTAAGGCATCTAAATGGACCAATGTAAGTAGCGGGGTACCCCAGGGATCGGTACTAGGACCAATTCTCTTTCTAATTTACATCAACGACATAGATGAGGGTCTCACCTGTACAATCTCAAAATTTGCTGACGATACAAAAATTGCAAATAGCGTACTCTCAAAAGAACAAGTTGACGATATGCAACACAATCTAGATAAATTGTCATATTGGGTCAAAATTTGGCAAATGAGTTTCAATGCGGATAAATGTAAAGTACTACATATCGGATACCTAAATGAGAAAGCAAACTATTCGATGAATGGCACTCAGCTTAAGAATGTAAACAGAGAAACCGATCTGGGAGTAACAATATCGAGTAACCTAAAACCGAGTCAACAATGTTCAGAAGTTGTTAAGAAGGCAAACAAAATAATTGGCTTTATAGGCAGGTCATTTGAGCATAAATCCAAAGAAGTTATCCTAACCCTTTACAATTCATTAGTCCGCCCTCTTCTGGAATACTGCGTTCAATGCTGGTGCCCTTATTACCAAAAAGACATAAACACGCTAGAACGAGTTCAACGTAGAGTTACCAAAATAATACCTAGCCTAAAGAACAAACCATACGAAGAGCGTCTTAGAGAATTAAATCTATTTCCTTTAACCCAGCGCAGATTAAGAGGTGACTTAATTCAAGTGTTCAAAATCATCAAAGGCATCGACAATATGAACTGTAGTAAGTACTTCACTATCGACCAATCTAATTACACGCGGGGAAACGGTTGCAAAATTATTGGTAAATCTTTTAACTCACACGAATCTAAGAATTTCTTCTTCAATCGAATTGTCAACTTGTGGAATGGGCTTCCCCGAGACGTTATAGACTGCAGCACCGTTGATTCATTTAAACTCCGCCTAGACATATATCTCGCATCAAACCCGCGACTGACTGCGTATGTAAATGAATAACTTTATTTTATCCTCCCCTCAGTTACTAACCCATATGTCCCCTACTAACTTCCTAGTCCTGCCACGGACATTAGTTCCAGGGCAGTAGTTCCCCTTCCAATGTTCCCTTACCCACTCTAAACCATTGTTTGGACACTTGATCCTCAGTGTTTTGGAGGACAAGCAGCCTAGAAGGGTCACTAGATCTGTTGTTGGGTGATTTCCTTTGTACTCCTTTGTACACCCCCGGCCCCCACAAACCCTCTCTCTCATGGTCCTTCCCAAATCAGACCATGGGAAGTTTATGGGGGATATTTGGCTACTTTAGGGTTACTCACAGAAAAGTTTGAAGATGAAGAAAATTTAAGTGTGTGTGTGTGTGTGTGGGGGGGGGGGTCTCTCTTTCCGCAAACTACACTGTACAACAAAAATAGGTTTTTATCAAGTTGTATAAAATCATTGGGTGTGTTGATAGTGATTTACCTCTTTGTCCTTGCATTCGATGGATTTAGGAGTATTATTATGGACACTTTATTTGCCCTTTTCACACCTTCTATACACCCATAATCCTGTACAGTATAATATATATTTATAATTACGATATTTATCCGGAGTGCATGCAATGATTAAGGGTTATATAGGTTTTTTTTTCTGGACCCCCTTCTCCCTCATGTTTAGCCCCATTAGTTTTGAGAGTTAAGACGTTATCTCCATTAGTTTGGTGAGTTTAAGACCTTGTTATGCCATTAAGTGTCTATTTTTTTCCTGGCGAGCGATAGCGAACCTGTAACTTAGTAGGAACTTGCCTTCGGCCGGGACATTAGTTCTAGAGACAACTGTAAAACAAAATCTCGATGGGGTTCTTGGGGGTATGACGCATTTTTACCTTTGATTCTGGCTAAAATTAGACGATTTTATGCAATTTAAGATGGACCTATGTTACTAAGGGGATTAATTTAGACCGTATTTAGCCATTTGAGTCACATAGGTAGATTATAAACTAAAGAAAATCGTCTAATAGCAACCAGAATATGATGAACATTACGTGAGGGGTTAAGGGGGGATGGGCGTATTATTTGCTTTTGTATGTTTTTATTATTTCCTTCAAGATAAATATATAAATTTGTCGATAGAAAAATTTCCCTGCCAAAGGCCGGTTCCTTTTATTATACAGGCTCGCTATTGCTTGCCAGGAAATATCGACACCTAAATGACACGAAAATGGGGCGAAAGATCTTAAAATCGCCAAAATAATGGCCGAACGTCTTAAAATCTGAAAATTAATGAGGCTAAACACGAGCAAGAGGGGGGACTAGAACAAACGACCCATCTCCCCTTAAGGGTTGACACGCAACCCGTCTGGATCACGAAAGGTCAGCTAAAAAAAAAAAAAAAAAAAAAAAAAAAAAAAAAAATAGAAGTGAGGAATGGGCCTGAGTAAATACATACATACATACATATAAATTGTGAACTCTGACCCTCTGGCACTCAAATAGGGCTAGAGCAAATAGGCTGTAAATGTCCACACCTTTTCCCAGGCTGACCCTTAATTCCTACAGTATAATTATGTTAGAATTATTAGCTCGATTACTGCAGTTCTTTGTGAGTTATAGATAATTAATGTTCAAGGATGTTTTGGCCTACTTACTTGGAGCAGGGTATAGATTGCATAGTCAGAATCTTTATAACCCTTTATTAAGCCGCTGTCACACGAGCGATTTTTCCGTCAATTTTTCATGAGCAGGTTTTTTCTCGTTATATTTCGGGACTTTTTTTGCACTGGTATCGATAACTAGACTAATGTTAGGCGGTTGGATTCTGATAAAGTGTAATTTTTGAAGCTGCCAGACCATAATTGCCCGTAAAAATTGCTCGTAAAACGGCTCGTGTGACTCCGGCGCTACGCTATGTTTCATGACAGGTGAAGCGGCTGTTACATTCGTATTCTTAACCCTTTCAGCACGATGACGTAATTTTCATCATATTCTGGTTTCCAACTGACGATTTTATGTAGCTTATAATCTACCTCCAAGACTCAAAGGGATAAATACGATCTCATTAAACCCACTTAATAACACAGGTCCTTCTTAAACTGCATAAAATCGTATAATTTATTTAGCCAGAATCAAAGGTAGAATGGGGTCATCGTGCGGAAGGGGTTAAGGGGATTTTTTTTCTTCTAGGCCCCCTTCTCCATAATGCTTAGCTCCATTAGTTTTGATATTCTAAGACGTTCGCTCCATTAGTTTGGCGATTTTAAGACTTTGTGCCATTTTGGTGTCGATTTTTTTTCCTGGCGAGCGATAGCCAAACTGTAATTTAGGAGAAGATATTTGTTGTCATTGTTTGCTGTCGGTTAGGGTTGTTATCTTTGTTTACTGTTAGCTTGTTAATAGGTGTTTTGTTGTCTTTGTTTACACTGTCTGTATGTGAGCTTGCATGTTAATAGGTGTGTGTTGTCTTTGTTTACTGTTTGTCTGTTAAATTTGTATTAATAGGTGTTTATTGGCTTTGTTTCCTGTCTGTCTGCCTGTTAGCTTAAAGATTAATAGGAATTTGTTGTCTTTGTTTACTGTCTGTATGTTAGCTCGCATGTTAATAGATGTTTGTTGTCTGTTCACTGTCTGTCTGTTAGGTCTGTTGTGTTTGTTTACACTGTCTGTATGTTAGCTTGTCTGTTAATAGGTGTCTGTTGTCTTTGTTTACTGTATGTCTGTTAGCTAGCATGTTAATATGTGTTTGTTGTCTTTGCTTACTGTCTGTCTGTTAGCTCGCATGTTAATTGGGGTTTGTTGTCTTTGTTTACACTGTCTGTCTGTTAAGTTTGTTGCCTTTGTTTACTGTCTGTTTGATGTGTTGTCTTTGTTTACTGTCTGTTTGATGTGTGGTCTTTGTTTACTGTCTGTTTGAGGTGTTGTCTTTGTTTACACTGTCTGTCTGTTACGTTTGTTGCCTTTGTTTACTGTCTGTTAGATGTGTTGTCTTTGTTTACTGTCTGCTAGATTTGTTGTCTTTCTTTACTGTCTGTCTGTTAGGTCGCTGGTTAATAGGTGTTTGTTGTCAATGTATACACTGTCTGTTCCCTCCCTCCCACCCACCCTCCGTCATGCCAAGGTCTCATAATGCCCTCAGATCATGCACCCCAGGCAGGCAGGCAATCACGGGGAAGTCACGTTAAGGGGAGAGGTGTGTATTTATTTGGTTCATTTATGGGTAAATACGATCTCAATAAACCCTCTTAGTAACATAGGTCCTTCTTAAACTGCATAACATCATCTAAATATTACCAGAATTAAAGAGCAAAATGCGTCCTGGTGCTGAAGGAGTAAGGGAAGGTTTTTAGTTTCCTCCCAAAACCTCTATCAAGCTTAGAATAATATCCCCAAGATAAATGTCCCCGTCGAAAGCCGGCTCCCCCTAAATTACAGGCTCACTCTCGCTCGCCAGGAAATAAAACAGACACCTATATGGCACATATGATTGTATTAATTAGGTATTTGTGTAAGTTAAATTGGGGGGTTGGTGATAATATGAACACATTAACATAAACACAAACATATATGGAAACACACATACTCACATGCGGAAACATACACTTACACAGGCTAACACACACACACATGTGAAAAGAGTTGAAATTAATAAAGATATTTGAAAAATATAGAGAGACAGTCAAACACTCACCCCAAGGCAAAATAGAGAGGCGGATGGACTTCATCAGGCCACAGCCATCCGCCGTAATCGGGTTTCTGTTATAACTGTGGCAAACCGGCTATCTCTATAATACCTGGTGTAGAGTGTTTGCCCTAAAAGAAAAAGTAGTATAGTACTAATGAAATAGTCAAAATCAGGGGGTTGATAAATTTGGGAGGTCAACTTTGTAGTCAGAAGTAGAGTAGACAAAATAAGTTAGTTTAAATTGGGGAAGTCACATTTTGTTGTAGGATATCGAAGAAGAAATCCATTAATTAAGTCAAAAAGTAGTGAAACATATTTAGCATGAGATAAAGTGAGGTTGAGCTCTGGGAGGCAGGGGACGCTCAACCCCCACTCTGACAGGATCAGCCCATCTCCTTGGCATCAACACACACACACTCCCCGTGGCGTAACAGATAGCGCGTCTGGCTCACAACCAGAAGGTCCCGAGTTCGAGACCCGGGCGGGGAAGAGACATTTGGGCAAGTCTCCTAACGGTGTAGCCTCTGTTCACCTAGCAGCATAAATAGGAACCTGGAATCAGTGGACAAAGTTATGCCGTCCCATCTGGGGTTGGTGATCGGTTACAAGGTGGGATGGGTATCGTACTGGTCAACCTAAGCTACTGGTCAACCTAAGCCTTCGGGTGAGACTGGTACCGTAGTGAGAATGGTACTGTACAGATTAACCCTAAGCCTTCGTTTCCAGATGTCGCCAATTGGCTAAAATACAGACTGCACACACGAACAAGTGAGTGAGTGAGGAAGTGAACACACACACACACACACACACACACACACACACACACACACACACACTATATACTACAATTTTTTTCTCTACCGAGGATTAACCTCCCATTGTAGTAGGCTTTTCCTGACCCTACCTGTACAGACTTGTAGGCCTCTCCCACTTTACCCTTTTCAACTCCTCACCTGACCCTACCAAAACAGTTTTTGTATGTATGTATGTTTGTGTGCATACGTGAGCGTTTGTTTATACGGACATGTGCACACTTACTGCATGTTCTTATGTTCTTATATATGTATGTATATGTATGCGTATGTATGTGCGTACGTACGTGTATATATGTATGTTCTGTATATGAGTAAGTAAAATAAATGTGTATATGTACTGTATATCACTTACTCTCATGGTTAATTTATGATAATTTGTATTTTGCACCTGCATCATTATTGTATTTTTTTTTTTTTGTAAACTGAGCTTACCATCTTCATATTTGTACATCTCATGTTCATCCACTAAATTGTAAATGTGTATTTTCAGCTCATGAGGCTGCCATTCTTTAATAAACCGTTTATTATTATTATTATTATTACACACACACACTCTCTCTCTGTCATGAATAGTTAATGTGATGGCAACAATTCTAGGTACCGTACACACTTCAGCCCGCCTTGTATAGCGTGTATGTAGAGTGATGAATAGAAGGAGTGGTGGTGGTAGTGGTTGTAGTAGTAGTAGTAGTAGTAATAGTAGTAGTGGTGGTTGTAGTACTAGTAATGGTGGTAGTGGTTGTAGTAGTAGTGTTAATGGTAGTAGTAGTAGTAGTAGTAGTGGTGGTAGTGGTTGTAAGAGTAGTTGTAGTGGTAGTAGTGGTGGTAGATTGTTCGTTCGTTAATTTTATTTCGTAGATAAAATTAAATTAATTACATTAATACATCAACATTATACACAATTTATATTATACAAAAAGAATTACAAGCATAAGTTCTTCATAATTTTTTTTGTTTAGACTTTATTAATATTAAGCTGACTAGTCACCTAATTGATCATTATGTGTTAAGAAATAATTAAACTATAAACAAAATAACTTGATGAAAAGGTAATTACTTAAAATGTGTTTATCATATGAAATTAGAATGAAATAGCTGGCAGTGGTTGTAGTAGTAGCGGTGGTAGTGGTTGTAGGAGAAGTAGTAGTAGTAGTAGTTGTAGTAGAGAGGTATGAAAGGAGGACATGATCGATGGGTAACTTTCTATATGTGCCCCTCTTTATTGATGTACAGCAGTGTTAAGCTAGGTAGATGGATGGAGCATGGATATATACTTATACAGTATATATATATATATATATACTGTATATTGGTAGACTCTGCAAACAGACAGAGAATAGATAGTTGGAGAGATAGATTGTTAAATAATGTTGTTAATTATACGCTTGTATTCTTAACAAAATATTTCCCTTCGCAACGTCTGATAGTGAATGAATACTGGGAATGAGTGTTGTTTACAGAGAATACACGAATTGGTATTCCCATAGCTGAAGGCAATGTCGTTTTTTTTCAATATATTTCGTCCATTTAACGGCGCTGAGAAGGGGAAGAAAAACACACACACAAACACACTCTCTCTCTAACACACACACACTCTGTCTCTCTCTCTCTCTCTCTTACATACACACATACAGTATATACACTCACTCTGTCTCTCTCACGTTCGCACACACACTTTCACTCACACACTCTCTCTCTCACACACACACACTCACTTTCTCACACACATACACGATAGATAAATAGGATGTGTGTGGCCCCCTAGACTGTTTACATTAATAGGATGTGTGTGGCCCCCTAGACTGTTTACATTAATAGGATGTGTGTGGCCCCCTAGACTGTTTACATTAATAGGATGTGTGTGGCCCCCTAGACTGTTTACATTAATAGGATGTGTGTGGCCCCCTAGACTGTTTACATTAATAGGATGTGTGTGGCCCCCTAGACTGTTTACATTAATAGGATGTGTGTGGCCCCCTAGACTGTTTACATTAATAGGATGTGTGTGGCCCCCTAGACTGTTTACATTAATAGGATGTGTGTGGCCCCCTAGACTGTTTACATTAATAGGATGTGTGTGGCCCCCTAGACTGTTTACATTAATAGGATGTGTGTGGCCCCCTAGACTGTTTACATTAATAGGATGTGTGTGGCCCCCTAGACTGTTTACATTAATAGGATGTGTGTGGCCCCCTAGACTGTTTACATTAATAGGATGTGTGTGGCCCCCTAGACTGTTTACATTAATAGGATGTGTGTGGCCCCCTAGACTGTTTACATTAATAGGATGTGTGTGGCCCCCTAGACTGTTTACATTAATAGGATGTGTGTGGCCCCCTAGACTGTTTACATTAATAGGATGTGTGTGGCCCCCTAGACTGTGTGTGGCCCCCTAGACTGTTTACATTAATAGGATGTGTGTGGCCCCCTAGACTGTGTGTGGCCCCCTAGACTGTTTACATTAATAGGATGTGTGTGGCCCCCTAGACTGTTTACATTAATAGGATGTGTGTGGCCCCCTAGACTGTGTGTGTGGCCCCCTAGACTGTTTACATTAATAGGATGTGTGTGGCCCCCTAGACTGTTTACATTAATAGGATGTGTGTGGCCCCCTAGACTGTTTACATTAATAGGATGTGTGTGGCCCCCTAGACTGTGTGTGTGGCCCCCTAGACTGTTTACATTAATAGGATGTGTGTGGCCCCCTAGACTGTTTACATTAATAGGATGTGTGTGGCCCCCTAGACTGTTTACATTAATAGGATGTGTGTGGCCCCCTAGACTGTTTACATTAATAGGATGTGTGTGGCCCCCTAGACTGTTTACATTAATAGGATGTGTGGCCCCCTAGACTGTGTGTGGCCCCCTAGACTGTTTACATTAATAGGATGTGTGTGGCCCCCTAGACTGTTTACATTAATAGGATGTGTGGGCCCCCTAGACTGTGTGTGGCCCCCTAGACTGTTTACATTAATAGGATGTGTGTGGCCCCCTAGACTGTTTACATTAATAGGATGTGTGTGGCCCCCTAGACTGTTTACATTAATAGGATGTGTGTGGCCCCCTAGACTGTTTACATTAATAGGATGTGTGTGGCCCCCTAGACTGTGTGTGGCCCCCTAGACTGTGTGTGGCCCCCTAGACTGTTACATTAATAGGATGTGTGTGGCCCCCTAGACTGTTTACATTAATAGGATGTGTGTGGCCCCCTAGACTGTTTACATTAATAGGATGTGTGTGGCCCCCTAGACTGTTTACATTAATAGGATGTGTGTGGCTCCCTAGACTGTTTACATTAATAGGATGTGTGTGGCCCCCTAGACTGTGTGTGGCCCCCTAGACTGTTTACATTAATAGGATGTGTGGCCCCCTAGACTGTTTACATTAATAGGATGTGTGTGGCCCCCTAGACTGTTTACATTAATAGGATGTGTGTGGCCCCCTAGACTGTGTGTGGCCCCCTAGACTGTTTACATTAATAGGATGTGTGTGGCCCCCTAGACTGTTTACATTAATAGGATGTGTGTGGCCCCCTAGACTGTTTACATTAATAGGATGTGTGTGGCCCCCTAGACTGTTTACATTAATAGGATGTGTGTGGCCCCCTAGACTGTGTGTGGCCCCCTAGACTGTGTGTGGCCCCCTAGACTGTTTACATTAATAGGATGTGTGTGGCCCCCTAGACTGTTTACATTAATAGGATGTGTGTGGCCCCCTAGACTGTTTACATTAATAGGATGTGTGTGGCCCCCTAGACTGTGTGTGGCCCCCTAGACTGTTTACATTAATAGGATGTGTGTGGCCCCCTAGACTGTTTACATTAATAGGATGTGTGTGGCCCCCTAGACTGTTTACATTAATAGGATGTGTGTGGCCCCCTAGACTGTTTTACATTAATAGGATGTGTGTGGCCCCCTAGACTGTGTGTGGCCCCCTAGACTGTTTACATTAATAGGATGTGTGTGGCCCCCTAGACTGTTTACATTAATAGGATGTGTGTGGCCCCCTAGACTGTTTACATTAATAGGATGTGTGTGGCCCCCTAGACTGTTTACATTAATAGGATGCGTGTGGCCCCCTAGACTGTGTGTGGCCCCCTAGACTGTTTACATTAATAGGATGTGTGTGGCCCCCTAGACTGTTTACATTAATAGGATGTGTGTGGCCCCCTAGACTGTTTACATTAATAGGATGTGTGTGGCCCCCTAGACTGTGTGTGGCCCCCTAGACTGTTTACATTAATTAATAATTCACCTGAACTGCACTGAGAGGTCATGGCACAATAGGTTATACTACCTTAGTGTGCCTACCCTCTCACCCTCCTACACTCACACACGCACACACACACGCACATAATTATATACAATCTATCTCTATCTTACACACACACACACACACACAATACACTCCCATCAACGCACTGCCACACACACACACACACACACACACACACACAAACTACAGGGATATAATTAAATATACATTGAGATAGATAAAGAGATATATAGAGTGGGATATGGTAAATGAGGTGCTTGGCCACACACAATCTATTTATCTTTCTCTCACACACACACACAATACACTCACATTAATACACTGACATACATTTACACACACACACACACACACACACACACACACACACACACACACACACACACACACACACACACACACACACACACACACACACTTCTAGTTCACTATAATTCATATTTGTTGATCAGACTATTCACTACATGGAAGTGTAATAGTTGCATAGGGATTCTTAAAGGGGGATTGTTTTTTTCTGGGCCCCCTTCTCTCTCATGCTTAGTCCCATTAGTTTTGAAATTGTAAGACGTTCGGCTCATTAGTTTCGCGATTTTAAAACGTTTTGCTCCCATTTCTTTGTCAATATTAAGACTTTTCGTGTCATTTAGGTGTCGATGTTTTCCTAGCGAGCGATAGCGAGCCTGTAATTTAAGAAGAACCGGCCTTTGGCCGAGAAATTTTTCTATCGAAAAATGTACACATTAATCTTGAAGGAGGATCTTGTTTTTTTTAAAGCCTGATGGAGGTCTAGGGAGGAAACTAAAAAGATTACAAACAGATACATACATGAGGAAATAAATACGCCATCCGCCTTAACACGACTTCAGGTATCACCAGCTATGCGTTGCCATTGAGCTAGATTAAATACATAGGTATCTTCATAGTGATATTATTTTCATGTTGCTTTGTCTTGATGGTGTAACGGTTAGAGTGTTAAAGTTATGTATGTGGTATCCCAGCTTCGAATCCTAGGAGGATCACATGCTTTCATTTATTTCATTTAAGTGTTTTTTTTTGTGTGTGTGTGTGTTTTTTTTTTACCGTATATGAGTGAGGGAGGCAAAAGGCAGAACTACCTGTAGCGAGTGCCTCCCCCAGAGTTGAAAGAGTGACAGGGCCAACATCAAGTGTCATCATGACTTTTTTGTTTTTAAAGATAGTGTAGTATGTTAGTATAATGTATTGATAGGGGGAGAAGGTGTTTTGGAGGGCAGGCTGGGGTTACCCTTAATATTGATGAGGTGTTTGGTGTTGGGAGTGACATTTATTAATATTTGGTTTATGTTTGTTTATATATATGCCATACACGAACACAGTTATATTATATGCCATACACGAACACAGTTATACAAATTAAGTGAATTAGGCACAGGCAAGGATATGACACAGAAGAAGGTCATAATTATCCGTTATGAAATGTTGCAAATGAGTTTGTGGACCCTAACAATTATATTACAGTAATTATGGGGCACTGAACCTTTATGAGATATGGAGTGGGCGGGCATACAACATTGATCACTTCAGGAGTTTCTGGTAATAATTATTATGTTTTCTCCACTAACCAACTTTACTCCTAAACTCGATTAATTAAATTAACAAACACATGTGGCAGTCCGGGGATTCGAACCTAGGATGCTCACACCGAAAATAAGAAAGTTCACTCATAAATATTTGAGAGCAGTGGAAGCTACAATACGTTTCTAACACGCACATAAGTATTATTAACCCTGTTTGGTCAGAGGGAGGCCTTTTTGGACCTTCTCTGTTTCGCTCGTTTAGTTTGGAGATTTTTTGACATTTCACCCCATTATTTTAGAAGTTGCACCCCTAGAAAAATTTCGAAAATGTACAAATTTAGCTTGAAGAGGGATTGGGTGTTATTTTTTTTTCTTAGATTGAAGGAAGTCTAGGGGACTCTGTCGCTCTTTCAACTTTGGGGGAGACACTTTTTACAGGCAGCTTTGCATTTTGTCTCCTTCATACACATTGGAAAAAAATAAGATCATTGGGTATGTTGATAGTGATTTACCTCTCTAAATGGTATATGATGGGTAGATCATTGTGTATATTGAAGTGATTTACCTCTCTAACTGTTATAAGATGGGTATATTACTGCTAATTTACCCATACAAAGTATATAATCACTGACTATATTGATAGTGATTTACCTTTGCAATTAGAAAATAAATATATATATATATAAATAAATAAAAAAAGGAAAAAGAAATGTGTCCTCGTATCTTGAAAGGGATAATTGAAAACAAGAAGAAAAATAAATGTGAAAAGCAAAAATATAAATAATCTTGCCACGATTAGCACCTATCCAAAACAACAAAACATAATTATTCATAAAAAAAACCCACACATACTGTACAGTATAACTTTTGATGACATTTACAGATGTTAACACTATCTGGTCCAGCGTCTTGTGAGTTTATATGATACTTTGTACACATCATATTGAAGATTATGCTTGCTTCTGCCATTTTCGAGCAATATATTTTAGCTTTTCCCCTAGCCCAACAAAAATGCTTCTCCAGATTTCCTTCAAACTATACAAATGTCCAGCCAGACCCCTTTAAAGCTAATCTGGTACTTTTTCGATAGAAGAATTTCCCTGCCGATAGCCCATTTCTTTTAAGTTACAGGTTCGCTATGGCTCTCCACACCTGAATGGGGGTGAAGCTAATAGAAAGAAACAAGGAAGGCCCCAAAAGACCTCCCACAGACCAAATAGGGTTAAATTAGCGTCAATAACAATCTATATCGGCAAAGGGTGAATTTCAGACTGGCTTTTTACCCAAATTCCTGCCCAATTAATAGACCATGGCTTAAATTGGTATAGATCCATTGGCTATTTTCCAGAACCTTAGGGGCCATTTGAATATTTCGTTAATCAATATTGATTCGTGAAGTTATTTATCCCAAAATATTATTATCAAACATTTCATAGTATACAGATATTACTTTAAGGAGGTAGTACACACTTTAAGGGGGTAGTACACACTTTAAGGGGGTAGTACACACTTTAAGGGGGTAGTACACGCTTTAAGGGGGTAGTACACACTTTAAGGGGGTAGTACACACTTTTTCTGGACCCCCTTATCCCTCATGTTTAACATATTAGTTATTTCCGTTAATTTGGGGATTTTGACACCTTTTGCCTCATTTATTTATCAATATTAAGGCCTTTGGCCGGGAAATTTTTGTACCGAAAAATTTACAAATTTATCTCGAAGAGGGGTCTAGGGGATGTTTTTCTAAGCTGGTTGGAGGTCTAGCGAGGAAACTCAAAAATATATAAAATATATAAATATATAGACAAAAAAACAAGCACTACCCCCTTAATTGTTTGGAGAGTTTACGTACAGTTGGCCACACAAGTTCTGTTCCTCTTTGTGATCTTATACCTAGCAATATAACGGGCATGATTGAATTACGAGCGAAGTTTCTTGTGCAGTGGTTAACTCATCTGAATAGGCAACTGATAATTAATCAAATACACACTCGCCATTCATTAATTGTCCTTTCATACATAAGATCACGACGAGGAACATAACTGCTGTGGTCAACTGTACACCGAATATAACGTAAAAATGAAAATAAATGTGTATATGATAATTGGGTACACTGATAGGGGACAGACCTTTCTATCACTATATTACCCGGGGTATATTACTGCCAGTATACCCTAATTGATAAGGGTATTTTAAGGGCAGATCTCCACTCGAGGGATTTTTTTCTAGACTCCTTTCTCCCTCATGTTTAGCCCCATTGCTTTTGATATTATAAAACGTTTGCCCCATTAGTTTAGCGATTTTAAGAACTTTCACCCCATATTAAGACCTTTCGTGCAATTCAGGTGTCGATTTTATCCTGGCGAGCGATAGCGAGCCTGTAATTTAAGAGGAACCGGCCTTCGGCCGGGACATTTTTCTACCGAAAAATGTACATATTTATCTTGAAAGGGACTCAAGGGGGTGTAATTTTAAGATAAATGGAGGTCTAGGGAACAAACTAAATACCTCCCCTTAATAAGGACAATGCATACACGATTTTCATGCCCATATTTTGAAAGTGTGTATTTTAGTTTTCAATAAGTATACTATTCTCCATTCCGTTAAGGGGGGATTTCCACTTGAGGGAGTTTTTTCTTGACTCCTTTCTCCCTCATGTTTAGCCCCATTGCTTTTCTAATTTTAAGACGTTCGCCCTATTATTTTGATGATTTTAAGAACTTTCAACCCATTTCTGTCAATTTTAAGACCTTTCGTGCAATTTAGGTGTCGATTTTATCCTGGCGAGCGATAGCGAGCCTGTAATTTAAGAGGAACCGGCTTTCAGCCGGGACATTCTTCTACCGAAAAATGTACACATTTATCTTGAAAGGGGCTCAAGGGGGTGTAATCTTAAGCTTGAAGGATATCTAGGGACCAAACTAAAAACCTTCCCTTAATACTATCTGATTCGACGTCTTGGGGGGTTATTATGATATTTTGTTGAATTATTATTAAGGATTTTCTTTGCTATTGCCATGTTCGAACAATGTATTCTTCTTTGCAGCCGTCCTTCAAACTAAACACATGCCCCCCCCCCCCCAGACCCCCCACCCAGACCCCTCCCCCCCCTCAAGATAAATTTTGTAAATGTTTCGATGGAAAACTGTCGAATTCTTCTAAGTTGCCTGCTCGTTATCGCTCAGCTAGAATATAATCGACACCTGAATGGGATGGAGCGTCTCATTATCGCCAAACTAATGAGGTGAAACGTCTTAAAATCTCCAAAGTAATGACACAAAATAGGGGAGGTCCAAAAACACCCCCCACGGACCTAATAGGGTTAATATGTATACATGATTAGTTTCCTCCGGTTGCTCTATAATTATATATCCTGTCATATGTACAGTACAGTTCCCACAAGAAGTCCGGCCCATTCTGAGGTGTATTGTATGGAAGTAAAAATAATGTGTTCAAATTAGGAGATTTTTTTATAGAAGAGTGTGTGTGTGTGTACCCTTAAGTATGTGTATGTGTGTTAATGCGAGTGTGTGCGTTTAAATTTGGTGTGTGTGTGTGTGTGTGTGTGTGTGTGTGTGTGTGAGAGAGAGGTGTGCGTGATTACCCTGAGGATAACGTTAAAATAATCAGCCTCTCCAGACCTCTATTCTCATAATGTTGTCTAGGTAGTTAATGAACTATATAACCTCCCCCCCCCCCCACCCTCACACACACATCAATGCACACACACACACACATACATTTACACCCAAACAAATATTTACACCCACACACACACACACGCAGCTACGCACACCCATACGCACATACACTTACACCCACACACAAACTCACACACACATTTACACCCACACACATACATACATACCCACACACACACTAACCCACCTACCCACACAGACATACTCACCCACCCACGTATAGACATACTCACCCATCCACCCACACACATACACCCACACCCATACACCCCACACCCACACATACATATGGACATACACACCCACCCACGCACACCCTTGTTATAATATCATGGTCTATAAACCGAAGAAGGTAGGATCGATAAAGAGTCCGGATTTAGCCGGTCCTGCACGAGATGGGAAGCAGGTTAAAAAGGCCACAATCCTGAAAGGCCACATCCAAACAGCCACAATCCTCAACGGCTACAAACTCAACAGCAATCTTCAATGGCCACATCCTCAACAGCCCCAATCCTTAACGGACACATTCCTCAACAGCCACATCCCGAAAAACGGCCACAGTCCTTAACAGCCACAATCCTCAATGGCTACATCCCAAACGGCCACAATCCTTAACGGCCATATCCCAAACAGCCACAATCCTCAACGGCCACATCCCAAACAGCCACAATCCTCAACGGCCACATCCCAAACAGCCACAATCCTCAACGGCCATATCCCAAACAGCCACGATCATCAACGGCCACATCCCAAACAGCCACAATCCTCAACGGCCACATCCCAAGCAGCCACAATCCTCAACGGCCACATCCCAAAAAGCCACAATCCTAAAAGGCCACATCCTAAAAAGTCACAATCATCAACGGCCACATCCCAAAAAGCCACAAACCTAAAAGGCCACATCCTAAAAAGTCACAATCCTCAACGGCCACATCCCAAAAAGCCACAATCCTAAAAGGCCACATCCTAAAATGCCACAATCCTAAAAGGCCATATCCTAAAAAGCCACAATCCCCAACGGCCACATCCCAAAAAAACACAATCCTAAAAGGCCACACCCTAAAAAGCCACAATCCTAAATGGCCATATCCTAAAAAGCCACAATCCTAAAAGGCCACATCCCAAACAGCCACAATCCTAAAAGGTCATATCCCAAACAGCCTCAATCCTCAACGGCCACATTCCAAACAGCCACAATCTTAAAAGGCCATATCCCAAAAAGCCACAATCCTAAAAGGCCCCATCCAAAACAGTCACAATCCTCAACGGTTCCTCCTAAAATCCGCACCTAAATGGCACAAAAGTTCTTAAAAGATCATGAAATTAATAGAGCGACCGTCTTAAAATCTCAAAAGTAGGGAGAAGGGCGTCCAGAAAAAACGAACCTCTTCTTAGGTTCAGTTAGGTTAATCAAATTAGGTCATTAGGTGAAGTGATGAGACTGCGGCCGTTCTGGATGTGGCGGCCGTTTTGACCCGCGAGAGAAGACAAACACACACCGGGTGAAGAGCGAGGCCGGAGTCGTGCTGAGGGTCATGAGAGAGAGAGAGAGAGAGAGAGAGAGAGAGAGAGAGAGAGAGAGAGAGAGAGAGAGAGAGAGAGTACAAAGGAGTACAAAGGAAATCAAGCAACAACAGATCTAGTGACCCTTCTAGGTTGCTTGTCCTCCAAAACACTGAGGATCAAGTGTCCAAACAGTGGTTTAGAGTGGGTAAGGGAACATTGGAAAGGGAACTACTGCCCTGCCACTAACGTGGCAGGACTAGGAAGTTAGTAGGGGACATATGGGGTTAGTAACTGAGGGGAGGATAAAGTTATTCATTTACAAACGCAGTCAGTCGCGGGTTTGATGCGAGATATTTGTCTAGGCGGAATTTAAATGAATCAACGGTGCTGCAGTCTATAACGTCTCGGGGACGCCCATTCCACAAGTTGACAACTCGATTGAAGAAGAAATTCTTAGATTCGTGCGAGTTTAAAAGATTTACCAATAATTTTGCAACCGTTTCCCCGCGTGTAATTAGATTGGTCGATAGTGAAGTACTTACTACAGTTCATATTGTCGATG
This sequence comes from Paralithodes platypus, assembly GCA_032716605.1. Lineage (NCBI taxonomy): Eukaryota > Metazoa > Arthropoda > Malacostraca > Decapoda > Lithodidae > Paralithodes > Paralithodes platypus. The sequence continues at coordinate 10,784,557 of CM064513.1, forward strand.
CCTTTGATGATTTTGAACACTTGAATTAAGTCGCCTCTTAATCTGCGCTGGGTTAAAGGAAATAGATTTAATTCTCTAAGACGCTCTTCGTATGGTTTGTTCTTTAGGCTAGGTATCATTTTGGTAACTCTACGTTGAACTCGTTCTAGCTTGTTTATATCTTTTTGGTAATAAGGGCACCAGGATTGAACGCAGTATTCCAGAAGAGGGCGGACTAAGGAATTGTAAAGGGTTAGGATAACTTCTTTGGATTTATGCTCAAATGACCTGCCTATAAAGCCAATTATTTTGTTTGCCTTCTTAACAACTTCTGAACATTGTTGACTCGGTTTTAGGTTACTCGATATTGTTACTCCCAGATCAGTTTCTCTGTTTACATTCTTAAGCTGAGTGCCATTCATCGAATAGTTTGCTTTCTCATTTAGGTATCCGACATGTAGTACTTTACATTTATCCGCATTGAAACTCATTTGCCAAATTTGGGCCCAACATGACAATTTATCTAGATTGTGTTGCATATCGTCAACTTGTTCTTTTGAGAGTACGCTATTTGCAATTTTGTATCGTCAGCAAATTTTGAGATTGTGCAGGTGAGACCCTCATCTATGTCGTTGATGTAAATTAGAAAGAGAATTGGTCCTAGTACCGATCCCTGGGGTACCCCGCTACTTACATTGGTCCATTTAGATGCTTTACCGTTTATTACTACCCTTTGCTTTCTGTTGCTGAGCCAATTTTCTATCCATTTCAACACACCGTCTTGTATTCCATGCGCTTTTAGTTTTAGCAGTAAACGTTTGTGGGGAACTTTGTCAAAGGCCTTTTGAAAATCAAGGTATATAATATCTACAGCTTTACTCTCATCGTAGAGGTTGAGGATATCGTGGAAGAAGTCTAAGAGGTTTGTTAAACAGGAACGTTTTTTACGAAAGCCGTGTTGAGTATCTTTAAGTATGTTATTTTCCTCCAAGTGATTTACGAGTCTGTCTCGTATGACCGTTTCTAGCATTTTACATACAACTGAGGTTAAGCTAATTGGACGATAGTTACTGGGTAGGGATTTGCTGCCTTTTTTGAATATCGGTGTTACGTTGGCTAGCTTCCACTGATCAGGCATAGTTCCAGACTGCAAGGATTTATTGAATAGTAATGTCAGTGGTTTGGAGAGCTCATTCTTAGCTTCCTTTAGTACTCTAGGCGAGATTGTATCAGGTCCTGGCGTTTTATTTACCTTGAGTTTATCTAAACAATTCAATACTTCTCTCTCTGTAACGGTGATATTGCTTAGAACATCTGAATTATCAATCTGAATCGGCGATGGTGTAGGGATATCACTGAGGTCTTCTGTTGTAAAAACTGATGCAAAGAAGGTATTGAGGGCATTACTCATTTGTACTTCGTCTTTGGTGTATTCTCCTTTTTCATCGACTAACGGTCCAACAGTTGAAGTAACTACTTTTTTCTTTCTGATATAACTATAGAATTCTTTCGGGTTTGTTTTACTTTGATTCGCAATATGTAACTCTAAGGTCTTTTACTTTGCTTAATTAACTTTTTGGCTTTGCGTCGTAGCTCTACAAATTTCACCCGTTCTTCGTCATTTTGTGAGGATTTTAATCTATCATTAGCACATTTTTTAGCAAGCAGGCAGTTTGAAATATCTTTATTCCACCATTTGGGCTTATTATTATGGCCTGGACGCCGTATTTTCGATGGTATGCAGTCTTGCACTGCTTTTAGGTAAGTGGTTTCGAATAACTTCCAAGATGTATTTATGTCGTTATTGTTAATTAAAAAGCTCCAGTCAGTTTCTTTAAACATAGCTCTAAGTTTATGGAAGTTTGCTTTCTTGAAATTAGGGACTTTTTCGATGCTACTATTTGGTTCGTTACTAGTAAACTTTAAAGTGAAAGTTATCGTACGATGGTCGCTGTTACTGAATTCATCACCAACATTCAAATTCTCTATCAATTCTTCTTTTGTTGCAAGTACAATGTCAAGAACGTTATTACCACGGGTCGGCATTCGAACAAATTGATAAAGTGAACTCTCTTGCAAGTTCGTATACAAGTCATGTCCGGAGTGTGAAGTAAGAGTATCGCCCCACTTGGTCACAGGTAAATTAAAGTCGCCAAAAATTACGGTATCTTGTGAGTTACTTACATCTGCAATTTGTTCGTAAATTTCTCGGTCAGTTTGCACTGATTGAGCTGGAGGTCTGTATATTAACGCAAGTATTATTTTTGTACCTTTATTATTCTTTATTAGCACAAAAGATGTGTCGACGTTCACAATTTGAGGTTTTGACACGAGGTCGGGTTAAGACTTTCTTTGATATAAAATAAAACGCCACCTCCATTTTTATTTATTCGGCTGTTCTCAAACATTACATAACCGGGAAGTGAATACTCTGCTAAAAAGTCTCTATCTTGTGTATTGAGCCAAGATTCTGTTATGCCAATCACATCATAATTTTCTGTAAACACTAGTTCCTCTAAATCTGAAAATTTATTGCGTATGCTACGAGCGTTTGCATAGAAAACCTTTAAAGTTGCGGTTTTAGAACTCGCAGATCGTTCTTTCATCGAATTTTTGGTTCTGGTCGGATCTACATTTACATTCATGGCTGTCCTCGGTCCTCGGTCGTTATCCCTGACGGTTTTGAATTTGGGTCGTGTTGGTGGAGCTTTATCCAAATTCGCGGTTCTTGACGGATTAGTATTTAATTCCTTTGTAGATTGCCGTCCTCGCTGTCTTCGGTCCTCCTTCCTGGTTGTCCTGTGCTGAGTCGATTTCTTCTCCGAAAATCCTTCACCGCATCGTTGAGAAGACGCCCAAAACGCGCTGCTCCCACCTGGTTCAGATGAACTCCATCATCCGAAAACAAATAGTCATCGTAGTAGAAATTGTCCCAGGTGTCGACGAATCCCACGTTCTCCTTCCTGCAGAGGTTTGCTAGACAACGATTTGTGCTGGTGGCTATGTTGTAAAATCGGCTCTCTACACCGAGCCGGGGGACGATTCCTGAGACGATGATCCTTGATGACTTCTCCTTAAACGACTTGATCAGCTGCTGGTACTTTAAAAGCAAATCTTCCGACCGGGTTCGCTGTATATCGTTGGATCCAACGTGGATGACGTACATTGTATTTGCAGGGGCCAGCTTTGATACTTCGTCAACTGCTGCAACTACGTCATCCACACCACCACCAGGGATACAGAGAGAGAGAGAGAGAGAGAGAGAGAGAGTAGGCTAGTATGTAGGATGACATAACTTGGGTATATTGGTCTAGGAGGAGAAACAGATTACCTAACAGTGCATAAACTACATACAATTCAATTGGTGTCAAAGCATGTAATTAAATGTAAAAATACCCCATGACATTATATATAGCATAAAATAAGTAAAGGGAATATAATATTCATACGGTGAATAATCAATGGAACATACATAAACAGATGTAAAATGGGTGCATGGTAGGAAATACAAGATTCAATTCATGCTCCTCTAAGAATTCAAGCTTGTTCCTGTGACTCTCCCCATCCTCATTCATACACTTTCACAATACATTGAATGGGAGGAAACACAAGATTCGATTCATAGGTCGTCTAGAAATTCAAGCTTGTTCCTGTGGTTTTCTCCCACCATATTTACCCACTTACCTTATATA
>CM064513.1:10790727-10800727 GCA_032716605.1 Paralithodes platypus
CACCCTAGGACATTCTTAAGCTGCATAACATCGTCTAATGTTAGCCATAAAAGATAAAAGAGATGTCATCGTAATATAGGGGCTACTTATATCGTCTAATGATAACTAAAACATTACATAGTACCGATAGGTAGGTAGGTAGGTAGGTAGGTAGACAAACAAATAGTACAGGTAGACAAACATAGTACAAACAGTGAGGCTACATAGTACAAACAGTGAGGCAGGTAGGTAAGTAAGTAGTTAGATAGACACACAAATAGTAAAGGTAGACACACATAGTACAAACAGGTAGGCAGGAAGGTAATTAGGTAGACACACAAATAGTACAGGTAGACACACATAGTACAGACAGCGAGGTAGGTAGGTAGGTAGGTAGGTAGGTAGGTAGGTCGGTAGGTCGGTCGGTAGGTAGACAAACAAATAGTACAGGTAGACAAACATAGTACAAACAGTGAGGCAGGTAGGTAAGTAAGTAGTTAGATAGACACAAATAGTAAAGGTAGACACACATAGTACAAACAGGTAGGCAGGAAGGTAATTAGGTAGACACACAAATAGTACAGGTAGACACACATAGTACAGACAGCGAGGTAGGTAGGTAGGTAGGTAGGTAGGTAGGTAGGTCGGTAGGTCGGTCGGTAGGTAGGTAGACAAACAAATAGTACAGGTAGACAAACATAGTACAAACAGTGAGGCAGGTAGGTAAGTAAGTAGTTAGATAGACACAAATAGTAAAGGTAGACACACATAGTACAAACAGGTAGGCAGGAAGGTAATTAGGTAGACACACAAATAGTACAGGTAGACACACATATTACAGACAGCGAGGTAGGTAGGTAGGTAGGTAGGTCGGTAGGTCGGTCGGTAGGTAGGTAGACAAACAAATAGTACAGGTAGACAAACAGTGAGGCAGGTAGGTAAGTAAGTAGTTAGATAGACACAAATAGTAGAGGTAGACACACATAGTACAAACAGGTAGGCAGGAAGGTAATTAGGTAGACACACAAATAGTACAGGTAGACACACATAGTACAGACAGCGAGGTAGGTAGGTAGGTAGGTAGATAGGTCGGTAGGTAGGAAGGTAGGTAGGAAGGTAGGTAGGTAGTGGTTATAAAATACTAGCGTGCAGTGTTAGGTGATATATGGGTTTAGCTTGTGCAGTGTAATAAACATGCTGGCCCATGATAGAATGCTTGCGTCCACTATCCTTTAGGATTATATATATATATATATATATATATATATATATATATATATATATACTGTGTATATTATATATATATATATATATTGAGTATATATCACATATACACGTGAGCCACTAAATGTTTCTAATCTCTCAGTGGGGTTCGAATCGCCGACCGTCAGGACGATAGCCGACGCTTTAATAATTAAGACTGCCGTGGTGTAGTTGATTAAAGCGTCGGCTATCGTCCTGACGGTCGGCGGTTCGAGCCCCACTGAGAGATTAGAAACATATATATATATATATATATACTGAATATATAAAACATCCCAAGACCCCTCTTCGAAATATGTTTGTACATTTTTGGGTAGTCCCAGCCGAGGGCCAGTTACTCTTATATTACAGGTTCGCTATCGCTCGCCAGGATATAAATGACATCTAAAAGACACGAAAGGTCTTACTGTTGATAAAGAAATGGGACAAAAGGTCTTACACTCGCCAAACTAATAGGGCGAACGTCTAATGGGGTTTACGTGTTTCTAATAACCCGTGGCTATAATGAGGTTACTATATCACTCAAGATCAACCCCCCTTCTCTCTCTCTCTCTAGTGTGTGACCTCCCATTTACCGCGCTCATTGACCTTATGTGAACCGTGTGATGTTGACCTTGCTTACATTAATGGCTATAACATGTCAGTCTTTGTGTGTATTATAGATCATTGTGTGTGTGTGTGTGTGTGTGTGTGTTACATGTTGACTTATGAGCGTTGCCATACCGTCGTCAAGGTATCTTCGAATATAACAAGGTATCTTCTGTTGGTGACTATACCGTGTTCATTATAGGTAGGCCACAAATCCAGACCACTATCCTCTGTAACTCAAAAAGGACTAGACTAATTGAGCTAATATTTCTACCATTTAAGAAGAGCCAGATGGGGAACAGGGGAGTAAATTTGCAGCCCATTTACTTTTTTTTCTCGAGTTAAAGAGGTTAAGAGTCAGGATTTCTGGCCTACCTATAATAAATGGACTATATAAAGGGAGGTTATCTTGCCATGGAGGTGTAGTTAGGTTGCTGTAAAACTACGGGAATATTGAAATCACCTCAACAAAATTACCAGCGTTTATGTTTGGACTCGAACCTGTGATATTCTGATCTACTCTGGTGGTGGTGGTAGTCGGCTATGTCAGATGTGTGCCTACTGCAGCAACATCCTCAACACAGCCACAAATAACGATGGCATGTAGTGTGTTTCGAATTTACAGTATATGTGTGTGGAGGAGACGAAAGGGAAAGCTGCTTGTAAAAAGTGTCTTCCCCAAAGTTGAAAAGCGATAGAGAGCCAAATTTAAGGTACGTTAGAGTCAAAATGACTGGACACACGGAGCCTGAAGCAGTTCAAGTCATAGGATGAGGGAAAGGGGATGTTCTGTACTATTATGTTATTGTGACCTTGTGTTTGTTTTCAGTGACTGTGGAGGCTGGTGGTGGTGGTGGTGGTGGTGGTCGTCTACGTCAGATGTGTCCTTACTGCGGCAGTTTCTACAACCCCGCCTCTAACAGTGATGTCAGACTCCGCAGGGCCAGGGACATCAGGGTGGAACTACCGCACATCGTGAGTATAGTTGCTCTTTCAATTTGATACTACAACTACTACTACTACTATTGCTACTAATAGCAATAATTATTAGGAAATTGACCAAGTCTTTCAACCAACTTAGAAAAGGGTCAGTGAGGCACACGCTTCTTGACCTCATGTCAATGTGGATCCCCGAACTCCTCAGTCACCTCTTCCCAGAAGGTGTGGGAGAAACCCCTCCCATCCCCAAAACCCCTTTCCACCCCTCTAGATGTCCATGACCAAGATTCCCTTCCTGCACCTGGAACTTCATGGAAAAGGGCGGAGCCTCATCAGTTTCCCTGACCTCCCGTTAGCTGAGCCAAAGCACTGCAACTGATGATGGAGAAGAACTCCAGCCCTCCCATTGGCCAAGATGCTCACTTGGCCATCCCTCCCATTGGCCGAGACAAGCAGATAAAGGAACACAAAAGCTTCTCCAAAAGTCGAGGATTGAGCCCGGCTGGAAGATCCTGGAAGGCCTCTGAATGATTTGTGAGGTACTGCCCGATCTTCCAGCAGTGTATAAAAGGCCTGAAAACCAGCACAAAAACACAGTCACTGTTCACAAGAACCCGACTTCTCCTCTTCTGCATCCCCAGAAGCCTACTCTTTCCTCTCCAGCACCACTAGAGGTGTGTGGTGGTGAGCCTAGTTTAGTGGACGGAAGCAAAGAAAAAGGTTATCTAGAAAAGGACTTGTTATTAGACACGAACGAAACAAATGACAGACAAACCTTGCGCCTTCCGCAGCCACTAGTCAGCTTACCCCTTGCATCAGAGTGTTCAGAGCTGCTAGAGCTTATCGAAAGATACAAGGTGGGCGCCCCTGACCCCTACTTCAAGGAACTAATTACACACTGGGATGTGGAGCTCTCAAAGTTTCTGGATCCTGAGACAAAGACAGCCACTGAAGCCCCTGTACCATACTATTGAGCCAGCAGCCCCTGACGAAGCCCCGAAAGGTTCTGCTACCCGACAGGTCTTGCTGTGTGTGGCCCAGACATCGACGAGCCGAGAGACCTTACTGCTCCCCCTTTGGGAGGTGCCTGCCGACAACACCCTGGTCCTGGAGGGCCGTCCCACCACCTTTTGAACTGGCTGTATTAGACAGCTATAGAATTATTAGACAAATAAGTAACACCCCGTTCTTAACATTAATCATCAATTACAAACCCCAATGTACTTGAATAAACTAATGAAAGCATATGGTTCTCCCAGGATTCGAACTCGGGACACACACCCAGAACATAAGCACCTAAACCAATACACCACCAACACAGTTAAAGGTTGAGTACATGATTACGATTAATATTAGAACACTGTTACAAGTGTTGCTAGTTCCTCTATTGAAGATTATCTGCTGTTACCTGAACCCAGATAAGTTATTGATCAAGAAACCTGTAACTTGCTTCACCTGTAAAATCCAGTTAGCTTAGAGTCAAACCACGTAGTTCATTAGCTAGATTACATCGCTTGCTGTTTCCTGAATCCAAGTTGCCGAAATAGGAATATATTTGATCAGACAGATAGATGTTTGCTGTTCCATAAACCCAAGTAGTGAAGGCAAGACTACTCTATAACTTAATCAGTTTAGTGCATGCAGCAGTGGGAAATAATTTTAGTGTAGGGAAGAACTAATAGGGATGTAGTGAAAAAGGGGTCTGCCTCGTATGGGCCAATAGGCTTTCTCCCTTTTTCTTATGTTCTGTTTTGTTCTTATCAAATTTGGTTACTACTCAAACAGTTACTATGGTACAAACTGGCACTGTACATACTGGAGCTGCAATAATACACAGGGCAGCACTCTGTAGACGTGAGTGATAGATGAGCGCTACCTACTATGGGTTTCAGAGGCCGTGTTACATGGTTTTTCGGGAATAACTTATTAACACAAATTTGGATTAGTATGATATTTTGACACAGCTTTATTCACACCCTGCCCTAATTTTCGCCAATATCGTGCATTACCAAAAGTGTAGAATTAAGGTACTTGTCCCTGTGTCATGAGGTTAAAGTCGCACCTGGTCACACCTGGATGATGAGGAAACGAACAAGGTTAGTCACCCCCCCATCTCTCTTTCTTTCCCTCTCGCTCTCTCGCTCTCTCTCTCTTGCTCGCTCTCTCTCTCTCTCACTTTCTCACACATGGAAACTACGGCCACTGGCGCATTCATTATACATATAAAAGTGAGGCATGCAAAATGTATTAATTTTATATTAATGTATGATAGTGACATAAACTGACTGCAAGGGCAACAGTAGGGTAGGGTGGTGGGTATAAAACGAGCGTGTGTGATGGAAGAGCAGTGGTTTGGTGATTTCCAGGTGTTGTGTAGTTTTGTGTTGGCATGATATTGCATCTACTGTAAGGTGTAATATGATCATCGTATCGTCAGGTTGTGTTGGATGTCAGGTGGGATGGGGCAGTTGACGCTTGGTCATTAATTACGGGTTGGGAAGGGGTGAGGATGGGAAAATGTTGGGGGAGGAAGGGTAGTGTAGGGTAAGTAAGTACAGTCACTTATACAAAATCGTGGACCGGTACGATTTTCGTTATGCAATTACTATCTGGGTTGATTATTGGCTGGGACTTGCTTTATAATCAATGGTATATGTAGGTTCGTAATTGATGTATAGACATCATATTCGTAAATCCGTTTGTAGAGATATACTTCCATAATTAGAAAAAGGTGAGGTCCATGAATTGTTATGAGTGATGGTACGTTGAGGAAGATGCTGCCGACAATAAAACAAACAATACAACAAAACACGGAGGAGAAGGGTGGGACAATGGGACATTTATACAAAGTTTATAGGAATGTGGAGGGGTGAGTGTGGCCAGGTTTTATTAATAGGTCATTTATACAACGAAAGGAAGCGGAGACATGAAGGGTGGACAAATGATTGGACAAGCCGATTGGCGGCTTTCTCCCTGCTGTATATGTAGTAAAGACGCATGACAAATGCGTTTTTACACCCACGCGGACAATGACGCAACATGGTGCCATAATTTGCCTTGCTGGAGCCAATGTCACGTATGGCTGACTGTATACGACTGCTGCCGTAAGCCCGTGGCACCCGACGAAAACACACAACACCCGGAAACAACCGAACCATTGCTCATCGATGAAACACGGTCGTTATATACCCAGCACCCTACCATACTCTTGTCCTTACATTCACGTTATGTCACTATACAATATAAAATTAACACATTTTGCATGCCTCATTTTTATATGTATAATGCATGCGCCAGTGGCCGTAGTTTCCATGTGTGAGAAAGTGAGAGAGAGAGAGAGAGCGAGCAAGAGAGAGAGAGAGCGAGAGAGAGAGCGAGAGGGAAAGAAAGAGAGATGGGGGGGTGACTAACCTTGTTCGTTTCCTCATCATCCAGGTGTGACCAGGTGCGACTTTAACCTCATGACACAGGGACAAGTACCTTAATTCTACACTTTTGGTAATGCACGATATTGGCGAAAATTAGGGCAGGGTGTGAATAAAGCTGTGTCAAAATATCGTACTAATCCAAATTTGTGTTAATAAGTTATTCCCGAAAAACCATGTAACACGGCCTCTGAAACCCATAGTACCTACCAACTACCACCTAAATATAAAAAAAAGTTCAAGTTCATATTTCAGTATTCACTATCCTTGCTCGCACATTCCCGAGCCGAGTGAACCTTGATAGTGGTGATGGTGGAGTTAGCAGGCAGTATTTATGGGTGTGAGTCAGGCTAGCTTATGTCAGATCACCACCTTGCTTGTGGATTGTTTGGAGACACGCTAAAGGGATAGTCACCTCCGTAGCACAGGCGAGCGAACAGTATATGGACATCAGGTAAGGCTTCCTTTTCTTCTGCTTTTCCTTTTTAATCTTCTTAGAGCAGCAGATTTGTCAAGTAGGATTTAATAATAGTGTCTGGTAGATGTATGTATGAATGTATATACTCAGGCACATACACCATAGCTGGGCTGACTCGAGACAGAGCTAGAGCAGAAGCAACCAAATAGAATACAAATATATATTCACACACATCTAGGTCGTCCAGGAGAGACCCAGAGACCAAGGCTCATTTGGGGCCCCCAGCATACAACTACCAGGTCCCAGACCTCCCGGAGTGGTTCTGGTCTCAGCAAGCAGACACGCCACGGAGCACACCACAATGCCCGCCCACCTTACTTCCAGGCATGGCCCTTCATATATACACCGGTTACCAGGGCCAGGCGCCTGATGGACTATTATCTAGTCCAACTGGCGCCCGATCCCCACTCCTTATGACCCCGTTTATCACTCATCTATACACAATCAATTTCCATTCATTCCTATTAATCACCACTTCTCTTGCCTGTTCTTCAGTCTTATCACTAACTTCCAATACTTTTTCACACCATATCTCCACTTCCTCCGAGGCCTTCCTCTCAATCTATTTCCCCTTGTTTCTGACTCATCTGGGAGATGAGGGAGAGAAAAGGAAGGGGGTGGGGTGTCCGATTCTACAACTGGTACTAATTCGACAAAACATCGGCCACTTAGAGCAAATTGGTCGCTTACTCCAATCTGTTTGATCACTTTCCTCAACATATGTGTTCACCCCGTAACGCCTGCTCACTCAGAATTGGCCGCTTGGCTATATAAAATCGTCTAATAATAGCCAGAATATATTGTCAAAATACGTTATGACGCTACTGACTGATTGAACTGAGTGACTGATTGAACTGAGTGACTGACTTATTGAACTGAGTGACTGACTGGTTGAACTGAGTGACTGATTGAACTGAGTGACTGATTGAAGTGAGTGGCTGATTGAACTGACTGACTGATTAAACTGAGTGACTGATTGAACCGAGTGACTGATTGAACCGAGTGACTGATTGAAGTGACTGATTGAACTGAGTGACTGATTGAAATGAGTGACTGATTGAACTGACTGGCTGATTGAACTGAGTGACTGATTGAACTGATTGACTGATTGAACTGACTAACTGACTGACTGATTGAACTGAGTGACTGAGTGAACGAATGAATGACTCAAAATAATCCACATGGAGTTGACTGAGTGACTAAGTTACATTGACTGAGTAACCCCTTGTTACCACTATCTGATCCAACGTCTTGTGAGTTAATATATTTTGTTTATTCATTATAGAGGACCTCGCTTTTGCCATTTTCGGGAAATTTATTTTTGTATGTGCCCTAGGCTAACAAAAACGCCTTCCCAGATTTCCTTCAAAATAAAAAATGCCCACCCAGAACCCTTCAAGATAAATTTGCACTTTTTTTCCGAGGCCGAAGACCAATTTATTCTAAGTCACAGGCTCGCCATCACTCGCTCAAACTCTTGCCCAGACAAAAATCACACCTGAATGGGGTGAAGCTTAATATTATCGCCAAACTAAAGGGATGAAACGTCTTAAAAGCTCCTAACTAATGGAGCAAAACATGGGAATTCCAACCTTCCGGGCCAAATAGTGTTAACTGACCGACTGCTCATGTAACTGGCCATGTATTACAGACTGAATAAAGCTGATTACACTTTTTGGTACACCATAACGCTTTGCTTCTACTATTGCTATCGGTAGACGATTTGATTCACTTTAGGAAGGAAGTGAGAGAGCCAGAAGGTTAAATGTGTGCCCACCAGTCCTTCCTAATCTGTATAAAATCGTCTACTGGTAGAATAAATACCATGTTAAAATGCACCATCAAACAGAAAGGGTTAAATGATTATGTGACTGTATGAACGACTATATTAACTTGTTGAGGATTATGTTTATTCTGGCTATCACTGAACGATTTGATTCAGCTTAGGAAGGATCTGTGGGAGTCAGAGGCATATTTGCGTTGTTTTTGACCCCTTAGATTTCTAGATTTCTAAGCTACATAAAATCGCCTAATGATAGCCAAAATAAACTGTTATAACGCGCCATAATCCTCAATGGGTTAACCCTTTGAGGATTATAACACTTTTTGGCAGATTCTTCTGACTATTATTAGACGATAATATACAGCTTACGAAAGGCCTCTACTTTTTTCGGCAATTTTCGAAGAGCAAGTTTCATTTGCTAATAGTTTGAGGCTCTTTCACATTGGAATCGTAAACTAGACGGAAGGTAGATTATCCTAGGTGGCTGATATCTGACATAACTTGAATTGAGAAGATACCAGACAAACAATTGCTCGTAAAAATTGACGGGAAAAGAGCTCGCTTGACACCGCCTGAACACTACTAATTAAATAACGAACGAATCACGTGACCTTGGCCTCATACAAACTGGTCTACATATAAACACTCCGCCTTGACCTAAATAATCAGACGTTATAGCTCCAATTAAAAAAAAAAAAAACAGCGAATGAGAGCCATTTAATTACGTATTTATTTATTATTATTATGTTTTTAGTTGCCTTCTTAGATCTCCATTAAGCAACAACACAAATAAATAAACAAATAAGTAAATACAAAATAATAAATTAATAAAACAAAAATATATAAAAAAAAAAACCAAGACGCCCCTCCGACATTTTTCGGTAGACAAATGTTTCTCCTAAATTACAGGGTCGCTATCGCTCGCCAGGAAAAACAACAACATCTAAATGACACAAAAGGTCTTATATTGGCAAAGAAATAGGGCAAGAGGTCTTAAAATCGCCAAGTTAATGTGGCGAATATCTGGAAATCTAAAACAATAATGGGGCTAAAGATGAGGGAGAAGGGGATAAACAAAACAAAATAATAAAAAATAAATAAACAGATAAATAAAACATCATAGTCCCCAAGAGACAGCCTAAATAAATGAGAGAACCGCCTTATGACCTTTAAGAAGTCTGAAGTTCAACATTCGTCCCAGTTTGGGATTCGGCCATATCGATTGTTGCGAATCAGGCGGCGAGTTTCGAAAGCTCAACTCGCCGCGATAGTAAGACGTTTCACCTCATTAGTTGGGCGATATTAAGGGGAGGTTTTTAGTTCGTTCCCTAGAATTCCATCAAACTTAAAATTACACCCCCTCGAGTCCCTTTCAAGATATATTTGTACATTTTTCCGTAGAAAAATTTCCCGGCCAAAGGCCGGTTCCTCTTAAATTACAGGCTCGCTATCGCTCGCCAGGATAAAATCGACACATGAATTGCACGAAAGGTCTTAATATGGGGTGAAAGTTCTTAAAATCACTAAACTAATGGGGCAAACGGT